>CM038680.1:688829331-689391831 GCA_021605205.1 Aegilops longissima | reverse complement strand
CAATAACAGCCCCTGCAGTATTAAGGAAAGGTCTTCCAAGAATAATAGACATACTATCATCCTCGGGAATATCAAGAATAAAAAAGTTCGTTGAAATAGTAACGTTTGCAACCACAACAGGCACATCCTCACAAATATCGACAGGTATAGCAGTTGATTTATCAGCCATTTGCAAAGATATTTCAGTAGGTGTCAACTTATTCAAGTCAAGTCTATGATATAAAGAGAGGCATAACACTAACACGGCTCCAAGATCACATAAAGCAGTTTTAACAAATTTCTTTTAATGGAGCATGGTATAGTGGGTACTCTGGATCTCCAAGTTTCTTTGGTATTCCACCCTTAAAAGTATAATTAGCAAGCATGGTGGAAATTTCAGCTTCGGTATCTTTCTTTTATTTGTAACAATATCTTTCATATATTTAGCATAAGGATTCATTTTGAGCATATCAGTCAATAGCATACATAAAAGATAGGTCTAATCATTTCAACAAAGCGCTCAAAATCCTCATCATCCTTTTCTTGGATGGTTTGGGAGGAAAAGGCATGGGTTTTGAACCCATGGTTCTCTTTCTTTACCATGTTTCCTAGCAATGAAGTCTCTTTTATCATAACGTTGATTCCTTGATTGTGGGTTATCAAGATCAACAGCAGGTTCAACTTCTACATCATTATCATTACTAGGTTGAGCATCATCATGAACATCATCATTAACATTTTCACTAGGTTCATGTTCATTACCAGATTGTGTTTCAGCATCAGAAATAGAGATATCATTTGGATTATCAAGTGATTCAGCAATAGGTTCACTAGAAGTTTGCAAAATCCTATCATTTTTCTGTTTCTTCCTTTTAGAAGAACTAGGCATATCAATATTATTTCTCTGAGAATTTTGCTCGATTCTCTTAGGGTGGCCTTCAGGATACAAAGGTTCCTGAGTCATTCTACCAGTTCTAGTAGCCACTCTAAAAGCATAATCATTTTTCTTACTATTCATTTCATCAAGCACTTCTTTCTGAGCTTTAAGTACTTGTTCTACTTGAGTGGTAACCATAAAAGCATGTTTGCTAACAAGTTTAAGTTCACCTCTAATATTGGCCATATAATCACTCAAGCGTTTAATCATAAAGGTATTCTGTTTTAATTGTCTACCAAAATAAGCATTAAAGTCATCTTTCTTAAACATAAAGTTGTCAAACTCATGCAAGCACTGACTAGCAATTTTAGTAGGAGGGACTTCAGCTTTATCATATCTATAGAGAGAATTTACCTTTACTACCGTGTCGGGATATCGGGATCGGGAGGTTCTTGATGAATAAAGAATTGAGATCATATACTTCTTCAACAAAGTGTAAATTAAGACCATGTATTTCTTCAATAGGAGGTAAATTCTTAACATCTTCAGCTTTAATACCTTTTTCTTTCATAGATTTCTTTGCCTCTTGCATATCTTGAGATGAGAAATAGAACACCTCTCTTCTTGAGTTGGTTTAGGAATAGGCTCGATGGTTGGCTGAGGAGCTGGCTCGGGAGTTGGCTCAGGAGGTGCCCAATTATTTTCATTTGTCAACATATTATTCAATTAAATTTTAGCTTCATCCGATGTTCTTTCCCTGAAAAGATAACCAGCACAACTATCCAGGTAATCTCTGGAAGCATCGGTTAGTCCATTATAAAAGATATCAAGTATTTCAGGTTTCTTAAGAGGATGATCAGGCAAAGCATTAAGTAACTTGAGAAGCCTCCCCAAGCTTGTGGGAGACTCTCTTCTTCAATTTGCACAAAATTATATATATCCCTCAAAGCAGCTTGTTTCTTATGAGCAGGGAAATATTTAGCAGAGAAGTAATAAATCATATCCTAGGGACTACGCACACAACCAGGATCAAGAGAATTAAACCATATCTTAGCATCACCCTTTAATGAGAATGGAAATATTTTGAGTATATAAAAGTAGCGAGATCTCTCATCATTAGTAAATAGGGCAGCTATATCATTTAACTTAGTAAGATGTGCCACAACAGTTTCAGATTCATAGCCATAAAAAGGATCAGATTCAACCAAAGTAATTATATCAGGATCAACAGAGAATTCATAATCCTTATGAGGAACACAGATAGGTGAAGTAGCAAAAGCAGGGTCAGGTCTCATCCTATCTCTAAGAGATTCTTTACTCCATTTAACTAGCAGCCTTTTAAGTTCATATCTATCTTGGCAAGAAAAAATAGCTGCAGAAGATTCCGCATCAAAAAGATAACCCTCAGGAATAGCAGGCATATTTTCATCATCACTTTCATCATTGTATTCAGTTTCAATAATTTCTCTTTCTCTAGATCTAGAAATTTGTTCATCTAGAAATTCACCAAGAGGCACAGTAGTATCAAGCATAGAAGTAGTTTCATCATAAGTATCATGCATAGCAGAAGTGGCATCATCAATAACATGCGACATATCGGAACGAATAATAGAAGCAGATTTAGGTGTCGCTAGCTTACTCATAAGAGAAGGTGAATCAAGTGCAGAGCTAGATGGCAGTTCCTTACCTCCCCTCGTAGTTGAGGGATAAATTGTTGTCTTAGCGTCTTTCAAGTTCTTCATAGTGTCCAGCAGATATAAATCCCAAGTGACTCAAAGAATAGAGCTATGCTCCCCGGCAACGGCGCCAGAAAAAGGTTCTTGATAACCCACAAGTATAGGGGATCGCAACAGTTTTCGAGGGTAGAGTATTCAACCCAAATTTATTGATTCGACACAAGGGGAGCCAAAGAATATTCTCAAGTATTAGCAGCTGAGTTGTCAATTCAACCACACCTGGAAACATAGTATCTGCAGCAAAGTGTTTACTAGCAAAGTAATATGATAGTGGTGGTAACGGTAACAAAAGTAAAGACATCAAAAGTAATGTTTTTGGTATTTTTGTAGTGATTATAACAGTAGCAAAGGAAAAGTAAATAAGCGTAAACCAGTATATGGAAAGCTCGTAGGCACCGGATCAGTGATGGATAATTATGCCGGATGTGGTTCGTCATGTAACAGTCATAACATAGGGTGACACAGAACTAGCTCCAATTCATCAATGTAATGTAGGCATGTATTCCGAATATAGTCATACGTGCTTATGGAAAAGAACTTGCATGACATATTTTGTCCTACCCTCCCGTGGCAGCGGGGTCCTATTGGAAACTAAGGGATATTAAGGCCTCCTTTTAATAGAGAACCGGAACAAAGCATTAGCACATAGTGAATACATGAACTCCTCAAACTATGGTCATCGCCGAGAGTGGTCCCGATTATTGTCACTTGGGTTGCGGATCATAACACATAGTAGGTGACTATAGACTTGCAAGATAGGATCAAGAACACACATATATTCATGAAAACATAATAGGTTCAGATCTGAAATCATGGCACTTTCGGACCCTAGTGACAAGCATTAAGCATAGCAAAGTCATAGCAACATCAATCTCAGAACATAGTGGATACTAGGGATCAAACCCTAACAAAACTAACTCGATTACATGATAAATCTCATCCAACCCATCATCGTCCAGCAAGCCTACGATGGAATTACTCATGCACGGCGGTGAGCATCATGAAATTGGTGATGGAGGATGGTTGATGATGATGATGGCGACGAATCCCCCTCTCCGGAGCCCCGAACGGACTCCAGATCAGCCCTCCCGAGAGAGATTAGGGCTTGGCGGTGGCTCCGTATCTTAAAACGCGATGAAACTTTCTCTCTGATTTTTTCTCCCCAAAAGCCAATATATGGAGTTGGAGTTGGCGTCGGAGGGTCTCCAGGGGGGCCACGAGGTAGGGGGGCACGCCCAGGAGGGGGGGCGCCCCCACCCTTGTGGACAGGGTGTGGGCCCCCTGGTCTTCATCTTTGGCGAGGATTTTTTATTCTTTTTTATAAGACATCCCGTGGAGTTTCAGGTCATTCCGAGAACTTTTGTTTTCTGGACATAAAACAACATCATGGCAATTCTGCTGAAAACAACGTCAGTCCGGGTTAGTTCCATTCAAATCATACAAGTTAGAGTCCAAAACAAGGGCAAAAGTGTTTGGAAAAGTAGATACGACGGAGTCGTATCAGTTAACAAAAATACACGAAGAGGAAACAACTATATTGAGATGAGAATGCAACCAAACACACCCACACGCTTTGTGCTACAGTGACTGATCTGCATCGTCTGAGTTTGATCCAACGGTCATGTTGCGCCGAGACATGGACATGCCCATGCAGAGGGCGCCTAAACACCACCGAAGTCCCTCTGCTTCTCGAGGCGCACGACGTTGGTGATGTAGGGTGCAACCGCCCGCAGAGCCCTCTCCCGGTCGACGGCAGCCAGCTCGTCAAAGACGGCGTCCAATGGCACGAATGGATTCCAGTGACGGGGCCCTGAAAGGATTCGCCCAGCAATGGCGATCGCAGCCCGCAATCCGTCCTTCTCCAGCTCAGCCCCCACCATCACGCGGAGACATCTCAGCTCCTTGGAGATATAGGTGAAGAAGGAGACCAGGTCAGGAAGCCGCAGCTCGTTGAAGTCGACCGGGTGGTCGAACGGGTTTAGCCCGACGGCCGGCATTGTCGCGCTGGCACGAAGGTAGGCATCGCGCAGCCGCAACACGTGCGTGGCAACTTGGTTCACCAAGTGGCTGAGGCGATCCTGGACCTCGTCACGATCAGCTCGCTCGCGCTCCAGCCAGCTCCCCTGACGGCCTATCGTATCTCCCGCTTTCTGCAGCAACGCCGTCGATGCCTCGAGCATCTTGTGGTTGACGCTTGCCGCTTTTGAAGCTCCATGAACTCTTGCACATAATGGAGGAGCATGGCACTCCTCTCCTCCTTGAGCTCATGGAGCTCCACGTACTTGGCCCTGAGCTCCGCATCCTTGGCCTGGAGCTCCTGGGTCAGGCGCCGCACCTCGGACTCCGTGATCTGCTGCGCCGCCATGGCACCAGGTAGAAGCAATGGGGAGAGGAAGCAAAGGGGGCGAAACGGCTGAAAGGCAATGCAATCTACGAGAAGGTGGAAGGAGCCAGCCGAGGAGTGGGGAATCTTTTGGTTTTCACCATGGTAAAACACCAGTCGACGACTTCTCACATCAGGGAGCAGTGGGTTTTACAGGCGGAGTCATCATGACTAATTGCTGCCGCGCCTACTCCCATCAATCAAAAAATTAAAAATCCTGCCGCGCCTGCACCCGTCAATCAAAAAATTAAAAATCCTGCCGCACCCAAACACCAGAGCAACGCCGCAGTGGATATTTAATTTACCTGCCAGCAAGTAGATAAAAAAAGGGAAAACAGATGGGCAGCGGCCTAGCTAATCGCTCGAATTAGACCAACTAGCTAGCCACCGTGCTTCACTGATGTACTCGGCGGGAAAGGTGGTCTTTCGTGATTTGATGACTCATTTACTTGCTTCGACGCTACGACCGAGGAGGACCCTGAAAACGCGTGGTAGGGCGTCCCACGTCAGGAAGAATATATGCGTGCACCACATGGGAGGACCCCGAAACCGGGCGGTAGGGTTTGCCACGTCTCGGCACGGAGGAAAAATGTGCGTGTAAAAATATACTATATCAGACGTAGTACCTATGGTTCGACCTCGGGACCTAGCCAGTCGGTCGAAAACACCCCACTAGCCACACAGCTTCATCATGCAAACGTGGCACGGAGGATAGATGCGGTTAGCTCCGTCTCGACTAGCCACAACGTCTCTTGCTCTAGGCGATTCTTCTATTTTCCAAGCTTTTGTTTTTAGTTGTAATAACAACACGGCAAGCTAGCGCCGCTCTTCGTGTGTGCCCATGCAAAGGTTATACGATGGAGAGAAGAGAGATTGAGATCGCAGACCTGGGACCCACCAGTAAGTGAGTCAACGGTCATGCACGTGTTGACGAGGCACTCCCTCTACTCTACTCAACGTAATACTGTATAAAATCAAGTTATGGGACAAAGCCAACAACCATTGTTGTTTCAGGCTATCGACTTACGCTTTGTAGTCTAGGTTGCTAGTTCGAATCTTGTCTTCCATATTTGTTAGTTTTAGGTCAAAATTTGATTAATGACAAGTGGGACCCCCGTGTGTTGTTCTGATATTTCAGTGTAGGATGGTTTTTTTGAACAAACATTTTGCGTGGTCAGACAAGTAATGGCACGAGTTACACGTATTTTGCAAGTTTACGAACAAAAATGACAGCAGCATAGAATATCACATCCACCCTGCAGCTTAGATGCTATGGTGATACAAGTTTTTATACCGTTGGAAGTGAGATCCAATGGCTTGGGAGTAGTCTTTGTAATTATGTGTAATTTCCAAACTCTCCAAAGGTTTTTTTGCAAATAAAACATTCAGGCCTCGTGTGTGCGGCTGCATCTTCGATCCAACGGCTCCCCGTTGCTCATATTAGGTGCTCCCCGTAGCTTAATTACCCGCTATGGTGATATGAGCATCTAGGTCGTATGATCAGTGATCAGATGGCACATGCGGAGTACTTGTACTTTCTGCGCATTTCCCAAACTCTCTCAGCCGTATATTGCAAAACATTCAAACCTCCTACTGTGGGCCGTTAGATCTGAGTGAACTCGTATCACCATAGAATCTACGTTGCGGGAGCACCTCATATTCTCCCGTGCGAGAAAACATAAGGTGCTATCGTAGCTTGGATGCTACGGTGATACGAGCTTCGAGGTCGTTTGGTCTGAGATCCAATGGCATCTGAGCAGTCTTTGTGCTTGTAAGCAGTGGCCGAACTCTTTTAGGGCTTTTCTACAAAAAAACATTCAAACCACCGAGGAGGTGTTGGGTCACAAATCCAACGGCTCCGAAGAGCTTGTATCACCAAAGCATCTAAGGTGTGGTAGCACATGATATTCTTACATACGGGAGAATATGATGTCCTCCTTCAACTTAGATGCTACGGTGATCGAGCTTGAGTCGTGGATATGGGATCCAAGGGCATCTGAGTAGTTTTTGTACAAATTGTGTGGAATTCTCAAACTCATCCAGGTTTCCTGTAAAAATATTAAGACACATCATGTGAGCTGCTATATCTCAGATCTACAAGCTCCAAGCAACTCGTATCGGCATATAGCATCTAAGGTATGGGGGCACATGATATTCTCCCGGGGAGGAGGGGTGGGGGTGCACAACCAATCGGTGGTTGGGAGGGTGGGGACAAATATAATCTAAACAACCCTAAACAGAGATCCACAATTTTATCTAAGGTTGAGGGGTTGACCCCCGACAATCATAGCTCCGCCTAAACACAACATTTGCATGTACTGTAGTACTGGACTTAATATTCATGTTTCAGTTTCTTGTTCATTTTAAATATTGAACTGACCATGCATGTCTTACATTTTACTCCCTTCGTTCCTAAATATTAGTCTTTTTAGAAATTTCAAATGGACTGGCACATACGGATGTATATAGACATATTTTAGAGTCTAGATTCACTCATTTTGCTCCGTATGTAGTCACTTGTTAAACTCTCTAAAAGACTAATATTTAGGAATAGAAGGAGTATTTTTGAATTCGTGTCATACATGCATGGTTTGTAAAAATAGATGCACTATACTTATTGGATTGTTGTTGTGTTCATGTGTGTGTCTGTGTGTGTGTGTGTGTGTGGTCATATGCTTGATACAAACAAAGTCTTCTCACCTCCATATTGTTCATCTTTTAAATTTGAATTTGCATTGGAAAACTTACTAGGGATACCATGAAATGTGAAATCCACGTTGAGATCACTATATCACAAACTCACTCTAATTCAACAACTCGTCATAAATCAATTACCACGTTGAGATTAGTATATGCAAGGAAAATATGGGCATTGTAATACACATAGATTCATTGGGTAATTTAAAAGGTTCCTTTCGTATTCCCGAATGGTAGGACCCAACGGCGTAACAGCCAGACCTTGGCTCATGTTGATCCTAAAAAAAATAAAAAATAAAAACCGGGCTCGTGTCCTTCGGCGGCGTGCGTGGTACGCACATTAGGCAACCCCAACCAGTCGAGCCTCAGCGTTTTGAGTTGAAATATCTGGCGGCCAGAATTCCAGCCTTTGTAAATTCCCCTCATGTCCTCGGTCCATAATGACTACTGATGAACAACGGAGGGATGCTTTAGTAACTAGACAACATTACCTACCGTGCCGAGCACGGTTCAATTCCCTCGGTCGCCGCTCGTCAAGGCCACCCGTCAACTGCATTGCCTACTACTACTACTACTACTACTACTACTACTACTACTACTACACCAGGATGAGCACGGAATTCAGCCCGTTTGTTCGTGCCTAGTACTTGAGTTAATATATCAGGCAATGCACTGGTACGGAGGGATTATCCTTTTACTCTGCATATATAACTTGTCTGAAGTCTAACTAAGCAAAATGTTTGACCAAATCCTTTCTTAAGAAATACAACAGGACAGATGTACGGCTTGAAAATTTATTGCATGACGCAGGTTATGATATTGTTTCGAATCTTGGATCTTAAATTTCAGAAAATCCAAAAGTGAGCATAAATTCTTGAAACTGAGCATGGTCACGTGATATGGCACAAATATTACTTTGTAAGTTTTTCTTCAATTTGAGACAAGCTGCTTATGACAGGTTGCACAAATGAAGAGCCAAGGTATTTTGGAACAAAGACCTGTCACGTTAAGGCGAACGCTTTCACTATTGAAACCGTGTGCATTTACGTGCCGCCACGAGTACCCACTTCTCATCGGCAGGTACCGTCCGAGCAAGCGTGTGAGTCGACGGTAGGCGTGCGAGCAGACCGCTGCGCCGGTTGACAAGGAGGCGTGCGAGCAGACCGCTGTGCAGGCTCACCGGGAGGTGAGCCCTTTGACCAGGCTCCGCCGCCCACCTTCGTACCAACTGCTCCCACTTTTAATGACGCCGGCGCCATAGTTTAAAATCAACCCTGCACTACCCGGTATCGCTACAATCTTCTCTCTTCCTCTCCAATTCTCCTGTCTCTACCTCCAACTAGCCTGATCTAAATGTACGCCATGCTACATCACGATGGTCTGCCCTTAGTCTTCCGGTTTCCTGAGGAAGACACCCAGCCGGAGTCTCAAGAACATAAGGCGCTTTGGGACGAGCTTGAACTGGCCTTGCGGGAAGACGCCGCGCCTGTCCCTGCTCCCGTTCCAGCTCCCGTCGCCCCGACTGCGCCAGCGCCCATCCCCGTGGCATTGATGGGCTGGGAGCCGCACATTGTCGCCGAGCTTGATCCCATGGGGTTCCACGAGGTCCCCGCCGACTTTCACGCGCCCGTGCACCTGCCAGCGCATGCGCCTGCGCGTGCACTGACGTGCACGCCCGTGCCGGTGCCCGTGCACCTGCCAGCCCATGCACCTACGCGTGCACTAATGTGCGCGCCCGTGCCGGTGCCCGTGCACACGAATGTCTCCGTCGCGCCGTTGACAGCGCCTGTCCCCGCGCGGGTGCCAGTGCCCCCCTCAGCGGCATGGATGGCTGCCTCGACCTCTTCCTTGCACCAACGCCAGTCGCCTCCTCCCGCCAGTTGACTCGCTCCAAAGTCTAGAACATTTTGGCCTTCCTTGAAGCTAGGCCAACGTCCAGGAGTACGCCAACAACGGCGCAAGACGCAGCCGTCGCCGTCGGTCAGTGGCCCGACGACACACAGAGCACGGTAGAGGAGTCGCTTCCCACCGCAAGACGCCCCCGCTGCCGCCGCATAATCTAAATTTGCCATGAAAAACGTTCGGATTACCATGCTTAAAATCCGAACGTTTATCATTTTCTTTTATTTTATATCCATCATCGTATAATTTAAAGTCGGAGTCAGACTGAACGAAATCTATGATTTGATCGATTGAATGTTCTGCTAGAGCCGTATCAAATTAAATATAAAACGTCATCAAGCCACATGTATTCCTTGTCATCCAACGACCTAGACTGCTTTAATATCGAGCGCTCAACACGTTTAGCGTGTAGTTAATTTCATTCTAAAAATAGTGCTAATCACATAATAACACGCAAATAATATCCTACTTAATATCCGCATGCACTTAATATACTTCCAAATTAACGTGCATTGCACGTACACACTGACTAGTGCTGCTACACTAGTAGAAAATAGGGCTTTCGTCCAGGCCAGTTTAGCCCATTAGTCCCGGTTCAATCCAGAACCGGGACCAATGGAGCTATTTGCCCCGGTTCGTGAGCCCAGGGGGCCGGCCGGCCACGTGGGCCATTGGTCCGGTTCGTCCGGACCTTTTGGTCCCGGTTGGTGGACGAACCGGGACCAATGGTCCTGCTCTGGCCCACCACTATTGGTCCCGGTTGGTGGCATGAACGGGACCAAAGGCTTCCTTTAGTCCCGGTTCATGCCACCAACCGGGCTAATGATGCTGTTTATATATAGCCCCTCGGCGCAAGAGCAGAGCACACCGCTCTGTTTTTTCCGGCCGAGGGGAGAGGGCTTGGTGGTGCTCTAGCTCACCTCCTATGCACACAAGGTGTTCGATGGAATGCCCGAGCCACACTACTTAAGGTTTCTCCTCTCAAGCTCGACCGCCAAGCTCCATTTTCCTCAATATTTATCTAGGTTTATCGGTCCGTCACGCCTGTCCCGTCGATCACCCTTTACCTGATCTCATCGCCCGGCACCACCGTGGTGAGCCTCTTGTTCTTATCTTCTTTCTGAAAGGAAAAATATTATTACTTGTTTGTTTAGATAGATACTTGTATTATTTTCTTACTTTTATTATTGCATCTTATATAGTGCGATGGTTTTGGTATCCGCCCCCGTCGGCCCTCGTCCTGTCTATGATTCGGATGTGGTATATATTATCTTTTCATAACTATTGGTTCATTTATTGTTTATGAAAATTATGCCACCAACGTGACATAGATTTTATTTATCTAGGAGGTTGTTGAACCGAAATTCCAACCGACCCTATTGTCGAGAGGTTAAATTTAGTTGAAGAAGAAAACAATTTCTTGAAGGAAAAATAAAAAACTTGAGGAGGAGAAGATGATATTGGAGTTGCATGTTGCGGATGTCGCCGATGATCACAAGATCAAGATGGATGCAATGCGCTTGAAGATGAGAAAGATTAGAAAATATGCCATCCATACCAAGGCTTGGTATCATTATGCCGTTGGATCAGTTGTTACCTTGGTTGCGATTATGATCGATTTGTTTCGCATTGAAATGTTTTACATAGTTTCAATGTATGGTTTAATTAATTTAGATGCTCTGCGATGCTTTATGTTGTTAGATGAGAACTATGTATGTACTTTGGTTTTATGTGATGATGAACTTCTATTAATTTGGTCACTTAATTATCTATTCATGATGTTCTGTAATGATTTTTGACACACTTAATTATATATAATGCACGCAGATGAACCGACAATGGATGTACGGTGATGAGACACACCTCCGAGTACGTTAAGGGCGTGCATGATTTTCTTGAAGTGGCTGAGGCAAACAAGCAGAATGGTTTTATGTGTTGTCCATGCCCTATATGTGGAATACAAGTCTTACTCGACCGGAAAATCCTTCACACCCACCTGCTTTACAAGGGTTTCATGCCACACTATAATGTTTGGACGAGGCACGGAGAAATAGGGGTTATGATGGAAGACGGCGAGGAAGAAGAGTACGATGACAACTATGTGCCCCTGAATACGGTGATGCTATTGAACATCAAGATGCACTGACGATGTGCACGATGGTGCTGGAACGGCGAAGCTGCTGAAGATCAAGAGGAACCGACGATGTGCCCGATGATGATGATCTCCGCCGGGTCATTGTCGATGCAAGGACACAATGCGAAAGTCAAAAGGAGAAGCTGAAGTTCGATTGCATGTTAGAGGATCACAAAAAAGGGTTGTACCCCAATTGCGAAGATGGCAACACAAAGCTCGGTACCGTACTCAAATTGATGCAGTGGAAGGCAAAGAATGCTGTGCCTGATAAAGGATTTGATAAGCTACTGAAAATAATGAAGAAGAAGCTTCCAAAGGATAACGAATTGCCCGACAGTACATACGCAGCAAAGAAGGTCGTATGCCCTCTAGGATTGGAGGTGGAGAAGATACATGCATGCCCTAATGACTGCATCCTCTACCGCGGTGCCTACAAGGATCTGAATGTTGGGGAACGTAGTAATTTCAAAAAATTTCCTACGAACATGCAAGACCATGGTGATGGCATAGCAACGAGAGGGGAGAGTGTCCGTCCAAGTACCCTCGTAGACCGAAAGCGGAAGCGTTATAACAACGCGGTTGATGTAGTCGTACGTCTTCACGATCCGACCGATCCAAGTACCGAACGTACGGCACCTCCGAGTTCTGCACACGTTCAGCTCGATGGCGATCCCGGACTCGATCCAGCAAAGTGTCGGGATGAGTTCCGTCAGCACGACGGCGTGGTGACGATGTTGATGCTCCACCGACGCAGGGCTTCGCTAAGCTCCGCGACGATATGACTTCTCCGGTGCGAGGGCTTCGCCTAAGCTCTCTGACGATATGACCGAAGTGGAATATGGTGGAAGGGGCACCGCACACGGCTAAGGAACGATCCGTAGATCAACTTGTGTGTTCTAGGGTGCCCCTGCCCCGTATATAAAGGAGCCAAGGGGAGGGGCTGGCCGCCAAGAGGGGGCGCCAGGAGTCCTACTCCCTCCGGGAGTAGGATTACCCTCCAATCCTAGTTGGATTAGGATTCCTGGAGGGGAAAGAGAGAGGGGGGCGGCTCACCTTTCCTAGTCCTAATAGGACTAGGGAAGGGGGGCGCCACCTAGGGCTGGCCCTTTCTCCTTTCCACCAAGGCCCACTATGGCCCATGTAGTTCCTGGGGTTCCGTAACCTCCGGTACTCCTATAAATTCGATTTCACTCGGAACACTTCCGATGTCCAAATGTAGGCTTCAATATATCAATCTTTATGTCTCGACCATTTCGAGACTCCTCGTCATGTCCGTGATCACATCCGGGACTCGAACAACCTTCGTGCATCAATACTTATAAACTCATAATGAACTGTCATCGAAGCGTTAAGCGTGCGGACCCTACGGGTTCGAGAACTATGTAGACATGACCTAGAACCATTCTCGGTCAATAACCAATAGCGGAACCTGGATGCCCATATTGGTTACTACATATTCTACGAAGATCTTTATCGGTCAAACCGCATAACGACATACGTTGTTCCTTTGTCATCGGTATGTTACTTACCCGAGATTCGATCATCGGTATCCAATACCTAGTTCAATCTCGTTACGGTAAGTCTCTTTACTCGTTCCGTAATACATCATCTCACAACTAACTCATTAGTTGTAATGCTTGCAAGGCTTAAGTGATGTGTATTACCGAGAAGGCTCGAGATACCTCTCCGACAATCGGAGTGACAAATCCTAATCTCAAATCGCCAACCCAACAAGTACCTTTGGAGACACCTGTAGTACTCCTTTATAATCACCCGATTCGTTGTGACGTTTGGTAGTACCAAAGTGTTCCTCCGTAAACGGAGTTGCATAATCTCATAGTTACAGGAACATGTATGGGTCATGAAGAAAGCATTAACAACATACTAAGCGATCAAGTGTTAAGCTAACGGAATGGGTCATGTCAATCACATCATTCTCTTAATGATGTGATCCCATTAATCAAATGACAACACATGTCTATGGTTAGGAAACATAACCATCTTCGATTAATGAGCTAGTCTTGTAGAGGCATACTAGTGACTATCTGTTTGTCTATGTATTCACACATGTATTATGTTTCCGGTTAATACAATTCTAGCATGAATAATAAACATTTATCATGGTATAAGGAAATAAATAATAACTTTATTATTGCCTCTAGGGCATATTTCCTTCAGTCTCACACTTGCACTAGAGTCAATAATCTAGATTACATAGTAATGATTCTAACACCCATGGAGTCTTGGTGCTGATCATGTTTTGCTCGTGGAAGAGGCTTAGTCAACGGGTCGCAACATTCAGATCCGTATGTATTTTGCAAATCTCTATGTCTCCCACTTGGACTTGGTCCCGAATGGAATTGAAGCGCCTCTTGATATGCTTGGTCCTCTTGTGAAATCTGGATTCCTTTGCCAAGGCAATTGCACCAAAGATTGTCACGTAAGATCTTCATCGGTCCCGATGCACTAGGTATGACACCTAGATCGGAAATGAACTCTTTCATCCAGACTCCTTCATTTGCTGCTTCAAGCAGCTATGTACTCCGCTTCACATGTAGATCCCGCCACGACGCTTTGTTTAGAACTGCACCAACCGACAGCTCCACCGCTTAATAAAAACACGATCCGGTTTGCGATTTAGAATCGTCCGGATCGGTGTCAAAGCTTACATCGACGTAACCATTTACGACTAGCTCTTTGTCACCTCCATATCGAGAAACATATCCTTAGTCCTTTTCGTATTTCAGATGTTCTTGACCGCTGTCCAATGATCCACTCTGGATTACTTTGGTACCTTCCTGCCAAGCTTACAGCTAAGCATACGTCAGGTCTGGTACACAGCATTGCATACATGATAGAGCCTATGGCTGAAGCATAGGGAACATCTTTCATTTTCTCTCTATCTTCTGCTGTGGTCGGGCATTGAGTCTGACTCAATCTTACACCTTGTAATACAGGTAAAAACCTTTCTTTGCTCGATCCATTTTGAACTTTTTCAAAACTTTATCAAGGTATGTGCTTTGTGAAATTCCAATTAAGCGTCTTGATCTATCTCTATAGATCTTGATGCCCAATATGTAAGCAGCTTCACCGAGGTCTTTCATTGAAAAACTTTTATTCAAGTATCCTTTTATGCTATCCAGAAATTCTATATCATTTCCAATCAATAATATGTCGTCCACATATAATATTAGAAATGCTACTGAGCTCCCACTCACTTTCTTGTAAATACAGGCTTCTCCAAAAGTCTCAGATAAACCCATATGCTTTGATCACACTATCAAAGCGCTTATTCCAACTCCGAGAGGCTTGCACCGCACCATAAATTGATCGCTGGAGCTTGCACACTTTGTTAGTACCCTTTGGATCGACAAAACCTTCTGGTTGCATCATATACAACTCTTCTTCTAGAAATCCATTCAAGAATGCAGTTTTACATCCATTTGCCAAATTTCATAATCATGAAATGCGGCAATTGCTAACATGATTCGGACAGACTTAAGCATCGCTCACGGGTGAGAAAGTCTCATCGTAGTCAACCCTTGAACTTGTCGAAAACCTTTCGCAACAAGTCGAGCTTTGTAGACAGTTATATTACCATCTGCGCCAGTCTTCTTCTTAAAGATCCATTTATTTTCAATGGCTTGCCGATCATCGGGCAAGTCAACCAAAGTCCATACTTTGTTCTCATACATGGATCCCATCTCAGATTTCATGGCTTCCAGCCATTTTGCGAATCTGGGCTCACCATCGCTTCTTCATAGTTTGTAGGTTCGCCATGGTCAAGTAACATGACTTCCGAATAAGATTACCGTACCACTCAGTGCGATTTTACTCTGTTGACCTCGAAGTTCAGAGTAACTTGATCTGAAGCTTCATGATCATCATCATTAGTTTCCTCACTAATTGGTGTAGTTGTCACAGAACCATTTCTTGTGATGAACTACTTTCCAATAAGGGAGCAGATACTGATTATCTCATCAAGTTCTACTTTCCTCCCACTCACTTCTTTCGAGAGAAACTCCTTCTCTAGAAAGGATCCGAATTTAGCAACGAAAATCTTGCCTTCAGATCTGTGATAGAAGGTGTACCCAACAGTCTCCTTTGGGTATCCTATGAAGACACATTTTTCCGATTTGGGTTCGAGCTTATCTGGCTGAAGTTTCTTTACATAAGCATCGCAGCCCCAAACTTTAAGAAACGACAACTTTGGTTTCTTGCCAAACCACAGTTCATAAGGCGTCGTCTCAACGGATTTTGACGGTGTCCTATTTAACGTGAATGCGGCCGTCTCTAAAGCATATCCCCAAAACGATAGCGGTAAATCGGAAATAGACATCATAGATCGTACCACATCTAGTAAAGTACGATTACGACGTTCGGACACACCATTTCTTTGTGGTGTTCCGGGTGGCGTGAGTTGCGAAACTATTCCACATTGTTTCAAATGTAAACCAAACTCGTAACTCAAATATTCTCCTCCACGATCAGATCGTAGAAACTTTATTTTCTTGTTACGATGATTTTCCACTTCACTCTGAAATTCTTTGAACTTTTCAAATGTTTCAGATTTGTGTTTCATTAAGTAGATATACCCATATCTACTCAAATCATCTGTGAAGGTGAGAAAATAACGATATCCGCCACGACCTTCAACATCCATCGGACCACATACATCTGTATGTATGATTTCCAACAAGTCTGTTGCTCTCTCCATACAACCGGAGAACGGTGTTTTAGTCATCTTGCCCATGAGGCACGGTTCGCAAGTACCAAGTGATTCATAATCAAGTGATTCCAAAAGTCCATCAGTATGGAGTTTCTTCATGCGTTTACACCGATATGACCTAAACGGCATTGCCACAAATAAGTTGCACTATCATTATCAACTCTGCATCTTTTGGCTTCGACATTATGAATATGTGTATCACTACCGCCGAGATTCAACAAGAATAGACCATTCTTCAAGGGTGCATGACCATAAAAGATATTACTCATATAAATAGAACAACCATTATTCTCTGATTTAAATGAATAACCGCCTCGCATCAAACAAGATCCAGATATAATGTTCATGCTCAACGCTGGCACCAAATAACAATTATTTAGGTCTAAAACTAATCCCAAGGTAGATGTAGAGGTAGCGTGCCGACCGCGATCACATTGACTTTGGAACCATTTCCCACGCCGATCGTCACCTCGTCCTTTGCGGTGCTCGTCTATTCCGTAGTCCCTGTTTCGAGTTGCAAATATTAGCAATGTAACCAGATCAAATACCAGTGTGCTACTACGAGCTCTAGTAAGGTACACATCAATAACATGTATATCACATATACCTTTGTTCACCTTGCCATCCTTCTTATCCGCCAAATACTTGGGGCAGTTCCGCTTCGGTGTCCAATCGCTTGCGGTAAAACACTCGGCTTCAGGTTTAGGTCCAGACTTGGGTTTCTTCTCTTGATCAGCAACTTTCTTGCTGTTCTTTTGAAGTTTCCTTCTTCTTTCCTTTGCCCTTTTCTTGAAACTAGTGGTCTTGTTGACCATCAACACTTGATGCTCTTTCTTGATTTCTACCTCCATGCTTTTAGCATTGCGAAGAGCTCGAGAATTGTTTTGGTCATCCCTTGCATATTATAGTTCATCACGAAGCTCTTGTAGCTTGGTGGCAGTGATTGAGAATTCTGTCAATGACACTATCATCCGGAAGATTAACTCCCAGCTGAATTAAGTGATTATTATACCCGGACATTTTGAGTATGTGCTCACCGATGAACTATTCTCCTCCATCTTGCAGCTATAGAACTTATTGGAGACTTCATATCTCTCAATCCGGGCATTTGCTTGAAATATTAACTTCAACTCCTGGAACATCTCATATGCTCCATGACGCTCAAAACGTCGTTGAAGACCCGGTTCTAAGCCGTAAAGCATGGCACATCGAACTATTGAGTAGTCATCAGCTTTGCTTTGCCAGACGCTCACAACTTCGGCTCAGCTCCTGCAGCAGTTCTGTCACCCAGCGGTGCTTCCAGATTTAATTTTTCTGCAGCAATGAGGATAATCCTCAAATTACGGACCCAGTCCGTAATTGCTACCATCATCTTTCAACTTTGCTTTCTCAAGGAACGCATTAAAATTCAACGGAACAACAAAGACGAGCCATCTATCTACAAGAAACATAGACAAGCAAAATACTATCGGTACTAAGCTCATGATAAATTTAAGTTTAATTAATCATATTAAAACTCCCACTTAGATGACATCTCTCTAGTTATCTAAGTGATTACGTGATCCAAATCAACTAAACCATGTCCGATCATCACGTGAGATGGAGTAGTTTCAATGGTGAACATCACTATGTTGATCATATCTACTATATGATTCACGCTCGACCTTTCGGTCTCCGTGTTCCGAGGCCATATCTGTTATATGCAAGGCTCGTCAAGTTTAACTCTGAGTATTCCGCGTGTGCAACTGTTTTGCACCGTTGTAGATGGACGAGAACTTATCACACCCGATCATCACGTGGTGTCCGGGTACTACTTAACTTTGGCAACGGTGCATACTCAGGAGAACACTTCTTGATAATTTTAGTGAGAGATCATCTTATAATGCTACCGTCAATCAAAGCAAGATAAGATGCATAAAGGATAAACATCACATGCAATCAATATAAGTGATATGATATGGTCATCATCATCTTGTGCTTGTGATTCCATCGCCAAGCACCGCCATGATCACCATCGCCACCGCACGACACCTTGATCTCCATCGTAGCATCGTTGTCGTCTCGCCAACTATTGCTTCTACGACTATCGCTATCGCTTAGTGATAAAGTAAAGCAATTACATGGCGCTTGCATTTCATACAATAAAGCGACAACCATATGGCTCCTGCCAGATTGCGATAACTCGGTTACAAAACATGATCATCTCATACAATAAAATATAGCATCACGCCTTGACCACATCACATCACATCATGCCCTGCAAAAACAAGTTAGACGTCCTCTACTTTGTTGTTGCAAGTTTTACGTGGCTGCTACGGGCTGAGCAAGAACCGTTCTTACCTCGCATCAAAACCACAACGATAGTTTGTCAAGTTGGTGCTGTTTTAACCTTCGCAAGGACCGGGCGTAGCCACACTCGGTTCAACTAAAGTGAGAGAGCAGACACCGCCGGTCACCTTTAAGCAACGAGTGCTCGGGCGGTGAAACCAGTCTCGCGTAAGCGTCTGCGTAATGTCGGTCCGGGCCGCTTCATCTCACAATACCGCTGAACCAAAGTATGACATGCTGGTAAGCGGTATGACTTATATCGCCCACAACTCACTTGTGTTCTACTCGTGCATATGACATCAACGCATAAAACCAGGCTCGATACCATGTTGGGGAACGTAGTAATTTCAAAAAATTCCTACGAACACGCAAGACCATGGTGATGGCATAGCAACGAGAGGGAGAGGTGTCCGCCCACGCACCCTCGAGACCGAAAGCGAAGCGTTATAACAACGCGGTTGATGTAGTCGTGCGCCTTCACGATCCGACCGATCCAAGCACCGAACGTCACGGCACCTCCGAGTTCTCACACACGCTCAGCTCGATGACGATCCCGGACTCGATCCAGCAAAGTGTCGGGATGAGTTCCACAAGACGACGGCGTGGGACGATGTTGATGCTCCACCGACGCAGGGCTTCGCCTAAGCTCCGCGACGATATGACTTCTCCGGTGCAGGGCTTCGCCTAAGCTCTACGACGATATGACCGAAGTGGAATATGGTGGAAGGGGGCACCGCACACGGCTAAGGAACGATCCGTAGATCAACTTGTGTGTTCTAGGGTGCCCCCTGCCCCCGTATATAAAGGAGCCAAGGGGGAGGGGGCTGGCCGGCCAAGAGGGGGCGCGCCAGGGAGTCCTACTCCCTCCGGGAGTAGGATTACCCCTCCAATCCTAGTTGGATTAGGATTCCTGAGGAGAAAGAGAGAGAGGGGGCGGCCCACCTTTCCTAGTCCTAATAGGACTAGGGAAGGGGGCGGCCACCTAGGGCTGGCCCTTTCTCCTTTCCACCAAGGCCCACTATGGCCCATGTAGTTCCCGGGGTTCCGGTAACCTCCGGTACTCCGAGAATTCCGATTTCACTCGGAACACTTCCGATGTCCAAATGTAGGCTTCAATATATCAATCTTTATGTCTCGACCATTTCGAGACTCCTCGTCATGTCCGTGATCACATCCGGACTCAACATCCTTCAGTGCATCAATACTTATAAACTCATAATGAACTGTCATCGAAGCGTTAAGCGTGCGGACCCTACGGGTTCGAGAACTATGTAGACATGACCTAGAACCATTCTCGGTCAATAACCAATAGCGGAACCTGGATGCCCATATTGGTTCCTACATATTCTACGAAGATCTTTATCGGTCAAACCGCATAACGACATACGTTGTTCCTTTGTCATCGGTATGTTACTTACCCGAGATTCGATCGTCGGTATCCAATACCTAGTTCAATCTCGTTACGGTAAGTCTCTTTACTCGCTCCGTAATACATCATCTCACAACTAACTCATTAGTTGTAATGCTTGCAAGGCTTAAGTGATGTGTATTACCGAGAAGGCCTAGAGATACCTCTCCGACAATCGGAGTGACAAATCCTAATCTCAAATACGCCAACCCAACAAGTACCTTTGGAGACACCTGTAGTACTCCTTTATAATCACCCGATTCGTTGTGACGCTTGGTAGTACCAAAGTGTTCCTCCGTAAACGGAGTTGCATAATCTCATAGTTACAGGAACATGTATGGGTCATGAAGAAAGCATTAACAACATACTAAACGATCAAGTGTTAAGCTAACGGAATGGGTCATGTCAATCACATCATTCTCTTAATGATGTGATCCCATTAATCAAATGACAACACATGTCTATGGTTAGGAAACATAACCATCTTCGATTAATGAGCTAGTCTTGTAGAGGCATACTAGTGACTATCTGTTTGTCTATGTATTCACACATGTATTATGTTTCCGGTTAATACAATTCTAGCATGAATAATAAACATTTATCATGGTATAAGGAAATAAATAATAACTTTATTATTGCCTCTAGGGCATATTTCCTTCATCAACGCATGCCCGGTATCACGGTGCATTGCGTGTATAAGATCGACGAGATGACCCTCGTGATGTTGATTTTGAGCCTCCCAGAAGAGGATTCTGCGGAGGTGATGTGGTATGCTCCTATAATACCACGGTTGAAACGTCTGCTCGAAACGGAGAGCATGCCAAGTTGATGCGATGGCACAGCGAGGACCGTAAGAAAGACGGAAGTTGAGAGCACCACGACGGGTCGCAGTGGAGAAAAATTGAGAGAAAGTACCGGGATGAGTTTGCAAAGGACCCAAGGAACGTATGGTTTGCTTTAAGCGCGATGGCATTAATCCTTTCGGGAGCAGAGCAGCAATCACAGCACCTGGCCCGTGACTCTATGTATGTATAACCTTCCTCCTTGGATGTGCATGAAGTGGAAGTTAATTATGATGCCAGTTCTCATCCAAGGCCCTAAGCAACCCGGTAACGACATTGATGTGTACCTAAGGCCATTAGTTGAAGAACTTTTACAGCTGTGGAATGGAAACGGTGTACGTACGTGGGATGAGCACAAAAAGGAGGAATTTGACCTAAAGGCGTTGCTGTTCGTGACCATCAACGATTGGCCCGCTCTCAAGAACCTTTCAGACAAACAAACAAGGATACCACGCATGCACGCACTGTTTACTTGACACCGATATTATATACCTAGGAAGCTGTAGGAAGAATGTGTACCTGGGCCATCATCGATTTCTTCCGACCAACCATCAATGTCGAAAGAAAGGCAAGCATTTCAAAGGCGAGGCAGATCACCGGAAGAAGCCCGCCATGCGTACCGGTGATCACGTATTTGCTATGGTCAATGATTTACACGTAATCTTTGGAAAGGGTCCCGCGGAAGCTGTTCAATGACGCCGAGAATCACGCACCCATGTGGAAGAAGAAATCTATATTTTGGGACCTACCCTACCGGAAAGACCTAGAGGTCCGCTCTTGATCGACGTGATGCACGTGACGAAGAACCTTTTGCGTGAACCTGCTAGGCTTCTTGGGCATGTATGGGAAGACAAAAGATACACCGAGGCACGAGGACCTGCAACGCTTGCACGAAAAAAAGGGCATGCCTCCGGCAAAGATGAAGGTCCCGCCACCACGCTCTTTAAAGAAGAGAAAGAAATATTCTTTCAATGCCTGCTCAATATGAAGGTCCCGACCGGCTTCTCGTCAATATAAAGGGAATAATAAATATGCCGAGAAAAGTTCCGAACCTAAAGTCTCATGATGCCACGTGATTATGACGCAATCGCTTCCGGTTGCATTGAGGGGCTTCTACCGAAAACGTCCGATTAGCCATTGTGAAGCTATGTGCATTCCTCAATGCAATATCTCGAAGGTGATCGATCCAAATCGTATCAACGCTAAGGAGTGATGTGGCGCAATGTCTTGTCGGGCTTCGAGCTGGTGTTCCCACCATCCTTCTTCAATATCATGACGACGCCCTAGTTCATCTCATGACGAGATTGTCATTCTGGGCCCCGTATTTCTACACAATATGTACCCTTTGAGAGGTTCATGGAGTCCTAAAGAAATATGTTCAGAATCGCTAGGCCAGAAGGAAGCATCTCCATGGGCCATCAAACAGAGGATGTCATCGGGTTTTGTGTTGACTTCATTCCTGGCCTTAAGAAGATAGGTCTCCCTAAATCGCGGTATGAGGGGAGACTGACCGAAAAACACGCTTGGAAGAGACTCAATAATATGCAGGGACGGATATTCTTCGTCTCAAGCACACTACACAGCTTCTACGTAACTCTACCTTGGTGACCCCAGTATGTCGATGAACACAAGAACGTCTGCGCCCAAACACCCGGAGCAAAGGCGACGATCGGATTACATGTGAACACATCAGACTTTCAGCAGTTGGTTGGAAACACGCCTCGAGGTGACAAGACTGTTTGTGATGAGATGTACTTGTTGTCCAGGACCATCTTCGATTGTAATGATTTGGAAAGGATACGAGATAAATGGGAATACATTTTACACGATTGACCAAGATGAAAAGAGCACCAACCAAAACAGCGGTGTCCTCTTTGATGCAGCAACCGACAAGGAAATGACACATATTATGGTTACATAGTAGACATATGGGAACTTGACTACGGAGTAGATTTTAAGGTCCCTTTGTTTAAGTGCAAGTGGGTCAATCTGTCGAGGTGGGTACAGGTAGACCCACAAGACGGAATGACAACAAGGATCTGAAAATCTTGGGTACACCGACGAACCGCTCGTCTAGCCAATGATGTGGCACAGGTTATCTATGTGAAGGACATGTCTACCATACCGAGGAAAAGAAAAGATAAGGAAGCGAATACATCATACAATGAGCCAAAGCTCCACATAGTTCTTTCAGAAAAGGGACATCCCGGGAGTGGAGGGCAAGACAGACGTGTCTCAAGAGTATGAAAAGTTTCATGAAATTCCCCTTCAAAGTCAAGGCTGACCCAAGCATCCCGATAAACGATGAATATTATCCATGGTTACGCAATAAGCAAATGACACAAGCGAAGAAAAGTGAAGTATTTCTCCAAACAATTATGATGATACCATGCCAACTTTGTAATGCATTTAGTATGATACCATTGTCCGCTTTGTACTCACAACGGTTTATAAGCCCGCCCTCTACACGCCTTTGTTGAGCTCACAAACTTGTGATTCACACAAATTTCAAAGAAAACTAATGGCACAAACAGAAAGTTTATAATCTTGCTGACCTAAAAGCAAAAAGAATTAAAAATAAAGCAAAAACCAAAAGAAAATAAATAATGCAGAAAACAAAACAAAAAACTTGAAAAAATAGAAATAGCAACAATAAGTATTTTGTTGTAAGTAGAAACAAAATAAAATAAATAAATAAAGAAAAAAAGTGTTTTCAAATTTGAAAACTAATGGCACTAACAGAAAGTTTATAATTTTTCTAAAAATAAAGCAAAAAGAACTAAAATATAAAGAAAAAAACAACAAAAAATAAATAATGCAGAAATCATAACAAAAAACTGAAAATAATAAAATAGCAACAATAAGTATTTTGTTGTAAGTACAAACAAAATAAAATATATAAAGCAACAAAGAAAAAAAAAAAGTGTTTTCAAATTTGAAAACTAATGGCACTAACAGAAAGTTTATAATTTTTCTAAAACTAAAAGCAAAAAGAATTAAAAAATAAAGCAAAAAACAACAAAAAATAAATAATGCAGAAAGCAAAACCAAAAAACTGGAAACAAAATAAAATAAATAAAGCAACAAAGAAAACAAAAAAACAAAAAAAAAGTGCCACCTACTGGGCCCCCACGGCCTGAATACGACTAGAAACCCTACCATGGGCCAGGATTCAGGCCGCTGGAGGCCCATTAGGCCCACAGCACAGATGGCAAGGTTAGGCTCAAGAAGCTCAGCGCTTGAGAGGAGCTCGAGAGGGTGGCGCAGCAGCGCTAAAACCACTCTCAAGCTCTCTCAACTAGCGAGGTGGGACTAAACTTTTCGGCGCTGGGCAGCACAGGTTTTTGGTCCCGTTGGTGGCACCAACCGGGACTAGTGGTCATTGGTCCCGTTCATAGCACCAACCGGACTAATGCCCCCTTTAGTCCCGTTGATGCCACCAACCGACCAAAGGTCGCCGCTTCCCGCCTTTGGGCTGCTGAAATTTGGCCTTTGGTCCCGGTTGGTGGCATCAACCGACTAAAGGGGGCATTAGTCCCGGTTTGTGCTACGAACCGGACCAATGCTCAGTATATAAGCAACACTTGTGAAAATTTTCAGTTTCATCGCGCGATTTGCCCCGACCGCTCTAACCTCCCCAACGCCGCCAGTTGCCCCGACGCCGCCACCGTTGCCGCCATCGCCCACGCTGTCGTCACCATCGCCGTCGCGCGCGCCATCGCCGCCGCCGTCGTCACCATCGCCGCCTCCCGCGCTCGTCGTCGCCGCCATCCGCCACGCGTCGCCGCCGCCAGACCGTGATTCGCCCCCAACGTCGCCGCTTCGCTCGTCGTCGCCGTCCCGCCGCCTCGCCGCTGCTCGCCGTCGCCGCCTCCTGCCTCCGCGACCTCGCCGTCGTCCAACGCTTCCCGACCTCGTTGTCGCCTCCGCCTCCCGACCTCAGATTCGCCTCCTCGCGTCAGCCCCTGCCCTCAGCCCATGCAGCCACCTCTGCATCAGGCCGGCCCGACATCGCTGCTGCCGACGCCGCCCACAAGTGAGCCCCAGCACCTGCCCTGCCCCCTGCCGCCACCACCGTATGATGTTTTTTGTTCATAGATGTGATGCTTTTTTTCATAAATGTTCATGTATATATATTGATGTATGGATATATGTATGATGCTTTTGCATATGTGTTGATCTAATGTTTTTTTTCATATATATATATATATATATATATATATATATATATATATATATATATATATATATATATATATATATATATATATATATGATGTTTTTTGTTCATAGATGATCATATGAATTTTTTGTTCATAGATATGATCATATATATGATGTATGCATGGATCGATGTGGATGGAATATGATGTTTTTTGTTCATAGAATATGATGTTTTTTTATTCATAGATTTTATTTTATTCATGAGAGAGGCGGGACGCCAAGGAAGTTGTACTGTTTAGAGTTAGGTCGCCGAGGAAGAAGGAAAATAAGGAAAAGAATAAAAGAGGAAGAAGGAAGAAGGAGAAGAAGAAGGAGAAGAAGAGGAGAAAAATAAGAAGAGAAGTAGAAGAAAAAGGAAAGAAGAAGGAATAGAGGAGAAGAAGAAAAAATTCTATTTTTTCTTCTTCTCCTCTATTCCTTCTTCTTCTCCTCTCTTTTTCTTCTATTTTTTTTCTTCTTCTTCTTCTTCTTTTTTTTTCTTCTCATTTCTTCTTCTTCTTCTTCTTCTTCTTCTTCTTCTTCTTCTTCTTCTTCTTCTTCTTCTTCTTCTTCTTCTTCTTCTTCTTTTTTATCGGGAACGAGGTGCCGAGGATCGCGAGGGTCGACGGCCGGGAACTAGGCTAGAGGGTCGCGAGGGTCACAGAGGGGTCGAGGGTCGTCGAGACCGGTCGAGGGTCAATGTTTTGAGGGTCGAGGGTCGTCGAGGCCGGTCGAGGGTCCATGTTTTGAGGGTCGAGGGTGCGAGGGTTCTAGGGTCGAGGGTTTGAGGGTTCTCGGGTTCGAGGGTCGAGGGTTCGAGGGTCGTCGAGGGGCCGGCGGTTCGACAGTCGTGGTTCGTCAAGGGGTCGAGGTTTCGAGGCACAAGGGTTTGAGGGTTCGAGGGTCGAGGGTTCGAGGGTTCTAGGTTTCGAGGGTCGAGGGTCATCGAGGGGCCGAGGGTTCGAGGGTCGAGGGTCGAGGGTTCGAGGGTCAAGGTCTGAGGTTCTAGGGTCGAGGGTCGAGGATTTGAGGGTTCTAGGGTCGATGGTTCGAGGGTTCAAGGGTCGTCGAGGGGCCGAGGATTCGAGGGTCGAGGGTCGTCGGGGGGTCGAGGATCACCGAAGGGTCGAGAGGTTGCCTATTGTCAAAGTATTGAAGAAACCCATGGCTTCATCATTAGCCGGAAGTAACCGGGGCATGATGGTACGAAGTTCTCCAAAGTTGTTCTGGAACGGAGTCCCGGATAGGATAATCCGCCTTTTGGTACAAATTTCAGCAAAGGCCTTCCATATAGCGATATTCGGAAGGCTCTTGCTGTACTTTGTACCAAAAAGCTTAATTATCCTATCCGGGATTCCTTTCCGTAATAACTTTGAGAGCTTGCACCATCATGTGCATGTTACTTTGCCTAATGATGAAGACATGGTTTTGTTGAATCCTTTGACACTAGACCCTAGAAGCGCCGGGACTAATGCCCTTGCTATCCTCGACCCTCGGCGATCCTCGACCCTTGACCTCGACCACCAGCGATCCACCCCTCTACCCTACATGATGCGCCGATGCCCACGCCACTTGTGGGACATATAGATGTAGTGTTCAACGCCGACCCCCTCCCGATAGCTTCAACACGTGGGGGGGGGGGTCGATATTACCCCCTCCTTGAAGCGTTGTCGAGGCCACCCCCTAACCCTTGAAGCGTTGTCGAGGCCACCCGAAACACTAGAGAAGCAGCGTCGAGGCCACTAATTAATATGATTCCTTATTGTGATTAGCTAGCTAGTTCTACGTTTGCCACTAATATATCCATATCTGTGAATAATAATTGCCATGTTGTAAATATTTGTAGAAACTATGGACACCCCGCCACGAGACGAAGCACAAGAAGCGTTGTTGAGGGACATAATCGCACAAGGAAGTGATGCAGTCTGCTCGTTGATGTTTCTCAACGACAACGATGGTCTGGAAGGAGAGGGTGAAGAAGCAGCTGGCTATGATTTACATGGTCTGATGACCCAATGCCGTGCAAGAAGGAGAGGGTGAAGAAGTAGACCGTGAGGACGGCTCCGTGATCACCAAACCGAGTCCGCCAGGTATATATATTAGTTAAGCCTGTGCTGACTAGCTAATTGATGCATTCATTGTTTTGGTATGTACACATATTAATTAACTCTCTTCTTTGTTCTTTTTTCTAGCCCTCCGGATCGAGCACAACTTCGTAAAGAGACGAGGCCCAAGAAAAGTTGAGCTCGGATGAAAAGTTTGAGATCATACAAATCGCAAGACGGCCAACCGATTGAACCCTACCGACAAAGAAGGCATTTGTTGCTCAAAGGCGGGTTCTGGTTAGGGACAAGATCCCGATCAGCATCCACCAATGGTATAAGCCTAAGAACGAAGACCCCGAGGTGTCTTGTGTCAATGATATGCAGAAAAATGATCTTTGACTGAGCTGAAGTCAAATTTTACCCTACCGCTAGAGGATGATCCGGAGAAGCCAGAATAGAGCCATTAATCAAGTCTTTTGCTCTTAAAAAGATGGCAGAACTATTCAGGAATTGGAAGAAAGAACTCAATACGTATGTCGAAAAAATGAGACACCAGAATTCAAGGGCAAATATGAGAAGATCGAGATGATCGCCCGCATTTGTGGCCTACAAGACATCGGAAAAGAGTAAAAAGATGTCAGCGACAAACAAGAGAAATGCTGCGAAGAAGAAGCTTCACCATCGCACGGGGTCGGTGGCTACCTTGTAGCCCGCCTAAGGGGCCAAGGCTGAGAATGATCTGCTTGATAAAGGGATCGAACCGAGACAATGAATCGCCAGACCGCTGCGGACTTGGTTCTTCGGGCGGCGGATCCTTGGACCCTATAACAGGAAGTGCATTTGGACGGACGAACAATTGAACATACCAGTCAAGAGGCTTCAGCAATATATCGAAGCAGCGCAGCAAGGGAAGTTTGTTCCGCACAGGAGAAGGACGAGCTCACAATGGCCCTCGGGAATCTCGAGCACCTCGGACGGACACGAGGCACGCCAGTCCGCTTCGTGGAAGGCTGGATTTCGGACGCAGGGGTTACAAAACCCATGAGAGGAGGAAGAAACCGAGCAGAGCCTAATGCAGGCGCTGCACGAAAGGGTAATGGGGCTAGAGGAACGAGAAAAGGAACGAAGCAGCAGATCACAACAACGACCTGCCAAGCTTCCCCGGCTACCCGCCATCTCAGCGGAGAAGCAGCGTGGCTTCCACCGAAGCTGCTTCAGCCAGAGCAGCATGCCTTGACGGCTCCTGCCAGCTATCCCGTGGATGCTATCACGAATGCTGAACATTGCCACCTTATGGCGCAATGGAGCAATTTGAAGGTCAAGGCGGCTATTGGCTCTGTTTATCCTACTAAACCCGACTCAACTTTTCACTGCCGGCCGATTCCAGAAGGATATTCTAAGGTGATGGTCGATGAAATAACGGAGGGATTTGAGGACCTCCGGCTTGACCACCCTACCGGTGAAGGGGAGTATCGGCTGGGTTATGCTCTGAAGACTCCATGCCTATGGCGGAAGGATCTCATCAACCTTCCGAACTGGACGCCTCCGCCTCCTCCTCCTCCTCCGGCGAGTCAGGGCACTCCGCCTCCTCCACCGCCTCCTCCTCCGGCGAGTGACGATCAGGGCACTCGGCCGGCTCCTTCTCCGGCGCGTGGCGGCACTCCGTCTCCTTCTCCGCCTGCACCGGCGCGCCCGAGCAGCCAGCCTCCTCCTTCTCCGCCTCGTCAGCAAGGGCGGAAGAGACCCGCCACCGCCCCGGCTGCTCCGGCGTGTCGTAGTCCTTCTCCTCCGCCTCGTAAGCAAGGAAAGAAGACATCCGCTCCGCCTGCTCTGCCGGCGTCTAGCAGACAGCCAAAGGCGGAGGAGATATGATTCGGTCCTTCTCAAGACTCCAGAAGTTACCGTCTGAGAGGAGCGAGGAGGAAAACGCGAGATCGCGCAGACCGAAGTGGATGACTGGTTTCAAGGGTTGAAAGCAAAGAGACATCCACCTCCGGAGGAGAAGGTAGATCCGGTCAATGCGGCGACTCGCTGCCCCGACAAAACCACCCAAGCCTCCGCCGAAAGGCAACTATGAGCGCATTATTGGAAAGTCATTTGTCAAGCGGAGAGGTCGGGAAGTACTGCTGCTGATCAAAGGATGAAAGAACGACTAGCTGGGAAACAAATTGCCCAGCTCGGCGAAAAGCGGCAATCGTGCCCCCGCCAAGGTGCTCGCTAGCGACATCGTCGATCCGAGGATGGTGCCCGGTTATGGCAATCCTGCAGATTACCTGCCCGACGATGTACATTATGATTTCTTGGAGGTGCAGATACAAAGATACGAGTACGGGAAGCCTCTCGTCAAAGATGAAAGCTCTCTATCAACGATGATGCGAAGATTGCATGATTGGTACATGAAAACCTGCAAAGAGTCTAAGGGGAGGAGTACTTTGTATGTGAGAGTTAAAAAGGAGCATGACCTCGTTGGAATTGAAATGTTGCCTATTCCATTTGAGGAGTTCTATCAGTTTTTCAATCAATTGGCCCTCGATAAAGCAACGTTCACCTGCTACTGTCTGTAAGTAGTACTACTTCTGTCATTAAGTATCTCTATGTAACTCAGCCCTTTCATTGCATGTATTTATAAATATCCTCACTATATTATGCAGATTGAAGATCGCCGAATTGAAGAGAAGACAAGTGGGTGATATTGGGTTCATTAACACATATCTCATAGATGCAACTGAGGTTAAATTTCGTGCCCAAGATACCGAGGCCAACTTGCTACAATCGTTGGTAATAAATGAACACAAAGATATAATACTCTTTCCTTACAACTTCAAGTGAGTGTTACTGTCTTGTGGCATATTCGGTTTCCTTATTAGTCCAGGTTATAGTAATGTAATATTGATGAGTTATGCATGTGTGCGCACCTACCACTATATTCTCCTAGAGATTAAGCTTGAGAAGGAGTAGTAACTGTCTTTGACTCCAAGCTTAAAAGATCCCAAGGAGTATGCGGACATGACTGAAATGCTTGAGAAGTAAGTTAAATCGATCATTATCCACCATATCAGCAACTTTGTTCATTTCTGATATCAAGTAATTGTTTTCTTTGTATGGCAGGGCTTGGGAAAATTCACCAAAAAGCTCCGGACTACCAAGAAGCTGCAATTTAGACACCAAAGTAAGTACTATATAGTAGCATATTCCACGCGCATCTCCTAGTGATTCAAGCACTAGTTTCATCAATACCATTTAGCATGCTTGCTAATTATCAGTTTGATTGACCTCTGTTTCTTGTAAAGTGGTTGTGGCAGGAACAAGGGAATGATTTCTGTGGATACTACGCTTATGCAGTCCATCCGCCACACGACTGTGAGAGGGCTACTCCGACAAACAATATGAAGTGCGTAAATAAAAATATTCACAATTTTATTTTATTACCATCATTTGTGTTGAGTTTCATTCATATATATATATATATATATATATATATATATATATATATATATATATATATATGTATGTATGTATGTATGTATTGACCCCTTTCTTAAAATTAGATGTTTCGAAGCGGATGAACTCCTAGCACCAGATCGCATGCAGCAATTCAAGAGGAATTGGCGGCATTCTTTATTGACCACGTGATCGCTGAAGACGGAGAATACTATGTGGACCACGCGTCCGTATTGTAAAAGATAATTATTGTATATATGTAGCCGTAGTGTCGGATAGATATACGAGAACTTGTTGTTCACCAATCTCTCGTAGAAGGAGAGGTGGTCGATATTACTTCTCTCTGTATGCATATATGTTCATGACGATCTTCTGCTTGCTTAATTACTAGCTAGCTAGCGTGTCTAGCTAGTCCTCTCTATACGTATGTATAGTACGAAGCGTCGACCAAGCACGGACAAAAGAGAGGACACTTTTCTCTATTAATTAGCTAGCTATAGCACAATATATGAAACACCTAAATTAACCCCCAACCCCCCCCTTCAAAAAAAACAAAAACACAGCCATAGAAATGTTGACGCTGGATGTTTATTGGTCCCGGTTGGTGCCACCAACCGGGACCAAAGGCCCTCCCCGCTGGGCTCAGCAGACAGGCCACGTGGAGGACCATCATCCGGTTCGATAGAACCGACTAAAGGGCCAGGTATTAGTACCGACCCTTTAGTCCTGGTTCAGGAACCGGGACTAAAGGCCCTTACCAACCGGGACAATAGGCCCTTATTCTACTAGTGCTAGTACGTGAAACTGGTGTCGTAACTTGTGAACGCGTCCAGATATGGTCAACGACAACATCGCCCGCGAGTTCTTCGTGTTTGCCCGTGCGTCTAAAGTCTAAACGTAGAAGGGGAGGAGAGAGAGAGAGAACACATGGAACCCACCAGTAAGTGAAGGCGAATAGTACTAAAAATAATATTATATGTTATCCATTAAATAGGCTGTGGTAATATAAAAACATTATGTGAACAAAGGGGGTACAACAAACATTGCTGTTCTACGTATGTTGCCTATTGACGTGCGGCTTGAAGGCCCTGGTCGCATGTTCGATCCTCGTCCTTTATTTTTTAATTTGTATATGGGTCCAAATTTGTTTCATGAGATGTGGGCCCCTCGGTGTGTACTTTGTAGCACTTTAATTTGTGGGTCGACATTTGTTCCATTCCAAGTGGACTATCGGTGTGTAGTTTTGTAGATTATTTATAATAATTAAAGAGAACAACAAAGTTTTTGCAATAATACCATGGTGCGACGTTGAAGACGAGAAAGGACGTGCGAGAGAGCGATGACCGAGCCAGAGGGAAATCAACTAGGGGAGTTGCGGGGGTTGCAACGGTGTTTGGAGTAGTTGTGGGCCGAAGGCTATGAAAATATAATCTAAACCGACCGGAATAAATGCCTACACAAATTAATCCAAGGTTGGAGTGCCCCTCGCAATGTAATAGCTCCGGCTTTGCGAGGGATGGAGAGGTAGCTTCAATGCATGGAAGATACGGTGTGAGAAAGCGAGGTCAATCGAGAGACATATAGATAGAGAGACAAAGTGAGTGTGGTCCGACATTCATTGAACAGATATATATGCTCTGGAGAGATATTGTCCGATTGAGTTTTTGGCAAGGGTGAGGGCTGTAAGATAGAGCTTGAGAGATGATCCAGTCACAGACGTGTAGATATATTTTGTGCATGGGAGGAAGCAAGGCCAATCGATCACATAGGGTCGCCGTGCAATCGAAAGAGTGACCTAGATAGACAATGTGCATGAGAGAGTATACAATGTGAATAGGTCGAATTGGACTCAAACATGGTGATATATCGTTTTTGTCCGAGAAAGAGCGAGGTCAATCGAGACATACAAAGAGAAAGAGAAAGAGAGAGAGAGAGAGAGAGAGAGAGAGAGAGAGAGAGAGAGAGAGAGAGATTGAGTGAACGTGGCCCGCCATGAGGTCGAAGGAACGGGAGCGACTTGGATGGACTGACCTAGATAGACAATCTATGTGAGAGAGTATACAGTGTGTCGATCGAGGCCCGAACAGGGAGATATATCATTTGTGTGTGAAAGAAAATGAGGTTAAACGAGACTCGGATAAAGAGAGCAAGATTGAGCGAGTGTGGCCCGCCGTGCGGAAGAAAGAGTGAGATAGTCTCGAGGGAGTGACCTAGATAGACAACATGCGTGCGTGCGTACGAGAGGTTGGGGGGCTAGATAGGAAATGCATGTATTTAGCGGGAGAGGGTGAGAGGGAGAGGGAGCGAGAGAGAGAGAGAGAGAGAGAGAGAGAGAGAGAGAGAGAGAGAGAGAGAGCTCGGCATGGGGTGCAATGGCGGGTGTGTGAGGTAAATACATTTGGTAACTGAGTGGAAAAAGGGGTTGCGTAGTTGAGAGACTTAGATATCAAAACATGGAGAGAACGAATGAACGTGTGTTGGAAACAGATAGCTTCCTAAGGTGGTCAGGAGAGGAAGATTAACCGATACAGGAAGTATGTAGTGTGTGGGGGGGGGGCTAAAAACAACATTTGAATGTACATAGTACGAGACTTAATATCGATGTTTCAATTCGGTGTACATTGTAAGATTTGAACTGAGGACCATGCATACGGGTAATTATTTCGAATCCGTGCCATACTAAGTTTCGAAAAGTTGACATTGACTCAATTTGTTGTGCTATTTTGTAGGTAATGTGTTTGAATTCATCCAAAAGTTTTCTCACTACCATGGTGTTCATCATATACATATGAATTTGTATTAAAAAAAGTAGCATGGATACAGTGAAATGCGAAATCCACGTTAAAATTGGAGATCTCTACGTGACACACACTCTAATTCAAATAACTAATTATGTGACACACACTCTAATCCACGTTAGCGTGGATACCGTGGATACCGTTTCAAATTTTTTTAAATAACTCCTCATTAATTAATTGATAGTACTCCCTCTGTTCACTTTTATAAGACCTTGAAGAAATTTCAGACAATGTGCAAAACAATTCATTTTAAGTTGTCTGAAACGACTTACAAAAGTGAACGGAGGGAATATCTCGTTTTGAATAACTAATTATTGCAAGGAAAACACGGGCATGGTAATACATACAGATTCGCTTGCAAATGAAAGAAGATTCGCTTGCATTCTCAAATGTAGGTGCACCAGTGCACCAGGTCGTGGTCGGGTGGTCGCGTGTGTCGGACGGACGACAGCACCCAGCCACCCACCCTCCCTCCCTCCCCCACTCCCCCACCCCCACCCCCACCCCCAAAAAAGGACGACAACAAAATAATTTCGCGCTTCCACGTTTCGGATTGAAAAATATCTGGCGGCCCCAATTCCAGCCCTGCAAAATCTCCCTTCTCCACCCTCCCCTTCCGTGCCAGATTGCTCAAATCCCTAATTCACCGCCAACCCAAGCAAAGTTCGAATCGCCCCTCGTCTCGTCTCTTTCCCCACCTTTGTGCCGGACGATGACGACGAAGACGACGATCGCGCTTCACCACCGCACTGGAGCTACCTCATCTATGCCCTCGTCCACCGCACCGGGTGGTCCACCGACAACGTCGGCCGCCGCAATCGATGTGCCTCACAGACACCGACTTCCACCGCATCAGGTGCGCTTGACCGACGTCGTCTCCCAGCTCACTGGGGCTACTTCACCGAGCACATCGTCACACCTCCGCCCCCCGAGGCCGTTCGGGCTTCACCAACGGTCACGTCCACCGCATCGTAGCGCTCCGTTGCCACTCAAGATCTGCATCCGTGCGCGGCCAGCCAATGCCAGCGCATCACCCTCAACGGCTCTGAAGTGACCCGCACTGTAGCTAGCCGAGCATGCCGAAACGCCGGTCCGAACTAGGTATCCACACATCACTCCCTTACACGCCTATGCAACTCTGACTTTAACTCTTATTTCTTCTAGAGATATCATCTGAAACAAGCAAATCCATTTTTTAGCGAAGCATGACGGCGCTACGGGATCTGGTACACATCCTGCACACCCGTATAACCTTGTAAGTATCTATCCTCCGGTACAACATCAAGGTCGATTCCTCTTATTTGATCAACCATTCGTTGTGTCAAAAATGCAGAGGGGGATGCAAGGAGCACAAGGCCTGCACATCCAAGCAAGTGGTAACATGGACTTGTACATGGAACATCCCAAGCGCAAGCAGAGCTGCAGTGAGCCTGTACAACGAGCTAGCGTAATTCCCTGCATTTCATTTAATTCGTACTGGCATTCGTGTATGATTTGTGTGCAGTGGTTGATCCACGAATTGAAGTTACCAGGGGCGAACATTTAACTTAAAAAATACGAAAGCACTTGCACTCCGGAAATCAACATAACTTGAGAAATGTGAAGCTACATGCACTTTGAAAACTAGCTAATGATCCAAAGTAGTTCAGATTATAAACACTAAATGATACAAGCACCAAAAAACAAAAAATGCAACATGGTGTACAAGGACTACAAACATGGTCTGTACCTGCTTGAATTATTCGTTCTCTGGATGAAAATATCGAAGTGTAATTACACCTATTGCCAGTGCGCAAAGTGCATATCAATATATCTATCCTGCACAAGTATGCCAATAGTTTCAAACAACAGATTAGAAAAGTATTTATGCTATGTTGTCATGATATTGGGACTTTCTGGTAGATGGCCTCGACGTTTCGTCAAGCTATGAAAATGCACTATAATTTGCTTGTCATCAATGCCTGCAAATCTCTGTCTCTCTCAACATAGCAGATCATCATTAAACACTAAATCCTTCAATGAGCTTGCAAAATGCTTGCATTAGACCCCTCATTAGACACTATATGTTCATCACCAGGAGCATGTAAAATGTTTCCATCAAATCCTTCATTAGCAGTCTGTTCATTAGACACTTCAGGCTCAAGAACAACATGAGCTTGTAGGTTTGCACCGGAAACTTGATTAGATACATCAGATTCAGTCTGTTCAGTATTGATTCGGGGAGTTATAAAATAAGTATAAATTGGTTTTATTTTCTCATAGATTCCCTACATACAAGCAGTTTTACAACACCGTCAGGTTTAACTATTGGCCAGAAATTGAAGAGTTCAATTAGATATAATCAGGGATGTTATGTACCTGCTCGTTGCGCATGCTACTCTTGAAAGTTGCGACTGTCCATTTGCGCAAGCTCAATGCCATGCCTGTGCTGCCGCCGCTGCCTCCCACGCAGGCTACACCCAGGGTTGGATCTTCATATTCTTGTCCTTCCGTTTGCTTGAAGCCCGGCGACCGCCCTCCAACGAGGGCGCGAGGAAGTGATGTGTCGGTCTGTCCAGCGGCGGCTAGGTTAGGAGCAAACCAGACTGGAGGCTGGAGCGAATGAATTGGGATTTTTCCTGCTGTCGATCGATATGGGAGGCGCTCGTTTGGGCCGCGAGCCTGCTATAGGGCCTGCCTTGCACTTATGTTATTGGCCCATCCAAAATCAAACATTTTTCATTTTTTACATTGCCTACTCGTGCGTTGGGACGAGCAAAACTAGCCTGGGCCAACCTGGACGACTCAAACTAGGTGCACACTTTCCTGCCACCTGAGGCGGCCGCCCATATCAGCCCCTATGGTGGCGTCGCCCCTTTTTGCGTGTATGATTGGGTAGTGAAAAATATTCCAGTGGCGCTTTTGATTTACCCACAGAATGGTTGAATTGCTTGTTTCTATGAACTGAGTTCGCTAATAATATGAAGGATGCCAGTCTTTTCATCCTATTGTAAATTGCTTAGATCTCAATATGCCAAAAGTAATCGCATGAAATATACGATAAAAGCCAGTGTGATGTGTGTGGTTACAACTAGTCTGACTACACGTCCTCATATAACATATCAAGGATGCACCATCTTACCAGATTAACCATTTGACTTACCAATGCAGTGTGGGAAGAAAGAAGTATTGGGACTGCGTATCCAAGCAATTGATGCCATGGACTCCTTCGTATAACCTTGTAAGCGAAAAAGAAGTTGCAGTGTGCCTGTACAAAGAACTAGCGTAAGTTCAGTTACCTGCTTCTCAGAATTTTAGTTAGCCACTTATTGCAAAATTGTTCAATTACGTTGCTTGGCTTAATTTAGTTTGCTACTGATTACATAATGCCACAGCCTGTTAATCCTATTGTAGACTGCGCCTATCTATGTGTTTGATACTTACTGTTAAGAATTACCTGTTTGCCTTAACTTAAATAGCTACTTGTTGGTTTAACTGCTTCGTTGCTGCAACAACGGGTTACAATGATGTCAATAACTACTTTTCAGCATCCAATTGAAACTCTTTAATTCATTGTTTATTTAACTGGTTTGCTGTTATAACTCCCAGTTGAGATGTTTTGCTAACTTCAACTTTTCTGAATCCAATCGGAACTTTAATGGCAAAACAGGTTAGCCCAAGATCAAAGAGCGAGGTCCCCATGGACGTTGCATCATCCCACAGCAGTGGCACTGGCCCAATCGTGCATTATGAATTACCAACTGTGATGCTTTAGAGGCTAAACTAGTGGTAGAAAGAGATTCTGCTTCTGCACTTAGAGATGAATTTGACATGTTGAGGAAGCAAATAGCACAATCACAAGCAGTACTCAAGACAACCATTAAATATTTGGTGGATTTCAAAATGAAGCAAGCTGAGACTGACCACATTGTTAAGGTCCTGAAGGAAAAAAGGAAATTAAATTCCCACTTGGTAAATCATAGGTGAAATGTTCTTTCCATTGTTGAATAACCTTTGTGTTGTTTGTTCATGTAATCAATCAAACCATTTGTTTTAGAGATCATGTAATAATTGCTTTTTGTTTTTTGTTTTTTTTGTTTTTGGTTTATAATTTTATTTGAGCACAAGTATGTATTAATTGATAAGACTCGGAGACATTTCATTTGGATTGCTGTGCTAGACCTACAAATATGCCAATCGGGCTGAATGTGCATTCAGCAATAATAGTAGTATAGATGGACCATAAGTGGCACGCATCGGAAAGGGCCAATATGCAGGCTAAAAAAAGGATGTTGTTGTAGCAAAAAAAAGTACAGCAGCCTGGCTTATGTATGTTAGTTGATATTATTGATCCATATACTCTATAAGTGTTTATATGTCTGTTAGTTCTGTACATTCTTGGTTGATTGACTTAGTATTTGAATCTTGATACATCACTTGTGTACATATCTAAATGGGAGTACACATTATGCTGCGTGTGACATTTGAGTTGGACATGAAGTATTCCAAATATTCGAATTCACCTTAACTAGATTCTAGCTTCTGAATTTGAGTATCGGCATTTGTAAACCATATTCATATATGACAGTGGAATACATCTTTGTCGTCCTTTTGAAGATATATAAAAACACATAGAATGATTTATGAAGATTCATATAGGAATACAAAGTGGATTCGAATTTAGTTGCCAGGGTAAACGTGGATGCTTATTGTCCCAAAATTCGAAAGAAGCGGCAAAATGTCCACTCCCACGTCGGCTGCCCGAAGCCAAGTGTTTGAGAGATGGAAATTACTGTCTACACATTACACGGAAAATCCATCGGCCCGATTTCCACTGCTCTAAATAGGGGTATGCTAGTAACTTCAATTAGACATGATACGACCGCCTCTAAGCCCATTCTGACATGGTGGGCGTCAAACATGGGCGACAAAACACATTTGATTCAAGCTCGTCCAAAGACCTCTGTTTCTCCCTCCATTCCCCATTCATACACGGTGGGCGGCAAAACAAACTCGACTCGGCCGAAATCGATGTAGGCAAATATTTTCAATAAGGGCAGTTTGTAACTTCACTCAGACGTGACACAACCGCCCTACCTGTCAGCCATGTTCATACACCGTGGGCACCAAGCACCCTCTCCTCGCCGGAAATCGCTCTGGGCAAATATTGGCGAGATGCGAGATTACCGTCCTATCCCCCACCGATGAGGCGTCCAAATTTTAACCGGGGGCTAAGTTCGTAACTTTCCCATATTTTGGACAAGGGCGTCCCAAAAACATGGTTCCCCGTACCTCTCCCTCCATTTTCCCATTCATACACCGTCTGCGCTAGAACACCATCCCCACACCAGCCTCCGTCCGCCATCTCATCCATCGCCGCCGTCCTCCACCACATCCATCGCCACCGTCCTCCACCATGCCAGAGCGCCTACGAAGACCGCATCGTCCACTGCTAGAGATGGACGTTTCTCATCAACGGCGATGGACCAATAGCCTTGCATCACGTCCTCTCGCTTCATCGGCGTCGTCGTCCTCTTTGCCGGGGCCGCTCACACGACCTTCTCTTCCATCGCACCGGGACTTATCCCCCGATGCACCCGTCTACCGTCACAGATCTGCTTCAACGCCACCGACAGCCATCGCACCCCCGATGCCTACACGGCGCCGCAAGAGAGGTGGTACTTCATATCTCCTCAACTTTTCGATCTCAACGAGAAAATAGATCTTAACTTGGTTACTCTACTTTCTTTTCAGCTCTTAGAATTTAGTTCTTAGTTCAAAGCAAACAATGGATGCTAAATATCATTTCTCCGATTTGCAGCTTCAAATCTGCCATGGCACAGTCATAATACAGTTTAATTGGTCATGCTTAGGGTTTAATTGATCATGTTGGTTCCGTGGTGGTTTCTTTAATAGAAATCGGAGGGGAAACTCTCTTTTTCTAAAAAAAATATGCTTAGAGTTTTCCCCTTTTATGATCACTATACGATCAGAATACGTGCTTCGTGTCATAATAACACTGCTCCACCCATCAAGCTAAACAAGCTTAGTTGTTCAAATACGAATCTGATATTATTAAAAGAGAGTCGTTTAATTGGTCAGCTAAATGTTCCTAAATTAGTTTTGAAAATGCATGTTCGCCGCTCGGGTGTGTATCTCTACAGGGTGCCCACGGTGGGCCGGCCCACCCTGGGATTTTGGATCATCCCAGGCCCCGATTCCCTCGCTCTGCTCAAGGCTGCGCTTCGATCTCTACTGCCTCAACCGCGTGCCTTGCCGTCCCCGGACGGCATGACTCTAGGAGGAGAGGCCGGACTAACAGGAGGTCAGGAGCCGCTCGCCCAACAGAGTCACCGCTGCCCGGGCGCGTCGTCGTGCCTACCTTCCCAGTCCGTTCAGGGCTCAGGCATGCAACACCCACCAAGCCAACCTGATTTATCCTGAGATACGTCCTCAACACTCAGCAGCCACTCCTCATCACCCATTTTCTAATTGATTCATTACTCATTAGGCAGGACTGTCATTAGGGTTTGTTGTGTGCTCAGTGCTACCTACACTTAATGATTCAGATGTATTTCGGTAATCTTTAGTACCTCTAAAGTTCACTGGGTTTTCAAAATTACGGCCCTCGGAATAGACACTAGTCATTTTGGATTGTTGGTCGTAGTGACATTGACCCAGATTACTACTGCAAGCCAGGTTTGTTGACAATTTTACTTGTCTTTCTTACTCATTCGATATAATATCCAATTATCCACGCCGATTAGTTGCAAACAATAAGTGCTAGACAAACTTCTTCATTCAGATTTTGATTTGTCTCTTCTCGCAGCTACAATTCTGCAGATTTGTCCTATTAAGCTCACAAGTAAATGATTGATTCACTACATCTATGCTTGCCTTGTCATATTTATTGTCAATATTCTTTTAGGGTGGACCACCCTGTTTCCAAATACTGGAACCGTAGACATGAGTGAATAGTATTTCTCTATGTGATGTCTTCCGTCATGTGTGGGCAACGAACACTGCATTGTATATAAAGAAAGTGTCATTTCCAGATTTTACATAGGTTTCGATCTTTTACGTGGAATACAATCTGCCTACTTGCTTTGTGTTGCACTACCAACACTCCACCCTTGAAGCTAAACATTATGCCACTCATAATTCCTTAGTTTATTTGTTCAAATACGAATTTCATATGATTCTAATGTTCCTACTTCAGTTTTGAAATGTGTGTCTGCCTATTATAGAGACATAAGGGGTTTGTATTTCTGTGTGTGGTCTGGTCAGCATGGTTGGGGGGTGAACTTTGCATATGTAGGGGTTTATAGGGAGACACTCTTCGAGTTGAATCCACAATGCATTCCATAGATAATCTGACTACTTTTTATGTTTTCATGAATCTCAGATTCTGAACAACATCATAATGATTATGAGCTTGCGCGCATGAAAAGAATAAAGCAGAACAATGCCATGGCTATCAAAATTGGCATTAAGGGACTGAAATCAAGTCTGGATGCAATGCAATTCAAACGCTCTCCACCTAGAGATTCATGCTCAGAATATGATCCTAACAGTGATTCTGAGCTAGAGGGAGACCTAAGTCAATGTAGCTCCCTAGTGGAGGAGTCAGAGGAAGAGGCCCTATCTTATTCACCCATCAAGGTGCTTGCTCTAACTTTCCAAGGTTACATTGGTCGCACATATCTTGCAACTGATGCTTTGCATTGCTTCTACTTTGTTGAACTGCCATTAGCTTAGTTTACACCTCGTGTATGTGAATACGCCCTACCTATCCATTTTCTGTACATATTTCATCTGTCATCATACCATATTTATCCATTCAAATGTTGTTCTTGTGTATCAGACGTTCAAAGGGAAGAGGGTGATTGCTGATCGTGGAGGAGCACAAGCAAAGTATTTGGAAAAGGTAGTGGCACCTGATAAATCAAATAGCCCATTAGGTGTAGTTGCAATATCACCTGACCCACAAAACACCCCAACTCTGGGAGACTCTAGCCCTACTACACGGGTCATTTCGATGCCCCAACTCAGCAGACACCAACTGCAGAAACAAGATGATTATGCCGCTTGACATAGCACCAGCTCTCTGACGCAAAAACCCCATTCCAGCAAAGAGTACACCAAATCCAGTTGCCAAATCCCTTTTTGAACCAGAGAGAGCCCCAATTGCAGCAAATAGGACCCCTATTCCATTTCTTCCCAGTTTAGAAGACGAAGCTTATGTTGTTGTCAGGAACTTTGTGCGCATCTTTCCTTCATGGAAAGATTATACCATAGACACAGAAGAATTTCCAGTCTTCCTCCGCAACTTACGCGTAAGTAATGTACTAATGTTATTCATGGTCATTACTGCATATGTTTCTGCTGATAGAAGACACAAGATTTCATTCTTTTAAATAGGCGAGGGGCAAACTGGATTGTGAGGACGAGCAAGGGTTGGTTGCGCTTTTCAAGCACTCGTTGATGAAGTATCGTTCCTACCTGAGGCAAGCGCACTTCGATGGCAAGCCTCTGAACGAAATTTTTGTAATGTCTCCGGTGCTACATTTATCTGACGGTGACTGGAATAATCTTGTTACACATTGGTCTCGGCTGCAGCGTAAGGTACTATCTATGATATCACATCACAATTTGAACTACATTTCTGCATTTGCCTTAATTTCTCACTTGTACGAAAACTGTTAGCAGAAGAACATTCGTTCTCAAGGGACCACAGAATCTCGCAACTATACTGCAGACTGCATTGCTCTTGTGAGTACCTCTTGCCCTGTATGACCATACTTACTTCCATAGTTGTTTGATTATGTAGCATCACTGCACATGTTAGCCTCGTAATCGTCCATTTGGTGGACATTATAAGATCTGTATGGACTCTTACATAAATTTAGAATCAACCCAATGCTTTTGAAGAGGTTTAGCTGTGCAGTCCTCTTGTAAGGACTGAACGTGGTCTATCACTGTACTTACATTAATAGCTACTCCCTCCGTCCCATAATATAAGAACATTTTGTACAGTACACCAGTGTTCAAAACACTTTTGTATTATGGGAAGAGGGATTGGTTCATTGTGTAGCATTCTGCATCTTATCTCCCTCGCCCACCATTTACTAAAAAGGATCAGATCTATATTTAATCTTACCAACAAGTAGAATACACAGATAATGCCAGTGCAGAAGTGTAGCCCATTGCTCTTGTCAGTACATTTTGTCCTGTAACGCTTGTACTACCAGGGATTGGTAGTTGATTATGTAGCATCAATCTGCATCTTATCTTCACTATCCTCTATCCCTTCCAGTATTATCATATCTATAATTACTCTCTACAAAATGTAGAGTACAGGCAATGCTTATGAAGAAGATTCTATGCTGAAATTCTTGAGTTATCCTTCCCTTGACATGGAGAAGGGCATTATAAAGCCGGTGTTAACTGTTAATGTAAGTCAGACCTTCTAAAGCCTTTATCCTCAACTGCTATTTAATTTGCTCATACTCCCTATCATTTACTGCTGTTTAGTTTGCTGTTTCTACCAAAATGCATGTCCGCAAGAACCGTAAATTCTAAGTTTTACTTGTAAAACCAAATTCCTTATTCATACCATGCACATTACTTAATACTCCCTATATGTATGCTTGTTTTTTTGGATCTATAATCCAGCGTGTGGTGAGGTAGCCCGCGTTTGCACCTTGTCATCTCCTGTTTTATCTTACTGATGTGGCTGATGATATGAACAACATGCCATGCACATTAACCAAAATAGATACAATGATTTTCTTTGCCCTTCATCTATGCTTGTTATGTTGACATGGTAATCCAGTAGTGTGGTGAAGCTCCCCGCATTATGAACAATGCAAAATTATGCTATTGATATTTTGAACTTACTCTTTATTTTCTAATTTGAAATTGGATGGAATTGACAGCACAGTTATCATCTTTGTTTATACACGTACAAAACCTATCATCTCTCTGCTTTGTTTCAGGGTGATATGCATGATGGCATGCACAAGTCTGCTGAAGGCTGTGAGACAAACCCAACATATATTACAGCAAAGAAGGCAAAACATCTTGAAGATAGCGAGACAAACCCAAAGTCTTGTCTTGATGCAGTGTTCAAGTTACTTGAGACTAGCAGTCAGACAAGCTCACAGAATTCATTGTCTGAATCAGTTCGACTTCTTCAGTCCAAAGTTCTAGCAGAAAGGCATTCTGCAACTCAACTACGACTTGAAGTCCTATCTCTAAGAAAGATTGCGGAGAACACCAATGAGAACCTCATCGCTAAATAGCTACACCTGGAAGCTATGACCGACATGCTAGGCCGGTCTCACAGCCTTGCTCAGCAGCTTGCGCAGCAGTTCCCCCGCAAGGCTAACCTTTCTTGAACTGTCTTGGAAGTGGTCTCGGTTCAGTATTATTTTGTTACGCTGCAATGGTGCCCAGTTTTTGTAATCTGCTTCTTCGTTGCGCTTTATGATCACTGGTGGCGAACTTCGATGCCTAGTGGATGTAATATACCTTAAATCCTTTATTGTATAGTGTAGGTTTATTCTTAGTTACTATGCCGTAACTTCTTTATTGTATAGAGTAGGTTTCTTCTTAATTCCTACTAGTTACTGCCATCATTCGCTATCCGAAAAAAAATCAGATGTAGTCGACTGGGCCGAAACATTCGACTCTAACGGGCCTGGTTTTCAGTGGGCCACAATTGGGCCGGCCTGCGTCTTTCTTGGTCCTGAATGATTGGGGCCTTCACACATTGCTCCAGGCCCACAACTTACACCGGCCTATATTTTAGTTGGGCCTTTTGTCGACCCAGCGCTTAGTTTGGTCCAGGTAGCGTTGGGCCATTAACAGGCTGAATATTGTCTTGGCTCACATCGCCCGAGATGAAACCACGGGCCTTTAGCAGGCCAAAATTCATGTTGGGCCTCAATTTTCACTAGTCGTTGACGGGCCTTCAGCAGGGTGAAATGTAGACCGGGCCTTTTTGGGCCCAGTTAGCTCAAGGGCCGTTACCAGGCCGAAACATATCTCGGGCCTTAGTTGGCCCACTGATACCATGGGCCTTTAAGAGGCCGAAAGCTTGGTACAGGCATCAACGGGCAGAATTACGCGACAGGCCTTTAACAGGCCCAAAGTCACGTTAGGCTTAACTGTTGCCACCTTTAGCACGGGCCGTTAGTGGGCCCGATGTCCCGTCGGACCATATATGGCCCATGGGCAGCACGGGCCATTCCCAGGCCGAAAGTCACACCGGGCTGAAATGGGCCCATGTCTACATCGGGCCTCTAACAGGTCGAAAGTCACTGGGCTGTAGTTGGGCCCAAATATTCAGCGAACAATTAACGGGCCAGATCTGGCTTTGGGCCGTAAATGGGCCCAAATATTGGGCGAACAATTAACGGGCCAGATCTGGCTTCGGGCCGTAAATGGGCCTTTATTAAGCAGGTCGTTATTGGGCTGGCCCACTAGTACCTGATTAAGTACTACGGGCCTTTGACTGGGCAGGCCTTTTTAACCTATATGGGCCTCTGTAGGGCCCAGCCACGTGTCGACGTATCATAGGCATGTCTCCTCCAGTGGACGGGCGACATCTGGCCCACTGACGAGCTGACAGGTGTTCCCTCCGGCCAATCAGGATTTTACACGTGGAAATTTCTCATTTGTCCGGGCTGTTAACGGGTTATCGGATCCAAAACCCGACCCGATAGCTTAACGGCGTTCCGTTACGGTGGATGCCACGTGTCTGTCACCCTTGACGAAAGCACTTCTGTGACGCGCAATTTATCGTCATGGAAGTGGACACTTCCATGATGATAATTTTGGTAATGTCATGGAACACTTCTACGACAGCACATGTACGACTATCTTGATTCTGTCATAAAATCGTCATGGATGTACATGCATGACAAAAAACGCGACCTACTGTGACAAACATGTATCATCACGGAAGTGTATTTTTTTTGTAGTGAAAGCTGGCGCTCATCAAGGAGAACCTGGGGGGAGATTTTCTTGCCTTTGACTATGATTATGCCAGCATTAGAGAGAGCTAGGATGGGAACCACATGAGGGACCTCGCGGTCAAGCGCGAAAAAAGCACATCCAGGGAGGCCGAGGCCGTAGTGCACGAAGGCAGGGGGTTTGAGGCGGTTTTGACAATCCACCATGAGATGGTTGTCCTCTCTACAGATGAGACAGAAGGGAGGGTTTTGACAGTGAGATTGAAAGTGACCAGGGCGGTGGCAGGCGAAGGAGGTGAGGGTGGGATTGGCTACTTGGGTTGGAGGAGGAACGCGCACCGGGGCCGAGAAAGGCGGAGGCAGGATACCATCACCACGGGGTCGGCGAGGGGTCCAGCCACGGAGAGGGGAACGACGACCCGCGCGCCCACAGGAACCATGAGGCACAAACGGCCAGGGCCGCGGGTCCGGCCGGGCCCCGGCCGAGGCCGCAGCACCGCGAGTAGGAGGGGCCGCGAGGACGGGCCAGCAGGGCCAGCCTTACTCGCCGCGGCCGCCACCTCCCAGGGGTCCGAGGGGCACGACGAGGAACCGCCGAGGAGGACAGAGGGCCCAGCCGCCACAGAGCCAGATCAAAGGAACAAGGGGCCGCCGGGCTCCACCGTGCCCCCCTCCCGCCCAAGCATGATCCGCCTGAAGCTTGGGGCGCAGGGCCGTCTCGTACTCCAGATCCACCTCCCCCTCAATAGAGCCCTCCCGCCGGTGCTTCTGGCCGGACAAGGCCTCGCCGGAGGAGCCGCGCGAGCGATCCATCGAGAGGACCGACGCGAATGAGAGGAAGATAGGCGGAGGATGAGTAGGTCTAGAGAAGAAGCGGACGGGGAAGCGGTGGCGACGCAGGTCAGAATGGGAGGCTGGGAACCCTAGAAAAGGGGGGAGCGAGCCCCTCCGAACCCATATATACCCCGACCGCGCCAGGCCGGGGCCGATGGGTTGGGCTAGAGGGGGAGCGGGGGGTGGGCCTGGGCCACCCGAGGCCCAAGGACCACGATAGGAAGAGGGGGGAAGTCCGCCACGCTGGAAAGGGAGGAGGCCCCGGGCCCACTAGGCCCATTGAAGGAAATATGCCCTAGAGGCAATAATAAAGTTATTATTTATTTCCTTATTTCATGATAAATGTTTATTATTCATGCTAGAATTGTATTAACCGGAAACATAATACATGTGTGAATACATAGACAAACAGAGTGTCACTAGTATGCCTCTACTAGACTAGCTTGTTAAGCAAAGATGGTTAAGTTTCCTAACCATAGACAAAGGAGTTGTCATTTGATTAACAAGGTCACATCATTAGTTGAATGATCTGATTGACATGACCCATTCCATTAGCTTAGCACCCAATCGTTTAGTATGTTGCTATTGCTTTTATCCATGACTTATACATGTTCCTATAACTATGAGATTATGCAACTCCGTTTACGGAGGAACACTTTGGTACTACCAAGCGTCACAACGAATCGGGTGATTATAAAGGAGTACTACAGGTGTCTCCAAAGGCAGATGTTGGGTTGGCGTATTTGAGATTAGGATTTGTCACTCCGATTGTCGGAGAGGTATCTCTGGCCCTCTCGGTAATGCACATCACTAAGCCTTGCAAGCATTACAACTAATGAGTTAGCTATGAGATGATGTATTACGGAACGAGTAAAGAGACTTGCCATGAACGAGATTGAACTAGGTATTGGATACCGACGATCGAATCTCGGGCAAGTAACATACCGATGACAAAGGGAACAACGTATGTTGTTATGCGGTCGACCGATAAAGATCTTCGTAGAATATGTAGGAGCCAATATGGGCATCCAGGTCCCGCTATTGGTTATTGACCGGAGACGTGTCTCGGTCATGTCTACATTGTTCTCGAACCGTAGGGTCCGCACGCTTAAGGTTTCGATGACGGTTATATTATGAATTTGTGTATTTTGATGTACCGAAGGAGTTCGGAGTCCCGAATGTGATCACGGACATGACGAGCAATCTCGAAATGGTCGAGACATAAAGATTGATATATTGGACGGCTATATTCGGACACCGGAAAGGTTCCGGAAGTTTCCGGAGAAAACCGGAGTGCCGGAGGGGTTACCGGAACCCCCCCGGGGAAGTAATGGGCCTTATTGGGCCAAGAGGGGAGAGAGAGGGCCGCACCAGGAGGTGCCCCCCCCCCATGGGGAGTCTGAATAGGACAAGGAGGGGGGGCGCGGCCCCCCTTTCCCTCTCCCTCTCCCTCTCTTTCCTTCCCCCTTCCTCCTTCCTAGTTGGACTAGGAAAGGGAGTCCTACTCCCACTAGGAGGAGGACTTCCCCCTCCTTGGCGCGCCTCCTAGGGCCGGCCGCCCTCCCCTTGCTCCTTTATATCACGGGGCAGGGGGCACCCTAGAACACACAAGTTGATCCTTGAGATCGTTCCTTAGCCGTGTGCGGTGCCCCCTCCACCATATTCCACCTGGTCATATCGTGGCGGTGCTTAGGCGAAGCCTGCGTCGGTAGAACATCAAGATCGTCCTGCGCCGTCGTCTTGTGAACTCTCTCCCCGGAGCTTTGCTGGATCGAGCTGAGGAGCGTCACCGAGTTGTGCGTGTGTCAAGAACTCGGGGCGCCGAAATGCGGCGCTGGGATCGGTTGGATCGCGAGGAGAACGTACGACTACTTCCTCTACGTTGTGATCGCTTCCGCTTCGGTCTACGAGGGTACGTAGACAACACTCTCCCCTCTCGTTGCTATGCATCACCATGATCTTGCGTGTGCGTAGGAAAATTTTTGAAATTACTACGTTCCCCAACAGTGGCATCCGAGCCTAGGTTTTTATGGTTTGATGTTTTGCACGAGTAGAACACAAGTGAGTTGTGGGCGATACAAGTCATACTGCCTACCAGCATGTCATACTTTGGTTCAGCGGTATTGTGAGATGAAGCGGCCCGGACCGACATTACGCGTACGCTTACGCGAGACTGGTTTCACCGTTACGAGCACTCGTGCTTAAAGGTGGCTGGCGGGTGTCTGTCTCTCTCACTTTAGTTGAACCGAGTGTGGCTACGCCCGGTCCTTGAGAAGGTTAAACGCAGTCTATTTGACGAAGTATCGTTGTGGTCTTGATGCGTAGGTGAGATTGGTTCTTGCTTAAGCCCGTAGCAGCCACGTAAAATTTGCAACAACAAAGTAGAGGACGTCTAACTTGTTTTTGCAGGGCATGTTGTGATGTGATATGGTCAAGACGTGATGCTATATTTTATTGTATGAGATGATCATGTTTTGTAACCGGTTATCGGCAATGGCTGGAGCCATATGGTTGTCGCTTTATTGTATGAAATGCAAGCGCCTGTAATTGCTTTACTTTATCACTAAGCGGTAGCGATAGTCGTAGAAGCAATAGATGGCGAAACGACAACGATGCTACGATGGAGATCAAGGTGTCGCGCGGTGGCGATGGTGATCACGACGGTGCTTGGAGATGGAGATCACAAGCACAAGATGATGATGGCCATATCATATCACTTATATTGATTGCATGTGATGTTTATCCTTTATGCATCTTATTTTGCTTTGATTGACGGTAGCATTTTAAGATGATCTCTCACTAAAATTATCAAGTAGTGTTCTCCACGAGTATGCACCGTTGCCAAAGTTAAATCGTGCCGAGACACCACGTGATGATCGGGTGTGATAAGCTCTCGTCCATCTACAACGGGTGCAAGCCAGTTTTGCACACGCAGAATACTCAGGTTATACTTGACGAGCCTAGCATATGCAGATATGGCCTCGAACACGGAGACCGAAAGGTCGGCGTGAATCATATAGTAGATATGATCAACATAAGATGTTCACCATTGAAAACTACTCCATCTCACGTGATGATCGGTTATGGTTTAGTTGATTTGGATCACGTAATCACTTAGATGACTAGAGAGATGTCTGTCTAAGTGGGAGTTCTTAAGTAATATGATTAATTGAACTTAAATTTATCATGAACTTAGTACCGATAGTATCTTGCTTGTCTATGTTTGTTTATAGATAGATGGCTCGTCTTGTTGTTCCGTTGAATTTTAATGCGTTCCTTGAGAAAGCAAAGTTGAAAGATGATGGTAGCAATTACACGGACTGGGTCCGTAACTCGAGGATTATCCTCATTGCTGCACGTAAGAGTTACGTCCCCGGATGCACCGCTAGGTGCGCCTCTTCTGATGCTGGCCGACGGCGTTAAGAGCGTCTGGCGAGCAAAGCTGATGACTACTCTATAGTTCAGTGTGCCATGCTTTACGGCTTAGAACCGGGTCTTCAACGGCGTTTTGAGCGTCATGGAGCATATGAGATGTTCCAGGAGTTGAAGTTGATATTTCAACAGAATGCCCGGATTGAGAGATATGAAGTCTCCAATAAGTTCTATAGCTGCAAGATGGAAGAGAATGGGTCCATCGGTGAGCACATACTCGTAATGTCCGGGTATTACAATCACTTGACTCAACTGGGAGTTAATCTTCCGGATTATTGTGTCATTGACAGAATTCTTCAATCACTGCCACCAAGCTACAAAGGCTTCGTGATGAACTATAATATGCAAGGGTTAGTAAATACTATGCCTGAGCTCTTCGCAATGCTAAAGACTGCGGAGGTAGAAATCAAGAAGGAGCATCAAGTGTTGATGGTCAATAAGACCACCAGTTTCAAGAAGAAAGGCAAAGGGAAGAAGAAGGGGAACTTCAAGAAGAACAGCAAACAAGTTGCTGCTCAGGAGAAGAAACCCAAGTCTGGACCTAAACCTGAAACTGAGTGCTTCTCTATAAGCGACTGGTCCTTTGAAGCGGAACTGCCCCAAGTATTTGGCGGATAAGAAGGATGGCAAGGTGAACAAAGGTATATGTGATATACATGTTATTGATGTGTACCTTACTAGAGCTCGCAGAGCAGCACACAGGTATTTGATCTGGTTACATTGCTAATATTTGCAACTCGAAACAGGACTACGGATTAAGCGAACACTAGCAAAGGACGAGGTGACGATGCGTGTGGGAAATGGTTCCAAAGTCGATGTAATCGCGGTCGGCACGCTACCTCTACATCTACCTTCGGGATTAGTTTTAGACCTAAATAATTGTTATTTGGTGCCGCGTTGAGCATGAACATTATATCTGGATCTTGTTTGATGCGAGGCGGTTATTCATTTAAATCGAGAATAATGGTTGTTCTATTTATATGAATAATATCTTTTATGGTCATGCACCCTTGAAGAGTGGTCTATTTTAATGAATCTCGATAGTAGTGATACACATATTCATAATGTTGAAACCAAAAATGCAGAGTTGATAATGATAGTGCAACTTATTTGTGGCACTGCCGTTTAGGTCATATCGGTATAAAGCGCATGAAGAAACTCCATCTTGATGGACTTTTGGAGTCACTTGATTATGAATCACTTGGCACTTATGAACCGTGCCTCATGGGCAAGATGACTAAAACCCGTTCTCGGTACTATGGAGAGAGCAACAGATTTGTTGGAAATCATACATACAGATGTATGTGGTCCGATGAATGTTGAGGCTCGTATGATATCGTTATTTTCTCACCTTCACATATGATTTAAGCAGATATGGGTATATCTACTTAATGAAACATAAGTCTGAAACATTTGAAAAGTTCAAAGAATTTCAGAGTGAAGTTGAAAATCATCGTAATAAGAAAATAAAGTTTCTACGATCTGATCGTGGAGGCGAATATTTGAGTTCTGAGTTTGGTCTACATTTGAAACAATGCGGAATAGTTTAGCAACTCACGCCACCCGGAACACCACAGCGCAATGGTGTGTCCGAGCGTCGTAATCGCACTTTACTAGATATGGTGCGATCTATGATGTCTCTTACAGATTTACCGCTATCGTTTTGGGCTTATGCTCTTGAGGCGGCCGCATTCACGCTGAATAGAACACCGTCAAAATCCGTTGAGGCGACACCTTATGAACTATGGTTTAGCAAGAAACCAAAGTTGTCGTTTCTTAAAGTTTGGGGATGCGATGCTTATGTGAAAAAGCTTCAACCTGATAAGCTCGAACCTAAATCGAATGTGTCTTCATAGGATACCCAAAGGAGACAGTTGGGTACACCTTCTATCACAGATCCGAAGGCAAGACATTTGTTGCTAAGAATGGATCCTTTCTAGAGAAGGAGTTTCTCTCGAAAGAAGTGAGTGGGAGGAAAGTAGAACTTGATGAGGTAACTGTACCTTCTCCCTTATTTGAAAGTAGTTTATCACGAAACCGGTTTCTGCGACATCTACACCAAATAGTCGGAAGTTGATGATGTTGATCATGAAACTTCAGATCAAGTTACTACGAAACCTCGTAGATCAACCAGAGTAAGATCCGCACTGAGTGGTGCGGTAATCCTGTTCGGAAGTCATGCTACTAGATCATGATGAACCTCGAACTATGAAGAAGCGATGGTGAGCCCAGATTCCATAAAATGGCTTGAGGCCATGAAATCTGAGATGGGATCCATGTATGAAAACAAAGTGTGGACTTTGGTTGACTTGCCCGAGGGTCGGCAAGCAATAGAAAACAAGTGGATCTTCAAGAAGAAGACCGACGCGACGGTAATATTATCGTCTACAAAGCTCGACTTGTCGCAAAGGGTTTCGACAAGTTCAAGGGATTGACTACGATGAGACCTTCTCACCCGTAGCGATGCTTAAGTCTGTCCGAATCATGTTAGCAATTGCCGCATTTTATGATTATGAAATTTGGCAAATGGATGTAAAGACTGCATTCTGAATGGATTTACGGAAGAAGAGTTGTATATGATGCAACCAGAAGGTTTTATCGATCCAAAGGAGCTAACAAAGTGTGCAAGCTCCAGCGATCCATTTATGGACTGGTGCAAGCATCTCGGAGTTGGAATAAGCGCTTTGATAGTGTGATCAAAGCATTTGGGTTTATCTGAGACTTTTGGAGAAGCTTGTATTTACAAGAAAGTGAGTGGGAGCTCTGTAGCATTTCGATATTATATGTAGATGACATATTACTAATCGAAAATGATATAGAATTTCTGGATAGCATAAAGGGATACTTGAATAAGAGTTTTTCGATGAAGGACCTCGGTGAAGCTGCTTACATATTGGGCATCAAAATCTATAGAGATAGATCAAGGCGCTTAATTGGACTTTCACAAAGCACATACCTTGACAAAATTTTGAAGAAGTTCAAAATGGATCAAGCAAAGAAAGGGTTCTTGCCTGTGTTACAAGGTGTGAAGTTGAGTAAGACTCAATGCCCGACCACCGCAGAAGATAGAGAGAAAATGAAAGATGTTCCTATGCCTCAGCCATAGGCTCTATCATGTATGCAATGCCGTGTACCAGACCTGATGTGTGCCTTGCTATAAGCTTAGCAGGGAGGTACCAAAGTAATCCAGGAGTGGATCACTGGACAGCGGTCAAGAACATCCTGAAATACCTGAAAAGGACTAAGGATATGTTTCTCGTATATGGAGGTGACAAAGAGCTCATCGTAAATGGTTACGTTGATGCAAGCTTTGACAATGATCCGGACGATTCTAAATCGCAAACCGGATACGTATTTACACTAAACGGAGGAGCTGTCAGTTGGTGCAGTTCACTCTAAACCGGATACGTATTTACACTAAACATAGCAGCTTTGGAAGCAGCTAATGAAGGAGTCTGGATGAAGGAGTTCATATCCGATCTAGGTGTCATACCTAGTGCATCGGGTCCAATGAAAATCTTTTGTGACAATACTGGAGCAATTGCTTTAGCAAAGGAATCCAGATTTCACAAGAGAACCAAACACATCAAGAGACGCTTCAATTCCATCCAGGACTTAGTCCAGGTGGGAGACATAGAGATTTGCAAGATACATACGGATCTGAATGTAGCAGACCCGTTGACTAAGCCTCTTCCACGAGCAAAACATGATCAACACCAAGACTCCATGGGTGTTAGAATCATTACTACGTAATCTAGATTATTGACTCTAGTGCAAGTGGGAGACTAAAGGAAATATGCCCTAGAGGCAATAATAAAGTTATTATTTATTTCCTTATTTCATGATAAATGTTTATTATTCATGCTAGAATTGTATTAACGGAAACATAATACATGTGTGAATACATAGACAAGCAGTGTCACTAGTATGCCTCTACTAGACTAGCTTGTTAAGCAAAGATGGTTAAGTTTCCTAACCATAGACAAAGGAGTTGTCATTTGATTAACAAGGTCACATCATTAGTTGAATGATCTGATTGACATGACCCATTCCATTAGCTTAGCACCCGATCGTTTAGTATGTTGCTATTGCTTTTATCCATGACTTATACATGTTCCTATAACTATGAGATTATGCAACTCCCATTTACCGGAGGAACACTTTGGGTACTACCAAACGTCACAACGTAACTGGGTGATTATAAAGGAGTACTACAGGTGTCTCCAAAGGCAGATGTTGGGTTGGCGTATTTCGAGATTAGGATTTGTCACTCCGATTGTCGGAGAGGTATCTCTGGGCCCTCTCGGTAATGCACATCACTAAGCCTTGCAAGCATTACAACTAATGAGTTAGCTATGAGATGATGTATTACGGAACGAGTAAAGAGACTTGCCGATGTGAGATTGAACTAGGTATTGGATACCGACGATCGAATCTCGGGCAAGTAACATACCGATGACAAAGGGAACAACGTATGTTGTTATGCGGTCTGACCGATAAAGATCTTCGTAGAATATGTAGGAGCCAATATGGGCATCCAGGTCCCGCTATTGGTTATTGAACGGAGACGTGTCTCGGTCATGTCTACATTGTTCTCGAACCGTAGGGTCCGCACGCTTAAGGTTTCGATGACGGTTATATTATGAGTTTGTGTATTTTGATGTACCAAGGAGTTCGAGTCCGGATGTGATCACGGACATGACGAGGAATCTCAAAATGGTCGAGACATAAAGATTGATATATTGGACGGCTATATTCGGACACCGGAAAGGTTCGGAAGTTTCGGAGAAAACGGAGTGCCGAGGGTTACCGAACCCCCGGGAAGTAATGGGCCTTATTGGGCCAAGAGGGAGAGAGAGGCCGCACCAGGAGGTGGCGCCCCCATGGGGAGTCCGAATAGGACAGGAGGGGGGCGCGCCCCTTCCCCTCCCTCTCCTCTCTTTCCTTCCCCTTCCTCCTTCCTAGTTGGACTAGGAAAGGGAGTCCTACTCCCACTAGGAGGAGGACTTCCCCCCCTTGGCGCGCCTCCTAGGGCCGGCCGGCCCTCCCCTTGCTCCTTTATATCACGGGGCAGGGGGCACCCTAGAACACACAAGTTGATCCTTGAGATCGTTCCTTAGCCGTGTGCGGTGCCCCCTCCACCATATTCCACCTGGTCATATCGTGGCGGTGCTTAGGCGAAGCCCTGCGTCAGTAGAACATCAAGATCGTCACCACGCCGTCGTGCTGACGGAACTCTCTCTCCCCGGAGCTTTGCTGGATCGGAGCCTGAGGAGCGTCACCGAGCTGTACGTGTGTCAAGATGTCACATCCCTAGAATTGCTTGACATTAGTTGCATTAAGGCATTCATGTCATCATGTTAATTTCCATGAAAATTGAAATGGGGATTTGTGAAACCCTCAGAATCATTTTGGAAATGACCTAAATAAAAATCGCTCCAAAAAGGTCCAAGAAAATGCTCATGTGGCCTCTGAAAATATTGGACAGAGTTAACAATCTAACCAATATTTTTAGGATCTCATAAGTATTTATTTTGGGCATTTGGAATTAATACATTAAGTATTTGCCTTGGATATATATTATTATATATATATAATATTGTCCAAAATTGTGCCCTTTTGTTGGGGAGCTCTGGAATAATATAGTAAGCTCCTGCAGAAATTGGCATAATTAAATAAATTGATTTAGTATTTTATTTAAATCAAAACAAATGTCAGAAAATTAGAAAAGGAAACGAATAGGTAAAAGCCCTTACAGGCTTACCTTCCCACCATGCCCAAAGACTGCGGCCTGGCCGGCCCAGCTGGCCAGCCCCAGCCCACCACCGCCACCCTCCCTGTCGTCTTCCTCCCCGCGCCAGTAGGCAGGGGGCGTGTCGACGCGCGCGCGGCCGAGGCGCGCCACCTCCACCCTGCCTGCTTCGCCCCGACGCCCTGGACGCCTCCCCGACAGCCACGCGCCCCCCTGGCTCTCTCTCACTCTCTCCCGAACCCTCCCCCTTCCTCTGCTCTCTCTCCCTCACGAACCGAGCGAAGCTCGTCGCCACCGCTCGCCGTAGCCACGGCCACCGGCCCTCCCTCGCCTCGCCGACGTGTCCATGGTCTCCGCCTAGCCCCTCTCCTTCCTCCTCACCAAGCCCCGACGCCGGAGAGGCCCCGAGGCGCCGCCCCCACCATTTCCCCCTCTCGGACCCGCCGGGTCGCCGTCGCCAAATTCACTGCTCCGTGCCCACCCGAGCTCACCGACGGCCTCCTCGCAACCACGGTGAGCTCCCGAGTCGATCCCCTCTTCTCCGACCCATTCTTCCCTCTAACTACCACCCCCGTGGCCGAAACCCGCCGCCATCAAGACGTCGTCGCCGGCGTGGCCACACCCCACGATGGCTCGATTCCGAGCACGCCATCGCCTTCACCGCACCCGTGGGAGCCCGTAGCACCCACCCTTCCGCCTACCGTGCCCCTAAGCGCCAACCCGCACCTACCCGAGCTCCGGCCGCCGCAGATAGCTCGTCAGCCGGTGCCTCTACCGTCCGCCCGAGCTCCAACCACCCCACCAAGAACTTCAGCGTCCCCAGCTCCTGTGGGTCCCTTCCGCCTTTCGGTGGCCGAATGGCCAATTGCACTTGCTCCGCCCGCGTTCGACGTCGCGGCGTCAAGCCGCCGATGGCGATGACCCTTTGACCGGGTTTGGCCTAGTTGACTTCCCGAGTCACTTACATGTGGGCCCGTGCCTCACCGACAATTTAGTTAGGACACAATTAGCACTAACACCTCTGTTAATTAATTAGGACAACGACACGTGGGTCCCAGCGTCAGTTTGACCTGGACAGCGACCAGTTGACCGCCGACGTCACATTGACGTCGGTCGACGCCATAATTCGGTTTCTAGATTTAATTTAATTCAGCAAATTTCAGAAAATACTCTAAACTTCTAAAATCATATAAATTCAACCGTAACTCGGATGGAAATAATTTATATATGAAAATGATCAGAAAAATATGAATAATCTGTTTATGCCATGATCATGCATGTTTGAACAAGTTAACATCACTGAATAGGATGAATCATGATTAGGGTAATTTATGAAATAGCATTTTGAGTTGGAATTCAACCTTGTTTGAATTCCACTCCAACTAACTTGGATTATTATTGCATTAGGTGAATTCAGTACCTTAACATGATCATGCATCATATATGTGCATTGCATTGATTGTGCTCTCTCTTGTTTGCCGGTAATTGTCCCCTCCCGGTAGACGATGTATCGACGATGAGTTCGATGACACCGATGAAGAACTATTATCTTCAGAAGTGCCAGGCAAGCAAAACCCCCTTGTTCATTCCGATATAATCCCACTCTCTCGCTCCTGCTCTATTTTATTGCATTAGGACAACAACGACTCATGTGTTACTTGCTGCGGTAGCTGAACCCTTGATCCTTTGCATGACTGTCATTCCACAAGAATTAGATGAAACCCACTAGCATGAGTAGGAGTTGTTTGAGCCCATGTTGTGCCTACTCATTTATGCTTGTTTGTCATGCCTGCTACTGCTTAGAGTTGAGTCGGGTCTGATTCATCGGGAATGAATTGGAATTGTTGTGAACATGTCCTATTGTGTGTGAGCTAAGTGTGTGAACACGATTTGGTAAAGGTAGCGGTGAGAGGCCATGTAGGAGTACATGGTGGGTTGTCTCATTTCAGCCGTCCTCAGGAGCTGAGTTCTGTGTTTGTGATCCATGATCTGATTACTACCACGCATTGGGCCCGAAACCAATGGACCCTCTCGGCTTCTTGACCACCCTTGTCCTCATCCGGAGTTGCAAGTAGTTTCGGTGTTTGTAGCATCTTGGGGCCGCACGCAACGCTGACCTTAGGGGTGGGTTGTGTTGCGGTAGGCACCGTGTTGATGTACCGAGTGCCCGTTTGGTATCTCGGGAACCCTGCACACATCGTTCGGGCTGTATGGGAAACCTCGGCGGACTCCTGCGGATGGAACCCGAATAGGCGATAAACCTGGACTAGGGATTTGAGTGTTTAGGTAGGCCGTGGCCGACACCCACGTTGGGCTTCCGCTTGAAGGTTGCAGTACATGTCGTAAACGACGGCGGTAAGTGGTGAGCGTGTGTGAAGAAGTACACCCTGCAGGGTTTAATATGATCTATTGAATAGCCGTGTCCACGGAGAAGGACTTCGGGTTGCCTATATCAGTTCATAGACAAGTGAAAGTGGATACTCTAAAATGCGCAAGATAAGCGTGAGTGCTATGGATGGCGTTCTCGTGAGGGAGACGGGAGCGGGTCCATAGTGGTGTATTGATATGGTGAATATGTGGACTCGTGTGCGACACCTCAAAGGAGTTACTTGCGATGTAGTTCAGGATAGCCACCGAGTCAAAGCTGGCTTGCTGCGGTCAAACTCCACCACCCCTTTTGATAATGATGCATATGTAGTTAGTTACGATGTAAGTCTTGCTGAGTACAATTGTACTCACGTTTGCCTATTCTATGTTTTTGCGAGAGACGTCGGTCTCGCTAGTAGTTCCGCTTGGACTTGACGTTTAGCTTGTTACCTCAGCTACGATCTTGTGCCTCGGCAGGATTTGGTAGATAGTCGGGCTTCTCAGCCTTTTTCATTTATAGTTATGCGTACTCGGCATGTTTAGCTTCCGCTTGTGCTTTGACTTGTATGCTCGAGTGTTGGGTCATGAGACCCATGTTTGTAATATCTCGCTCTTCGGAGCCTAATGAATAATATTTTGAGTCGTAGAGTTATGTTGTGATGCCACGTCGTATTTACACATATTGAGCATATTGCGTGTATGTTTGAAATGCTTGGTATGTGTGGGATCCGACAAACTAGTTGTTTATCCTTGGCAGCCTCTCATATGGGGAAATGTAGTCTCGTGCTTCTGAGCGATAGTAGTCCGCTACAGCCCGGCTCACCGAGTCCTGCTAGCCCAAAGACTACTGCTTGGACACTTGACTGGCGGCATGTGTCTCACTTCGTTCCTATGTCTGTCCCTTCGGGGAAATGTCACGCGGTGTTATTCGGAGTCCTGTTAGCCCAGTGCTACAGCCCGAATACATCCGTTGATGACCGACATGCTCGATGTGATTCATGTATGCCTGTCCCCATAGGTTAGCGCCGCTTTGGGTTCACGACTAGCCATGTCGGCCCGGTTCTTTGTCATATGGATGCTAGCGACACTATCATATCGTGAGCCAAAAGACGCAAGCGGTCCGGGCCATGGTAAGGCGACACCGTGGGAATACCGTGCGTGAGGCCGCAAAGTGATATGATGTGTTACATGCTAGATCGGTGTGACTTAGGATCGGGTCTGACAGCGTTGGTATCGAGCTTTGTTGCTGTGGGATTACCAAGCCAAACTGGTCGGGTTGTGTCTAGAAATGCTTTAGCTATGTAAGGGAATTGATTGTGGAAGGAACGTAAGGCTCTTTTTACTCCTTATACCTCATGGCCTTCTGATCTGAGTCATCCTCTTCTCTTCTACGGGATTTAATAACTAGGCTTCTCATCTATCTATTAGGATGACGAGTTACTAATCCATAGACTTATAAGATTGTTGGTTTTAATCCCCAGTCCGGTTCCTACTATTTCTGTATGATAACTGTTGATCCCGGAATCTTGTTATGATGTTGTTGAGTGGTTATGCCACCGTTTTCTACAGGATGTCTCAAATCATTTTGAGCGTTTACAGCCGTTATGCTGTCCGAGTCATCCAAGGTCTCTAAATAGTCTGATGCATTTGCAAGTTCTTTCCTTCCGTTCCCGATGACCTTTGGTCAGAATAAGCACACTAATCGGTGAGTTGGGGTATCTTGTTACCTCGACATATATGTTGGAACTACTATTATGACCTTAGGTGTTTAGGAAGTCACCTAGCAATTTAGCACTGCTTTTATATCCCAAGTGTGATGATTCTGGCCATCATTTTCGAAAGCATCCCGTGATGCCATTTAGTAGTAGGTATTCTACTCCTGGGTTGCTAAACCCGAGATTCATCCTACTTCATGTTGTTAGTATTTGCTAGTGCCTTTAGGATATTAGTAACCTTGCGATAGTCCTCAAGGTCCGTGGTATTTCCTTCTTCCAAATGCTACGAACCGCTTATGGCAGAAGTTCTTCTGAGCCAAAAGATCACAATAAGAGTGCTCTTGAGGAGTTCTCCATTCATAATTGTGAGTCTGCCAATTCTACCTTTCTGCATGGGTTATCCGGAAGAAGTGTTGAGCTTGCTCGACATACTAATCTGTGCATCCACAACTCAGAAAATTATATGTTCCTTTGAGTTGTTCTCTTAGATGCCTTCTGACCTTCATCTATCAATTGATAGCCAAGGGTATGTGTGCATTTGTGTTCATCGATGCATTTTAACCTTGAGGTCCGACAAGCCATTCTACTCCGGAATGACTAGGAGAAACAAACTCCAGTACCTCATCCATCTCTAGGATTGGGTCAAAGCAGTTGCATCCCGCAGATCAAAACGCCAACTCAGCTCTTGATTCTGTTCTACCCTGAAGTATTGCCATCTTATGTCAAGAATGTCATGGGAATTGCACAACCTCCTAGTAATTCTTGATGCAGTGATACTTCTCACCATCATCATTCAATCCTCGGTTCCGTGTTGTTGTAACCGGAATGCCGGCAAGTGAATTGTGATGTGTGAAATCAATACCCCGAGCAACTTGTTGCTTGGTAGTGAGTGGACAATATTCTCATTCTTATCGTGTTGGTTATTAAGCCATCATCCTAAGATTGATCGTGCTACCTAGTCCTTATTTCTGGTGCACACTTCGATTGATGAGTTAGGATTGTGTCGAGTCCTCACTCATTTGATCATATCGTCTTGCCCTGAAAAGCAAGATTGTTCTCGAGCTTAGTAACATACCAGTGGTTCGTGACTTTCCAAATATCTTCTTGGAAGTGTTACCGGGTTGTTTTCCTGACTATTATGTTGAGCTCGTGATCAAGTTGGTTCCCTGTGGACCACCCCTTCTCCAAGAATCTGTGTTGGATACCCCTGAGCTAGTTGGTTAAGCTAGACAATAACTTGGAGAGTTGGAAGATAAAAGCTTGCCTAACCTAGTTCGATCCAAAGGGATATTCTGGTGTAGTGTGTGTTGAAGAAGGATGATATCTTCATCGATTGGTCCTCACGATCAGTTGTTGGATCTATTGTCCTACCAATTCTTTGATTTGAATATGGGCCATTGTCAAGTCAAGTCAGAACCAACGATATTCGTAATGTTGTCTTACTCGTGGTGGATCCCTCGAGCATACACCATTACATCTTTGGTCTGACCAATACTATCACGTGTTCACATGATGGTGGAAGTCCAGTGATATGGAAATTCCGATGAGTTGCTGTTGAACCCATCAGTAGCATTTTGTCTCCCCCATGAGTCATGTTGAGCATCAACCTAGTATTAGAAGCTTGTGTAAACATTTCTTCGTGTTTCGCTCATGAAGCATATGTTTGGGTGAAAGTAGTGACTTCCTCTAATTCATGTGCCTTAGGGGTAAGTTGCCGCCATGAATTTGAGAAAGGTTTGTTTTGTTCTTTTGGAATCATCCCAAGTCAGTCATGCACGTGCGAAGTATTCTATGGTCTGATAGACTGATCATCTTCATTCCATATGGATTCCATAGCACACCAAGCCACTGATTGAATTGTTCAAGGAGAAGGAGTTCCTTCATAACAACTAGTCATGACTTATGATAGGACTTCGATATCCTCGATGATGGTTCCCAACCTGAACTCGGTAGTGTTTTATTATAAGACTACTATGTGGTCATACTTGTCTGGGACAATGTGTTCACAGGTTTGTAGCAGAACCAGCTCATGTTTTGGAGCTTGCTATCATAGTTCATATCCCGAGAATCTCGCAACGCCATCTCGTCGAATTGTGTTGCAACCCTTCCTATCAGACATGATAAGTCTGAAATATCCTAACACCAACCAGATCTGAATCTCAGGCAGATATGATGGTTGGAACATTCGAACAGTTGCATTTCGTTCCCAGCTTGCACCGTCCTTGTGCTATCTCGCTATAGACTGTCTTCTTGGCAATTCTTGTCCAGGGTTATCTTCAAAGTGGACTTACCATGGTTCTCCCCCCCCCCACCTTCGATGATAAGCAAAATCATCCATTGCGTTGTCTTCAACAAGGTAGTCCACATCATCCATTCTAGTCCGGGTGTACTATTCCCTTGCACCCCGTCAAACGATCGTTGTGAATTGCCTTAGGTTGGTATAAAGAGTTCCAATGATCTATGGGTCAAAAGTAATTCTTTTTGCCACTTAAGGAAATAGTTCCTCGCGTCACCTTTCTCGAGGTGTCCCGTTACGGGATCATGATAAATGTTCCTCGCCACCTTGACACCATCCACCATCTTCCTAAAGCGTGGAATTGTTGCCACTAATCAAACTTCGTTGTTGTTCTTCCATCCCCCTCGATGCATTTTATGTCTCAACTCGAGATGTGACACCGTCTCAGTCCGTGAGTTGATCATGTTTACCTGATCTTCATTAAGATCGAATCATGTAGGGTTTCCCCTTCTTTCTGTTGTCGAGTCGGGTGAAGATCTCGAAGACTTCAAGACCAAGATGATGGAGTAGATCAACATCTTCGAGAGGGCAAATGGACCATGAAAATTGTAGTAGTTTGTGACCTCCCTTTTCCTCATACCTCACGTCTTGAATCTCGGGGCGAGATTCTTGTTTAGTGGGGGTGAGCTGTCACATCCCTAGAATTGCTTGACATTAGTTGCATTAAGGCATTCATGTCATCATGTTAATTTCCATGAAAATTGAAATGGGGATTTGTGAAACCCTCAGAATCATTTTGGAAATGACCTAAATAAAAATCGCTCCAAAAAGGTCCAAGAAAATGCTCATGTGGCCTCTGAAAATATTGGACAGAGTTAACAATCTAACCAATATTTTTAGGATCTCATAAGTATTTATTTTGGGCATTTGGAATTAATACATTAAGTATTTGCCTTGGATATATATTATTATATATATATAATATTGTCCAAAATTGTGCCCTTTTGTTGGGGAGCTCTGGAATAATATAGTAAGCTCCTGCAGAAATTGGCATAATTAAATAAATTGATTTAGTATTTTATTTAAATCAAAACAAATGTCAGAAAATTAGAAAAGGAAACGAAATAGGTAAAAGCCCTTACCTGGGCTTACCTTCCCACCGCGGCCCAGCACCTGCGGCCTGGCCGGCCCAGCTGGCCAGCCCCAGCCCACCACCGCCACCCTCCCTGTCGTCTTCCTCCCAAGCCAAGAGGCGGGGGCGTGTCGTCAGCACACAGGCCGAGGCGCGCCACCTCCACCCTGCCTGCTTCCCTGACGCCTGGGCGCCTCCCAGGCAGCCATGCGCCCCCGGCTCTCTCTCTCTCTCCCGAACCTCCCCTTCCTCTCTCTCTCTCTCCTCACGAACCGAGCGGCTCGTCGCCACCTTCGCCGTAGCCACGGCCACCCCCTCCCTCGCCTCGCCGACGTGTCCATGGTCTCCGCCTAGCCCCTCTCCTTCCTCCTCACCAAGCCCCGACGCCGGAGAGGCCCCGAGGCGCCGCCCCCACCATTTCCCCCTCTCGGACCCGCCGGGTCGCCGTCGCCAAATTCACCGGCTCCGGTGCCCACCCGAGCTCACCGACGGCCTCCTCGCAACCACGGTGAGCTCCCGAGTCGATCCCCTCTTCTCCGACCCATTCTTCCCCTCTAACTACCACCCCCCCCGTGACCGAAACCCGCCGCCGCCACCGCACGTCGCCGGCGTGGCCACAGCCACGATGGCTCGATTCCGAGCACGCCATCGCCTTCACCGCACCCGTAGGAGCCCGTAGCACCCACCCTTCCGGCCTACCGTGCCCCCTAGCGCCAACCCCGCACCTACCCGAGCTCCGGCCGCCGCATAGCTCGTCGCCGGTGCCTCTACCGTCCGCCCCGAGCTCCAACCACCCCACCAAGAACTTCAGCGCGTCCCCAGCTCCCTGTAGGTCCCCTTCCCGCCCCTTTCGGTAGCCGGAATGGCCAATTGCACTTGCTCCGCCGCGTTCGACGTCGCCGGCGTCAAGCCGCCGGTGGCGATGACCCTTTTGACCGGGGTTTGGCCTAGTTGACTTCCCCGGAGTCACTTACATGTGGGCCCGTGCCTCACTGACAATTTAGTTAGGACACAATTAGCACTAACAGCCTCTGTTAATTAATTAGGACACTGACACGTGGGTCCCAGCGTCAGGTTTGACCTGGACAGCGACCCAGTTGACCGCTGACGTCACATTGACGTCAGGCTGACGCCATAATTCGGTTTCTAGATTTAATTTAATTCAGCAAATTTCAGAAAATACTCTAAACTTCTAAAAATCATATAAATTCAACCGTAACTCGGATGGAAATAATTTATATATGAAAAATGATCAGAAAAATATGAAGAATCTGTTTATGCCATGATCATGCATGTTTGAACAAGTTAACATCACTGAATAGGATGAATCATGATTAGGGTAATTTATGAAATAGCATTTTGAGTTGGAATTCAACCTTGTTTGAATTCCACCAACTAACTTGGATTATTATTGCATTAGGTGAATTCAGTACCTTAACATGATCATGCATCATATATGTGCATTGCATTGATTGTGCTCTCTCTTGTTTGCGGTAATTGTCCCTCCCTAGAGCGATGTATCGACGATGAGTTCGATGACACCGATGAAGAACTATTATCTTCGAAGTGCCGGCAAGCAAAACCCCTTGTTCATTCCGATATAATCCCACTCTCTCGCTCCTGCTCTATTTTATTGCATTAGGACAACAACGACTCATGTGTTACTTGCTGCGGTAGCTGAACCCTTGATCCTTTGCATGACCTGTCATTCCACAAGAATTAGATGAAACCCACTAGCATGAGTAGGAGTTGTTTGAGCCCATGTTGTGCCTACTCATTTATGCTTGTTTGTCATGCCTGCTACTGCTTAGAGTTGAGTCGGGTCTGATTCATCGGGAATGAATTGGAATTGTTGTGAACATGTCCTATTGTGTGTGAGCTAAGTGTGTGAACACGATTTGGTAAAGGTAGCGGTGAGAGGCCATGTAGGAGTACATGGTGGGTTGTCTCATTTCAGCCGTCCTCAGGAGCTGAGTTCTGTGTTTGTGATCCATGATACAGTTACTACCACGCATTGGGCCCGAAACCAATGGACCCTCTCGGCTTCTTGACCACCCTTGTCCTCAGTCCGGGAGTTGCAAGTAGTTTCTGGTGTTTGTAGCATGCTGGGGGCCGCACGCAACGCTGACCTTAGGGGTGGGTTGTGTTGCGGTAGGCACCGTGGCCCGGTGTACCGAGTGCCCGTTTGGTATCTCGGGAACCCTGCACACATCGTTCGGGGCTGTATGGGAAACCTCGGCCGGACTCCCTGCGGATGGAACCCGAATAGGCGATAAACCTGGACTAGGGATTTGAGTGTTTAGGTAGGCCGTGGCCGACACCCACGTTGGGCTTCCGCTTGAAGGTTGCCGAGTACATGTCGTGTAACGACGGTAAGTGGTGAGAGTGTGTGAAGAAGTACACCCTGCAGGGTTTAATATGATCTATTGAATAGCCGTGTCCACGGAGAAGGACTTCGGGTTGCCTATATCAGTTCATAGACAAGTGAAAGTGGATACTCTAAAATGCGCAAGATAAGCGTGAGTGCTATGGATGGCGTTCTCGTGAGGGAGACGGAGCGGGTCCATAGTGGTGTATTGATATGGTGAATATGTGGACTCGTGTGCGACACCTCAAAGGAGTTACTTGCGATGTAGTTCAGGATAGCCACCGAGTCAAAGCTGGCTTGCTGCAGTCAAACTCCACCACCCCCTTTTGATAATGATGCATATGTAGTTAGTTCTGATGTAAGTCTTGCTGAGTACAATTGTACTCACGTTTGCCTATTCTATGTTTTTGCAGAGAGACGTCAGTCTCGCTAGTAGTTCCGCTTGGACTTCGACGTTTAGCTTGTTACCTCAGCTACGATCTTGTGCCTCGGCAGGATTTGGTAGATAGTCAGGCTTCTCAGCCTTTTTCATTTATAGTTGTCTGTACTCAGGCATGTTTAGCTTCCGCTTGTGCTTTGACTTGTATGCTCTGAGTGTTGGGTCATGAGACCCATGTTTGTAATATCTCGCTCTTCGGAGCCTAATGAATAATATTTTGAGTCATAGAGTTATGTTGTGATGCCACGTCGTATTTACACATATTGAGCATATTGCGTGTATGTTTGAAATGCTTGGTATGTGTGGGATCCGACAAACTAGTTGTTTATCCTTGGCAGCCTCTCATATGGGGAAATGTAGTCTCGTGCTTCTGAGCGATAGTAGTCCGCTACAGCCCGGCTCACCGGAGTCCTGCTAGCCCAGCACTACTGCTTGGACACTTGACTGGCCGGCATGTGTCTCACTTCGTTCCTATGTCTGTCCCTTCGGGGAAATGTCACGCGGTGTTATTCGGAGTCCTGTTAGCCCAGTGCTACAGCCCGAATACATCCGTTGATGACCGACATGCTCGATGTGATTCATGTATGCCTGTCCCCATAGGTTAGCGCCGCTTTGGGTTCACGACTAGCCATGTCGGCCCGGGTTCTTTGTCATATGGATGCTAGCGACACTGTCATATACGTGAGCCAAAAGACGCAAACGGTCCCGGGCCATGGTAAGGCGACACCCGTGGGAATACCGTGCGTGAGGCCGCAAAGTGATATGATGTGTTACATGCTAGATCGGTGTGACTTAGGATCGGGGTCCTGACACAAGAACTCGGAGGCGCCGGAGTAACGGCGCTGGGATCGGTTGGATCGCGAGGAGAACGTACGACTACTTCCTCTACGTTGTGATCGCTTCCGCTTCGGTCTACGAGGGTACGTAAACAACACTCTACCCTCTCGTTGCTATGCATCACCATGATCTTGCGTGTGCGTAGGAAAATTTTTGAAATTACTACGTTCCCCAACACCCATCACCAGGCGCGGAGGCCCGAAACCCAGGGACAGGCACCACCACGGCGGGCGCCACCAGATCTAGGGTTTCGGCCGCCCGGGCCGCCGCTGGCGAGGCCGCCAGCGAACAAGAAAGCGAAGCGGAGATGGGAGAGGCCGGCGGGGAGGGAGGTTAGAAACCTTAGGTCAACGCAGGCGCACAGCACCGCCCGGGACCAAGGATACCGCTGGCAGGAGACGGCGAAGGAGCCCTACGGCGCCGGCGCGAAACGCGGGTCCAGCCATCACCGGCCAGCGGAGCGGGAGCAGGGCGGCCGCGCCCTCCGGGGGCGAATTTACGGCAGCGCGACGGAGCAGAGACGACGGGCAGCATGCATCGAGGCGCCGAGTGGGGGAGCGGGGGAGGGGAGTCGCGATCAGTGTCCGAGGCCTCAGATCCGAGAGCCCAGAACTTGTTGGCAGGGCCACGAGCGCGAAGGGCAGATCGAGGGGAGGACAGCGGAAGGGTGGCAGGGGGGAGGCCACGCGAAGGCGGCACGGGGAGCCAGCAGCTGGGAACGCCGAAGAGGGGGAATGAGGAGACGAACCGGTCGCCACCGCCGCCCGGGGAGGGGAGGGAGAGAGGGGAGCCATGAATCTCAAAGCCGTTAGAGATCTTTGACTTCAGATCGGGACCGGATGATTGGAAGTTTGACAAGATGCAGATTTGGGCAAGAGTTACTAAGTTGCCGTACAATCTCCGGTGCTCGCCATGGCCAAGTAAGATTGCATGTTTGATTGGAGATGTTGCGAAAGTAGATGTTGATGCAAGAGGTTTTGCATGGGGGGAGGCTCTGAGAGCAAGAATTTGGATTAAAGTTCATGAACCCCTAATGAGGTGGGTCATGGGTTCGATTAGTACAACACAAATATTCAGCCATCCTATAATTTCAACATTTGTACGCGTTCTAGAATCGCCACGTGGTCCGAAACCTCTGCACAATCAAACACCAGGCTATGGGTCACCTTCTTCTGCTACCGGTAGGAGGTGTGCCCATGGAAGAACGTTGTGTTAGTGTCACCCTTACCCAACGAGGCAATCATCGATGGCTGACGGGCCATGGTGCACTCCATATATAGAAGCGAGCCCCAGGTAGTTGTGGTTAAGCCTTGGCACTCCGGCTTCGAAAGCTGCCGCGGCGCCATGACCACGTCAATTGAAGGATGAGCTCCCGAGTCCATGGCCATGTTTGGGATTGATAAGATCCGATCTGTATAAGGTGTCACATGGATCTAGCCTTCAACAACCTAACCGAATCATCTGTTTCCTATCGATAAAATCAAATGAAGCTCGATTTGTCCAATATAGAGTCTGTAAATATTGCTGAATGGTGATGGTATTTTATGGGTAATATGCACGGGTACCTTACTAGTGCGACCCCATAGTCGCATTGGTAAGTGTGTTTTTAAGAAAGTAGCACGATGCAATGTACATCTAATGAAAAAACAAAAGAGGAAAAATAAAATATACTCCCTCCGTATCAAATTAGCCTACAAACACGTCTTATATTTGAATAATGATCAGTGTCATGATTGCACAGTCAAAGAAAGAGAGAAGTCGGTGAACACTGAGTTTCTCGCATCGCCATATTGAATTTGAACTCTCCTTATCAGTGTTTCATGGGGAAATAAGAGCACGAAGCACCCTCAGCGGGGAATCGAAACCACATTGAACTAATATACTCACTTAAACGTACCAGGGATGTCAGAGACCTCATACATACAGCTATCATCATACTCCCCATCCAAGGAAATCTCCGGTTCTGATTCGTGGCCGCATGAGACGGTATAAAGAAGCACCGTCCGCCGTGCTCATCTTTTAAGACCGGAGAAGGCGAGTCGATCATGGGGCAGCAACGTCGAAAGGTGGCCAGTGTCAATGTGCTCGAAGCAGTAGAATACTGTAAGCTTCAAGCCTTTTGTGTTGCTGAAGTCGCGCATAAATCGCCGAGTCTGCATGTACCGGTGATGTGTTTTTGGTAATACCAGCCATACACACAACCAAGTGCAAGTATACCCGTGTGTGACCGTGTCATTCCTTTGGCCGGTAGCGACTTGAGCAAGGACAATTGCAGGTGAGCGGTTTGTGTTATAGATTTAAATCGCGGGCGAACGGAAATCGCGTAAGGAAAATCTGCCGCGATAGTTAATAAAGAAACAACGCGATCTCCGGCAATTGCGGCGCGATCTCCCGTGATCCTGGAAAGGAAACAAATCGCGGGCCAGATTTCACGTTACGATAGCGCCGCGATAGTGGTCTTTTCGCCCGCGATTTGAAACGCTGCTGCGTTAGCGAACATAACCAAAAGTCCGAACTATGGGAGGCGGCTGGACTTTATACTAAACAGTTTGCACAAAATTGATGACGAAGTCTTTGGACTCGTGGTTACCTCTTGATTGTCTAGCTCTAAACTGTAGAGACCGGGAATGTTTATTCGGTTGCAAGCCTAAAATAACAAATGTGAAGTTCTTATACTAAATTATCCTTAGCACCACTATGTGCCAATTTTCTTTTCTGGATAGAAAGTTCTTTCATTATGAGCCTTTGAAGTTTCAACCCTCAAGAATCAAGATGCACCACATTCAAGAAATCATTATAGAGTTATTTAGCCACCCAATACAGAAGGAGAAATAAAGTGAAGTACTCAAAACCATCGGAGCCCGGAATAATGAAAAGTTCATCATGGGAACTAAAAGGCAACAAATATGCAAATGAAGACCATCAAAGCGTTTGATACTATGTGAAGGTCTCCACCATGGCATCAGAAGAGCTCATGGGCCACCATTCTGAATCGTGAACATGCCATCTGGATCACCTCGTACTCGTCCATACATTTACAAGGCACTAGTAATAATCTGCGATGAAGTAGACGTTGTGTTTCTTGTTAAAAAACACATGGGTGCGAGGATTTTCTGGAAGGTAACATTGTTAAACCATATAATATTGTTTCTAGTAGTACTGTAACAAGCTAATCTGGTTTACCCCGAGTTACCTCTGAATTAGAAGCTGCCATTATACAACTAACAAGATTTGCGAGGCAATATACATATGAAAGAGGATAAATCATATACAAAAATAGTCAGCAAAACATAAGAGCAATGAAAGACATGTACCTTTTCCTTGATGTGGGATAGTTTCATCTGGTTCAGCTCTAACTCACACCATCCTCTTAATTGAGGGCAGTCCGAAATACGAAGTTCTTGGAGGTTGATGAGTAAGCTCTCCGGTAAAGAGATGATGCTCTTGCAAAAACGAATCTCAAGTGTCTTGAGCAAGGTGAGTCCTCCTAACCACTGCGGCAGTGCTGTCAACGCATTGCAGTTCTTCAGACTCAGCGATTGCAACTGTGTAAGTTGCTTCATGTTCTTGTCCAATTCCTGTAGGAAGTTCATGCATATTAAGTGCAGCTGCCGAAGAGATGTGAGCTCACCCAACCATTCTGGCATAATTTTCAATTCAATGCATTCGAGGGAGAGTGATTCCAGGGACTTGAAGGCTTGGCCGATCTGTGGTGAGATAGTCAGATCATGGCAATCGGAGATGGTTACATCACTAAGGCCAGGAAGGTGGTGAAGCAATCTCCACTGGTGCAAAGGCAACTCGGACTTCTCAACTTTCAGTTTATTCACGGGAGGAGAAGAGGAGGAAGCAGGTGTGCTCGAGGTCGAGGCACACTCTTCCCATGACGATAGCGCGTTATCACTACTTGATATAAACCAGTGCACAGCTCTAGGAGGACACGGTTTGATCCTCAACTTGGGGCACCTGTACATTTCCAGATGCTCAAGTTTAGGCAACGTGAGCTCATTTGCACCATCCTCACTACTCATGGACCACCCTGTCCCTGTGTTAAATTCTTCCAGGTTATACATGTAGCCAAGGAAAATCTTGCGTAGGTTGGGTAGTTGGACGAGTGTTGGTAGGCCGCTGCACGACAGATTCCACAACCTCAAGCTCACAAGATTAGGAAGATATTTGCTTATATGCATAACCCAGTATGGAAATATGACACCCTTGTAGCCAAATATATTCAAATTCTGTACACTTGTTGGTGGCACTAGCTCTTTTAGCAGCGCCATGTGTTCCACAGAACTCGCGCCTTCGCCCCACCGCAATGTCAATTCTTCAATGCTCTGTTTTTCCATCAACCTTATACAGCATGCCTCTTCTACAGACTTCACATTTACAAGATCTTTGATACTCAGCACTTGAGGATTTGCATGCTTAAGAAAGACAAGATTGCTGCTGCTAGATTCACTATCATCTGCGCGCACAGGAAACTCCCCGTATTGCAACAATCCGAAAAGCCTCGGAACATCCAATTTCGCCACATTTTCTGGGATGCTAGCAATGCGCATGCAGCCGCGGAGGTTCAGTTTGTTGAGGCTGCTAAAACTTTCAGGTACACAAAAACAATAGTCATTCCAAGACAGGTCCAGCTGCTCCAGATTGGGAAGGGTACCGATACAGTCAATGAAACTTTGATTTGCCGATGGGCTGTCTGATAAATAATAACCGTGGCAGTGTGATATATTTAGATACCGGAGTTCCATGAGATTGCTCATGACCTTTGGCAGTCCTACGAGCCTGCCACGTCGTGATAAATTCAAATACTGCAGTTTGTTAAGGGCACCCAGAGCTTTTGGTATCCTTGTAGACTCCCACCGTTCGAGCTTCCGGCCCCGTGAAGAAGCATCGAGATACCTCAACTGTTTCAGTTGACCAATAGAGTCAGGCAACTGTTGCGTACAATATCTGCTCAAATCTAAAACACGGAGGCATTTAGCTGGTGAAAATGCATCACGGTCGAGCTGAAAGTTGCTACGATCATGAAAATGCAGTGCCCTTATCTTGGCGAGTGGAGTCACTGATGACTTGAATAGCTTTCTGTGATCTGTCAGCCATGCATATCGGCAGGTTGGACCCTCTATACCAATTTCATCAGCCAGGACAGATCTTGCGAGATCATGTGCCAGGTCATGCATGACCAAGAATTCAGTTTCAACTTGCATACTCTGCATCAATAGTATACTTACATAGTATCAGACTTGAAAAACCGGAACACCTTCATGCTATTACGTATTGGATATATTCTCTTCATTAACAACTAGACAGAAAAGGTAATCGAAAAGCCTTGTACACATGATATCATACTAATGTGCGCTGTCTAAAAATATAAGGACAATGGAGGGAGTATAGAGAAGTCCATCATCGGGAAAGTTGCGAATGAGTTAGCGTGTAGTGTAGGTACAATGGTTATAAGTTTTTCGGGATTTTTGGTGTGGTGGAAGTATCTAAAAATAATAGAGGGTACGTGTAGGTGCACACCAGATCAGATCAGTTACTCACCCATGAAGACTTTGGATGTTCAAGGAAGCACATGCCTAAAAGCTGATTAATATATCTATCACTGCTCTGTTGATTGTAGGATGATGCCGTTGGTGGCTCAACAAGTCCAAGAGCAACCCATTGGTGAACTAGAGCTTCTTTAGCTATCCAGTGACCTTTTGGAAAGATTGCACAATAGACAAAGCATAGCTTCAAATATGAACCCATACTACAATAGCTTAGCAGCAAGGATGCATTCACCTGATGAGGTGAAAATTCTTTTGAGGCAAGCACGTCCCAGAACTCACTATTGTTCACGGACAACCATTCATCAGATGACTTCATATAGTCCAGCATATACCCAATAGATTGGGCTGCTAAAGCCATGCCTCCACACTTCTTTGCAATGTCCTTCCCTATCATCTCTAACTGTGCTCTGTCAGTTCTAGCATCAAAGGAAGTCTTATCTTTTATGATAGCCCAACAAATGTCAACTGTCAAGGGAGCTAGCTTGTACGGCTCCACTGTCTGAATTTTCTGTGCAATATTTTCTTCTCGTGTGGTTACTACCGCTACCACTTTGCTCCCTTCACCCGGCTTTAGCATATTCTTCAATTTTTCCAACTCACTTGGTTCCCTTTCCCACAGGTCATCTAAGATGATTAGGACCTTCTTACCAGAAAGGAGCCTTTTAAGGCTATTTCCTATCATCTCAAGTTCAGTAGGCTGACTATCGCTAACGGATAGTTGTGATATAATAGAATTCCCAATTTTCTTCAAATCAAACGTCTGGGACACATATACCCAGACCCGAGAGTACTCTCTGAACTGTGGATCATTGAAAACCAATTGTGCCATGGTTGTCTTCCCAATGCCTCCAATACCATATATCGGAAGAATGGTCATCTTTTCTGTGATGCTCCCAGATAAACGAACCATGATGTCCTGTTTTTCCTTATCCCTCCCTATGACTTGTGCTTTTGTCACAGCCGCTGTTGTTTCCCGGTTATCCTGCAGACGAGGGACATTTTCTTGCATGAAAGTGAAAGGAATGCGGTCTTCTGTGATCCCCTTCAACTGCTCTCTCATATTCTTCATCTTATTGGCCATTTTCAACCTGGAAATGCTGATTTGAGGGCAACACTACAAAGGCAACAAAATTTATTTTAGTACATTTTGATGTTCAAAGTAATGAAATATAATTTGACAGTCCCGGAAATAAGATAACACATATTCTTATTTAGAAATCAAGCACCACAACACAACATAAGTATTTCGTTAATAGAAATTAATTGTGTTGAATACATTTACAGGAACTGTGAGCATGACGTCCTTCATACGTACATTCATTGACTCTCAAAAATAAATTCCTAAACTTAATTACATTTTCTTGGCTAATCTAACAAACGCTACCCAGAACAATTGGAGCGCAAGCATTGGACAAATTTCATCTTGGTTCAGTCAGCTGGGTGCGCATACCTTTTGTGCAGCAGGTTCGGTGTTGACTTCAAAATCATCGATCATGTCAGAGATCTCATACATGGTGTCCTTGAGCCGCCCCAGCCACAGGCGTACCGCCGGATCCGTGATGGACTGCGTCTCAGCGTCTTTGAGCAGAGCCTCCACCGTCTCCAGCGACGATCTCATCTTCTGTAGGTCGCTTACGAAGTTCCACTGCAGCTTGATCTGTCCATTGATGGCGGCCATGATCTGCTTGCTCACCACACCGAGGATGGCAGAGGCGATGACGCCCCCGACATGATGCGCCATGGCTGCTCACCTCTCTCAAATCTTGGATGGGCTGATGGCTGCAGAGGAAGTGGGTGAAGAGGTAGACCAGCTCCTGGTGTGGACGATCGATAAGGTCTTATCACGCCTGTTGGAGATTGGGGTGGTTGCGCCAAGTCAACCGTCAACAACTGCCTATCAGTGACAGTAAGAATAAAGTACTCGTACTACAAGTCAACAGGCCGATCTGTCTCCTCAATGTTAGTTTCAAAATTTTCACCAAGGTCGGGACTAACAGACTCACACAGATTGCGCATTCTGTGGTGCAACAGTCTCAAGCTGCTTTCATGCCGGACAGAAATATCCTTAAAGGGGTGGTCGTCCTGCATAAAACACTCCATGAAATCCATTCCAAAAAATTAGATGGAGTAATTTTTAAGATGGATTTCGAGAAAGCGTATGATAAGGTCAAATGGTCATTCCTCCAACAGTCATTGCGTATGAAAGGTTTTGATGAAGCCTGGCGACGACAGGTTGAATCATTTACGCAAAAAGGTAGTGTGGAAATTAAAGTTAATGATGACTTAGGTCATTACTTCCAGACACATAAAGGCCTAAGACAAGGAGATCCGATGTCCCCTATCTTGTTTAACATTGTGGTGGATATGTTAGCAATTTTGATAGGAAGGGCTAAGGAAAATGGTCAAGTAGGCGGATTGGTACCTCATCTTATTGATGGAGGTGTATCCATCCTTCATCCTTCAGTACGCTGATGATACAATCATCTTTATGGAGCATGACTTGGCCAAGGCGAGAAATATGAAGCTTGTGTTATGCCTATTTGAACAATTGACCGGGTTAAAGATTAACTTTCATAAGAGCGAGCTGTTCTGTTTTGGTAGGGCCAAAGATGAACAGGATGCTTATAGGCAATTGTTTGGGTGTGAGTTGGGAGAGTTACCCTTCTCTTACTTGGGGATTCCAATCCACCATCTTAGGCTGACAAACAGAGAATGGAAGTGCATCGAGGACCGATTTGAGAAGAAAATGAGTTGCTGGAAGGGTAAGCTCATGTCATAGGGAGGCCGATTAATCCTGATTAATTCGGTGCTCACGAGTATGCCAATGTTTCTCCTATCGTTCTTTGAGGTCCCAGTTGGTGTTAGGAAGAGACTGGACTTCTATCGATCGCGTTTCTTTTGGCAGGGTGATGAGCTTAAAAGAAAATATCGGCTTGCTAAATGGGATATCATCTGTAGACCGAAAGACCAAGGGGGTCTAGGTATTGAGAATCTAGAAGTTAAGAATAAATGCCTTCTTAGCAAGTGGCTGTGGAAGCTCTCATCGGAGAATGATGCTATGTGGGCTCAAATCCTTCGCAGCAAATACCTCCAGACAAAAACTTTGTCCCAGGTTACAGTCAGACCGACCGATTCGCCCTTCTGGAAAGGCCTGATGAAAGTCAAACATGCCTTGTTTAATAGGACGAAGTTTGTTATTGAAAACGGCACGAGTACACGTTTCTGGGAGGATACTTGGCTCGGCGAGACACCCTTGCCATCCAATACCCGTCTTTGTACCGCATTGTTCAACGACGTGAGGTGTCCGTCGCATCGGTCTTTCAATCTACCCCCCTTAATATTCAGTTCCGACGAACGCTAGCGGGCAATCGTTGGGAAGAATGGCTCCGTCTAGTTAGGAGACTGATGGAAGTTCAACTTTCACAACAACTCGATGAATTACGCTGGTAATTGACTAAGTCTGGAGTATTCATGATTAAATCAATGTATATTGATGTTATTAATTCGAACTCCATTCCTACGTCCAAGCATGTTTGGGATGTCAAAGTTCCTTTAAAAATAAAAGTGTTTATGTGGTTTGTCATAAACAAGTTATTTTAACTAAGGACAACTTGATAAAGCGTAATTGGACAGGACCTACTAGGTGTAGTTTCTGCGATCGGGATGAGACTATCGAACACCTCTTTTTTGATTTCTCGTTGGCTAAGGTACTTTGGCATACGGCCCACATTGCTTTTGATATCAATCCACCGAATTTTGTTAATGCGTTATTTGGGACATGGCTTAATGGGATTGAGCCTGACTTAGCGAGACATATTTGGGTTGGAGTTTGTGCTTTGCTGTGGACTATCTGGACTTGCAGAAATGATTTGGTTTTTAACAGAATATCATGTATACATTTTTTGCAGGTCATATTCCGAACTACGGCACTGATTCGTTCGTGGTCGCTACTCACCCAGACGGAGGCCAGGGAGCATTTGGTTACTGGGTCTTTCCGCTGGGAGATGGTAGTTCGGGATATCTTCAACCGGTTTGGATGGGGGTCATGTAATAGGATAGGCATTTAGTATCCCTATCTAGTTTTAGCCGGCCGGTTGTGGCGTCTTTTCTTGGCTAGTTGGTGTTTCTAGCCTTTTTGGCTCTGTGTGAGCTTTCTGTGCTTTTTTATTACTTTTGGAGACCTTTGGAACCATGTTGGCACTACTTTATTTGGTTAATAAGATGACCGTATGCATCTTTCTGATGCAGAGGCCGGGGAATCCCCCCTTTTCCAAAAAAAAAGTTGTGCTACCAACAGAAGTAACCTACGCCAGAATATCATTACCATGAAAAAGGCCCTTAAAGCATCTTCATCGGGAGGAATTTCTTTACTTACGGAGACGTTTTGTTTAATTAAAAAAAATACTCTGGTTAGTACAAAAAATGCCGATTTACCCACCATGTTTGGAGGATGGTTAAGGACTGGCTCATTTTTGGGGATCTGGAGATGGACTGATGGGCGACTGAGCGCACTGTCAAGAGTTCACGGACTAGTATGTCTTGCCCGACATCACGCGTCGGAAGGCCAGAGCCACCCTCACTATACTTGTCACTTGGGCTGTTTGGAATGAGAGGAATGCCAGGGGACAATTTACTAAAATCTATTATTCCCCAAAGGTGGCGGTTTTGCAAACAAAAAAAACGATCTAGCGGCGACGGAGAAGGAGAGTGGGTGAGATGAGGGTGGTGAGTCCGGCGGCGACGGAGAACAAAAATATTTGTGAATTTGTAAAAAATGTTCGGGAATTTAAGAAAAGTTCATGATTTCATAAAAATGTTAGCGAATTCAAAAAACCTTCATGATTACAAAAAAGTGCTCACGAATTTTAAATTGTATGGTTTTAAAAAATATTTAGGAATTTCAAAAATTAACGATTACATAAAAATATATTCGCAAGTATATATAATTTTCACAATTTCAAGAAATGGTCACGATTTGATAAAATGCTAATGAATTTGAAAACATGTTTGTAAAATGGAAGAAAAAATAAATTTTAAAAGTAAAAAGTAAAAAGTAAATAGAAATAAGAAATAATAAGAAGAATAGGAAAAGCACACTGGAAAATAGAAAAAAAAATAGAAAAATCGGAAACCAAAAAAGAGAAAGTTGGTGCGAGGTAGACGAGCTCCTGCTGTGGACGATCGATAAGGTCTTATCACGCCTGTAGGAGTTCTGGTTTCGCCAAGTCTAAAGGCGTCAACCACTACCTATCACTAAGAATAAATTACTACAAGTTGGTGGGTACTTCTCCCTCTATCCGGATATATAAGACCTATTATATGTATTTTGAGATTTACGGTAATCTTTGATAAGATCAATAATATATGATATGTATACTATAAACATATACTGTTAGAAACACATTTCAAGTACGAACTTGGCGCTATACTTTGTGAAACACACACCATATATTATTGGTCTTAGTGATGGTCAAAAAAAATCTTGAAACGCGCATTAGGCCATATGTTTCTCGATGGAGGGAGTATCTTCTTTCCAACAAACTAGTTCTCGTGCGCGATTCTAATTTGCTTCCTACAATAGTCGCACCATAAATCACATGAGCACAAAATTGCAGTTTTGTTTACTCTAAACCCTTATGTTTTATATTCTCTTATTCTTTCTGAAAATATATTAAGCAAAAATTTGCTTCAATGTTATCAAAGTGTTAATTCTTCTAATGCAAATGAGATTTGTGGTGGTGTAATGTGTCTCACATGCACGATAATGTTTTGCTTACAACCAGACAAAATAAAATTTGGGTCTAGAATAACTGAACGATGGCACACTCGTATTAAAAGTTTGGACAAGAAATGATTCCTATTGACTTCAAGGCAAAAAAGACAAGTTTATGACGACAATATAACGTATATAGTACTTGTATTCATCAGGGTTTTTGCCGAATCTTCGACCCAGGATGCAACAGAAGTCATTCTTTGACGAATCTTTTTATACAACTACAATACTCGATCGTATTTGATACCAAAAAAGATTTGGTATTTTTGATTTTTTTGAATTACTAATTATTATTATTTTGCATATAAGGTGCGCTGTACCTAGGTTCTCCTTTGTATTTTCCCACTATATTTATTCTAACTCACAGTAAAACCAGACAAACTAAAAATTGGTTCTAGAAAATTGAACTTTGGCACTTTATTTATTCTAAACCGCAGTAAAACCACACAAACTAAGATTTGGTTTTAGAATAATTGAACTTTGACTCTTAATTTATTCCAAAACATAGTAAAATTATTCCCATTGACTATTGAATTCCAGTAGAATTTGTTTCGTTCTAATAGAAGCTTGTGTCGCATAACATTTTCTAATTTTACTACTTGGCCGGAATTATGGTGCTTCATCCGCTCATATACCATGTTTCCGACAACTTACAGACGTCGACATGTTGAACCAGAAACTCTCTTTTCGCTTCTTCGGACCATACAAGATTCTGGCTCGAATTGGTAATGCAGCGTATCGCCTTGATCTACCCAAGTCAAGTGTCTCAGCTCAAGCGCCATGTTCCAACAGCAGCCAAGGTCAGTGATGAACTGAATTTCCTTGCCTTTACTGTTCCTGAAGCAATCATCAGCTTGGAGACACGCACGCACGGGACAACTACAACAGGCAGAATTCTCGTCAACTGGTTAGGCTGGTTTTCCTCGTGCACCGGCATGGGGACGTGCCGAATCTAAGGCAGGGGGATGTCACGGCCCACCGGTGTACCGGGCTGCGTCCCGTGACTAGGGCCAGGCCCATGTAATGACTCAGTGAGCGGTGAGCGTGTGTGGGTGTGGCCTCGTCCTCTTAAAGCATCTCCAACAGCCGTGCTATATAAGCGCCGCGTCGGAAATTTTTGGTTTTTAGCGTGTGCGCAATCGCTAAGCGAGCTCCAGTGGAGGCGCAATAACCGCGCGCGCGGCATAAAGAGTTCAGCGTGCGATCTGAAACGCCATCGCGCCGTTTATTTGGTGTGCCCGCTTCCGCGCGCCGCACACTCGAGCGCTCGCGTCGCACTCTCTTCGCCGCGCCACTTTCGCCCCGCCTGCGCCGCCGCCGGCGAATTGACCCGATGGACGGCCGCGCCGGCACCCCCCTCACTCCTTCCTACACCCGCGACCCCTCAGCCGTCGCCACCACAAACCCTAGGGTGAGGAGCTTTGGTTTCGCCTCTGCCGGTGCTCCTCCGGGCACCGATATCGCGCGCGGACGACCTCGGCAGTGGGTGGCGTCACGCCGGCACCTGCCGTGAAGCCACGTGCCCCCTCTCGAAGCTCCCAAATGCGGCGCGGGCAAAGAAGGGCAAGGTATCCGCGAAAAAGAACAAGGCGGCGGACGGCTCCTCTAGGCCGTCGAGGAAGAAGCTTGTAGGGCGTGCGACAGACGCGGCGGCTACCGAAGCGCCGGCAAGCTCACTTGTTGAGTCGGCGGCAGACGCGCACAAGGTGTTCGATGAAATGCCCCCAAGGTATAAAATTTCGTTAACTTTTTTTGTTATTGTTTTTTGAATGCATACATATGGATAGCTTATTTTCTTCGTTGTATATACTTTGTAGTTTCAATGACGAGGCATATATGTCAAATGGGTGTTGGCTCCAACAATTCTCATTGGTCTCAAACCAATGAGATGCATTTCGATGATCATGAGTTTGAGGTGGACGAGGATGGTGAGGGCATCGTCGATGCACCGAAAGGAAGAGGGGGCAACTACACCATGGATGAAGATATCTTGCTATGCAATACTTGGTTGCAAGTGTCGAGGGATCCCTCCGTTGGAGGTGATCAAAGTAGAGATGCATATTGGCTCCGGATGAAGGAACACTTTGATGTGCACAACAAAAATGGAATTGGCCGCTTCGGAAGATATCTTCGCTCCCGGTGGTCGACAATCAATCGAGATTGTCAAAGGTGGGCGGCCGCACTTAAGGCGGTTGACAAGTTGAACCCAAGTGGCACTAATGATATAGATAGGGTAAGTGCCATTTCTTCCATGTTCATCATGCTTCTTCTTGGTGTTTGTTGTGCTAACTTGTTTTTTTGTATGTAGCTCAATATTGCACAAAACTTGTTCAAAGGAGAGGAGAAGAAGACCAAGAAAGGGAAGATCAAGAAAGGGATGCTATCGATATGATGATGATGAGAGCAACAAACGCAAGCGAACTATTGATTTGGATGATGATGATGAGGAGGCATCAAGTGATGACGGCAAGAGAAGCCCTACACCAAACTCGGTTTCATACTCCAAGCCAAAAAGACCGGATGGATGCAAGAAAGACGCAAAAGAAAAGAAGAAGATGAAAGGAGATGATGAGCTCAAAAATATTATGGAAGCTATTGTGAAGGCAAGAAAGAAAGCGAACGATGTGAGGAAGATGGCAAGGAACCAAGATGCTGCAGCCGAGGAGAGGAGGTTGGCGGCCGAGGAGAGGAGGGTGGCGGCCGAGGAGAGGAAGGTGGCATTGGAGGAGAGGAAGGTGGCCATGGAGGAGCGAGCTAGGTTTTTGGAATGGGAGAAGTACTTGTTCTTCATGGACACATCTACCCTCGATGAGAAGCAAAAGGAGTACGTCAATCTTGCCCGTGAAGAAGTCTTGGTCCAAAAAAGAGCCATGGTTGGCGGTGGCATGGGCAGCATGGGTGGCGGTGGCATTGGCGGCATGGGAGGTGGTGGCATTGGCTGCATGGTAGGCATGGGTGGCATGGATGGCTTCGGAGCTACCATGTGCGGCATCAGTGGCATGGGTGGCTTCGGAGCTACCGTGGAGGCCATGGGAGGCATGGGTGGCTTCGGAGCTACCATGGGAGGCATGAGCTTTGCGTCTCTCATGGGAGTCATGGGATCACCTCCGGGCGGCATGGGCGGAATGTCTTCCGGTGTGCCTCATCACACACCTTCCGTTGAAATCTTGCCAATACCTTCCGAGCTCCACATGATGAAGCGGCGTGCGACAATGAAGAGGAGGAGGAAGAATCGTATTCGGATGACGAAGATGAATCAGAGGAAGAGGAGGACGAAGACGAGGATGAGGCATGATTGTTGATGTTCCATTCGTTTGTGTGAACTTATGTCATGAACTTCGTTCGGATTTTAAACTTGGTTGGATGATGTTGTGGGCATGAATTTGAACTTTTATGTCATGAACTTGTTTGGGTGATTTTAAACTATGCCATGTCTTTGTTTTCATGTTTCAAATATCATCATCGTCTTCAAAACGCAACATATGGCAAGCGCCGGCTGCTCGCGCGCTCTGCAGTTTAGCACGTCTATTGGAGCGGCTCGCGCACGCTAAACTTTGCAGCGGCCGCTGGAGAAAGCGCTCCGCGCCGCGTAAAAACTAACGAACAGCATGCTGCAAACACTTTTTTAGCACGCCACACGTAGCGCGGCTGTTGGAGATGCTTTTATTAAGACGTGGCAGGTGAGGAGAAAAGGGATGAAAAAGTCTAATGAACTATCTTCTTCCCTGAACCTAACCTTCTGTCTGTCTACCTCCGATCCCTAATTCCCTCTCCAATTTCCCTTCTCTAGGGACCTAGTTCGTGACATGAGGGTTTTGCACAAAATTGGTGACAAAGGCTTTAGACATGTGGCTGCGTCTTGATTGTCTAGCTCTAAGAGCATCTCCAACAGTCGCATTTCGCGCCGCGCGTTAAAAACTAGTTTACCTCGCGCCGTTCGCCTAGTTTTACGCGGCCGCCAGCGCTGGCTTCAACAGCCGCGCTAAAATGCAGCGCGCGTGCGACGCTCCAGCAGCGCGCAAAAAATGCAGCGCGCGCGACTCGCCGGGGCATTGCATATATGGCATTTTGAACACAAAATGAAGTTGAAACATTCAAAATGCAATGAACATGACATATAAAATTTCACACAAACAATTTGATGAAGAAACCTTCATGCCCACAAGTTCAAAATCATGCCCACAAGTTCATCCAACCAAGTTCAAAATGCAAATCAATTTCAAGACACAAATGAAAGACACATCATTCCTGGTCCTCGTCTTCGTCCTCGTCCTCATCTTCAGAAGACGATTCTTCCGCCTCCGAAGATGAATCTTCCTCCCTCTCCTCATCGCGCACCGCATCACGTGAAGCTCTGACGGTGTTGGCAAGATCTTCAATGGCATCTTCATGGGAATGTGTGTGAGGAGTCGAAAGACATTCCACCCATGGCGGTCGGGGGTGCACCCATTGTTGGGGAACGTAGTAATTTCAAAAAATTTCCTACGCACACGCAAGATCATGGTGATGCATAGCAACGAGAGGGAGAGTGTTGTCTACGCACTCGTGAGACCGAAAGCGAAGCGTTATAACACGCGTTGATGTAGTCGACGCGTCTTCACGATCCGACCGATCCAAGCACCGAACGTCGGCACCTCCGAGTTCTGCACACGCTCAGCTCGATGACGATCCCGGACTCGATCCAGCAAAGTGTCGGGATGAGTTCCGTCAAGACGACGGCGTGGTGACGATGATGATGCTCCACCGACGCAGGGCTTCGCCTAAGCTCCGCGACGATATGACTTCTCCAGCGCAGGGCTTCGCCTAAGCTCATGACGATATGACCGAAGTGGAATATGGTGGAAGGGGCACCGACACGGCTAAGGAACGATCCGTAGATCAACTTGTGTGTCTTGGGGTGCCCCTTGCCCCGTATATAAAGGAGGGAGGGAGGAGGAGGCTGGCCCTAGTAGGGCGCGCCATGGGAGTCCTAATCCCACCGAGTAGGATTCCCCTTCCTAGTCCAACTAGGAGTCCTTCCATGTATTGGGAGTAGGAGACAAGTAAGGGAAGAGAGAAGGAGGAAGGAAGGGTGCGGCCTCCCCTAGTCCAATTCGGACTAGGCCATGGGGCGCGCGCCTGCCCTAGGCAGCCCTCTCTCTTTCCCAGGGCCCAATAAGGCCCAATACTTCTCCCGGCGAATTCCGTAACTCTCCGGTACTCGAAAAATACCGAATCATTCGAACCTTTACGAACTCGAATATAGTCGTCCAATATATCGATCTTTACGTCTCGACCATTTCGAGACTCCTCGTCATGTCCCCAATCTCATCGGGACTCTGAACTCCTTCGGTACATCAAAACTCATAAACTCATAATATAACCGCCATCGAAACCTTAAGCGTGCAAGGACCCTACGGGTTCGAGAACTATGTAGACATGACCTAGAACTATTCTTGGTCAATAACCAATAGCGGAACCTGGATGCCCATATTGGCTCCTACATATTCTACGAAGATCTTTATCGGTCAAACCGCATAACAACATACGTTGTTCCCTTTGTCATCGGTATGTTACTTACCCGAGATTCGATCGTCGATATCCAATACCTAGTTCAATCTCGTTACCGGTAAGTCTCTTTACTCGTTCCGTAATGCATCATCCCGTAACCAACTCATTGGTCACATTGCTTGCAAGGCTTATAATGATGTGCATTACCGAGAGGGCCCAGAGATACCTCTCCGACAATCGGAGTGACAAAACCTAATCTCGAAATACGCCAACCCAACATGTACCTTTGGAGACACCTGTAGTACTCCTTTATAATCACCCAGATTCGTTGTGACGTTTGGTAGCACCAAATTGTTCCTCCGTAAACGGAGTTGCATAATCTCATAGTTACAGGAACATGTATAAGTCATGAAGAAAGCAATAGCAACATACTAAACGATCAAGTGCTAGGCTAACGGAATGGGTCAAGTCAATCAGATCATTCTCCTAATGATGTGATCCCGTTAATCAAATGACAACTCATGTCTATGGTTAGGAAACATAACCATCTTCGATTAACGAGCTAGTCAAGTAGAGGCATACTAGTGACACTCTGTTTGTCTATGTATTCACACATGTATTAAGTTTCCGGTTAATACAATTCTAGCATGAATAATAAACATTTATCATGAAATAAGGAAATAAATAATAACTTTATTATTGCCTCTAGGGCATATTTCCTTCAGTCTCCCACTTGCACTAGAGTCAATAATCTAGTTCACATCGCCATGTGATTTAACATCAATAGTTCACATCTATATGTGGTTAACACCCATAGTTCACATCGACATGTGACCAACACCCATAGGGTTTACTAGAGTCAGTAATCTAGTTCACATCGCTATGTGATTAACACCCAAAGAGTACTAAGGTGTGATCATGTTTTGCTTGTGAGATAATTTTAGTCAACGGGTCATCACATTCAGAGCCGTAAGTATTTTGCAAATTTCTATGTCTACAATGCTCGCACGGAGCTACTCTAGCTAATTGCTCCCACTTTCAATATGTATCCAGATTGAGACTCGAGTCATCTAGATTAGTGTTAAAACTTGCATCGACGTAACCCTTTACTTACGAACCTTTTTCACTTCCATAATCGAGAAACATATCCTTATTCTACTAAGGATAATTTTGACCGCTGTCCATTGATCTACTCCTAGATCACTATTGCACTCCTTGCCAAGCTTAGTGGTAGGGTATGCAATAGATCTGGTACACAAGATGACATACTTTATAGAACCTATGGCTGATGCATAGGGAATGACTTTCATTCTTTTTCTATCTTCTGCTGTAGTCGGGTTTTGAGTCTTACTCAATCTCGCACCTTGTAACACAGGCAAGAACTCTTTCTTTGACTGTTCCATTTTGAACTACTTCAAAATCTTGTCAAGGTATGTATTCATTGAAAAACTTATCAAGCGTCTTGATCTATCTCTATAGATCTTGATGCTCAATATGTAAGCAGCTTCACCGAGGTCTTTTTTTTTTTGAAAAACTCCTTTCAAACACTCCTTTATGCTTTGCAGAATAATTCTACATTATTTCCGATCTACAATATGTCATTCACATATACTTATCAGAAATGTTGTAGTGCTCCCACTCACTTTCTAGTAAATACAGGCTTCACCGCAAGTCTGTATAAAACTATATGCTTTGATCAACTTATCAAAGCGTATATTCCAACTCCGAGATGCTTGCACCAGTCCATAGATGGATCGCTGAAGCTTGCACATTTTGTTAGCTCCTTTAGGATTGACAAAACCTTCTGGTTGCATCATATACAACTCTTCTTTAATAAATCCATTAAAGAATGTAGTTTTGACATCCATTTGCCAGATTTCATAAAATGTGGCAATTGCTAACATGATTCGGACAGACTTAAGCATCGCTACAGTTGAGAAAATCTCATTGTAGTCAACACCTTGAACTTGTCGAAAACCTTTCTGCGACAAGTCGAGCTTTGTAGATAGTAACATTACTATCAACATCTGTCTTCCTCTTGAAGATCCATTTATATAATATGGCTTGCCGATCATCGGGCAACTCCATCAAAGTCCACACTTTGTTCTCATACATGGATCCCATCTCAGATTTCATGGTCTCAAACCATTTCGCGGAATCTGGGCTCATCATCGCTTCCTCATAGTTCGTAGGTTTATCATGGTCTAGTAACATGATTTCCATAATAGGATTACCGTATCACTCTGGTGCGGATCTTACTCTGGAAGACCTACGAGGTTTGGTAGCAACTTGATCTGAAGTTTCATGATCATCATCATTAACTTCCTCACTAATTGGTGTAGGAGTCACTGGAACTGATTTCTGTGATGAACTACTTTCCAATAAGGGAGAAGGTACAATTACCTCATCAAGTTCTACTTTCCTCCCACTCACTTATTTCGAGAGAAACTTCTTCTCTAGAAAGGATCCATCTTAGCAACAAATATCTTGCTTTCGGATCTGTGATAGAAGGTGTACCCTTTGGGTATTCTATGAAGACGCATTTCTCCGATTTGGGTTCGAGCTTATCAGGTGAAAACTTTTTCACATAAGCATCACAACTCCAAACTTTAAGAAACGATAGCTTAGGTTTATTGCTAAACCATAGTTCATACGGTGTCATCTCAACGGATTTAGATGGTGCCCTATTAAACGTGAATGCAGCTGTCTCTAATGCATAACCCCAAAACGATAGTGGTAAATCGGTAAGATACATCATAGATCGCACCATATCAAAATAAAGTACGGTTCTGACGTTCGGACACACCATAATGTTGTGGTGTTCCGGTGGCGTGAGCTGTGAAACTATTCCACATTGTTTTCATTGAAGACAAAACTCGAACTCAAATATTCATCTCCACGATCAGATCGCAGAAACTTTATTTTCTTGTTGCGATGATTTTCCACTTCACTCTGAAATTCTTTGAACCTTTCAACTATTTCAGACTTATGTTTCATCAAGTAGATATACCCATATCTACTCAAATCATCTTGTGAAGGTCAGAAAATAACGATACTTGCCACGAGCATCAACATTCATTGGATCGCATACATCGGTATGTATTATTTCCAATAAGTCAGTAGCTTGTTCCATTGTTCCGTGAACGGAGTTTTAGTCATCTTGCCCAAAAGGCACGGTTCGCAAGCATCAAATGATTCATAATCAAGTGATTCCAAAAGTCCATCGGCATGGAGTTTTCTTCATGCGCTTTACACCAATATGACCTAAACGGCGAGTGCCACAAATAAGTTGCACTATCATTATTAACTTTGCATCTTTTGGTTTCAATATTATGAATATGTGTATCACTATGATCGAGATCCAATGAACCATTTTCATTGGGTGTGTAACCATATAAGGTTTTATTCATGTAAACAGAACAACAATTTATTCTCTTACTTAAATGAATAACCGTATTGCAATAAACATGATCAAATCATATTTATGCTCAACACCAAATAACACTTATTTAGGTTCCACACTAATCCCGAAAGTATAGGGAGTGTGCGATGATGATCATATCAATCTTGGAACTACTTCCAACACTCATCGTCACTTCCCCTTCAACTAGTTTCTGTTCATTCTGCAACTCCCGTTTCGAGTTACTACTCTTAGCAACTGAACTACTATCAAATACCGAGGGGTTGCTACGAACACTAGTAAAATACACATCAATAATCTGTATATCAAATATACCTTTGTTCACTTTGCCATCCTTCTTATCCGCCAAATACTTGGGGTAGTTTCGCTTCCAGTGATCAGTTCCATTGCAGCAAAAGCACTTGTTCTCAGGCTTAGGTACAGACTTGGGCTTCTTCACTCGAGTAGCAACTTGCTTGCCGTTCTTCTTGAAGTTCCCCTTCTTCCCTTTGCCCTTTTCTTGAAACTAGTGGTCTTGTCAATCATCAACACTTGATGCTCTTTCTTGATTTCTACCTTCGTTGATTTCAACATCACGAAGAGCTCGAGAATCTTTTTCGTCATCCCTTGCATATTATAGTTCATCACGAAGTTCTACTAACTTGGTGATGGTGACTAGAGAATTCTATCAATCACTATCTTATCTGGAAGATTAACTCCCACTTGATTCAAGCGATTGAAGTACCCATACAATCTGATCATATGCTCACTAGTTGAGCGATTCTCCTCCATCTTTTAGCTATAGAACTTGTTGGAGACTTCATATCTCTCAACTCGGGTATTTGCTTGAAATATTAACTTCAACTCCTGGAACATCTTATATGGTCCATGACGTTCAAAACATCTTTGAAGTCCCGATTCTAAGCCGTTAAGCATGGTGCACTAAACTATCAAGTAGTCATCATATTGAGCTAGCCAAACGTTCATAACGTTTGCATCTGCTCCTGCAATAGGTCTGTCACCTAGCGGTGCATTAAGGACATAATTCTTCTGTGCAGCAATGAGGATAAACCTCGGATCACGGATCCAATCCGCATCATTGCTACTAACATCTTTCAACATAATTTTCTCTAGGAACATATCAAAATAAATATATGAAAGCAACAACGCGAGCTATTGATCTATAACATAATTTGCAAAATACTACCAGGACTAAGTTCATGATAAATTAAAGTTCAATTAATCATATTACTTAAGAACTCCCACTTAGACAGACATCTCTCTAGTCATCTAAGTGATCACGTGATCCAAATCAACTAAACCATAACCGATCATCACGTGAGATGGAGTAGTTTTCAATGGTGAACATCACTATGTTGATCATATCTACTATATGATTCACGCCGACCTTTCGGTCTCCGTGTTCCGAGGCCATATCTGCATATGCTAGGCTCGTCAAGTTTAACCTGAGTATTCGCGTGTGCAAAACTGGCTTGCACCCGTTGTAGATGGACGAGAGCTTATCACACCGATCATCACGTGGTGTCTGGGCACGACGAACTTTGGCAACGGTGCATACTCGTGGAGAACACTTCTTGATAATTTTAGTGAGAGATCATCTTAAAATGCTACCGTCAATCAAAGCAAGATAAGATGCATAAAGGATAAACATCACATGCAATCAATATAAGTGATATGATATGGCCATCATCATCTTGTGCTTGTGATCTCCATCTCCAAAACATCGTCATGATTTCCATCGTCACCGGCATGACACCATGATCTCCATCATCTTGATCTATATCAATGTGTCATCACATGGTCGTCTCGCCAACTATTGCTCTTGCAACTATTGCTATCGCATAGCGATAAAGTAAAGCAATTATTTGGCGCCTGCATCTTATGCAATAAAGAGACAACCATAAGGCTTCTGCCAGTTGCAGACAACTTCAACAAAACATGATCATCTCATACAACAACTTATATCTCATCACGTCTTGACCATATCACATCACAACATGCCCTGCAAAAACAAGTTAGACGTCCTCTACTTTGTTGTTGCAAATTTTACGTGGCTGCTACGGGCTTAAGCAAGAACCAATCTCACCTACGCATCAAGACCACAACGATACTTCGTCAAATAGACTCCGTTTTAACCTTCTCAAGGACCGGGCGTAGCCACACTCGGTTCAACTAAAGTGAGAGAGACAGACACCCGCCAGCCACCTTTAAGCATGAGTGCTCGTAACGGTGAAACCAGTCTCGCGTAAGCGTCTGGCGTAATGTCGGTCCGGGCCGCTTCATCTCACAATACCGCTGAACCAAAGTATGACATGCTGGTAGGTAGTATGACTTGTATCGCCCACAACTCACTTGTGTTCTACTCGTGCAAAACATCAAACCATAAAACCTGGCTCTGATACCACTGTTGGGGAACGTAGTAATTTCAAAAATTCCTACGCACACGCAAGATCATGGTGATGCATAGCAACGAGAGGGAGAGTGTTGTCTCGTACGCACTCGTGAGACCGAAAGCGAAGCGTTATAACAACGCGGTTGATGTAGTCGTATGTCTTCACGATCCGACCGATCCAAGCACCGAACGTCGGCACCTCCGAGTTCGCACACGCTCAGCTCGATGACGATCCCGGACTCGATCCAGCAAAGTGTCGGGATGAGTTCCGTCAAGACGACGGCGTGGTGGCGATGATGATGCTCCACCGACGCAGGGCTTCGCCTAAGCTCATGACGATATGACTTCTCCGCGCGGGGCTTCGCCTAAGCTCCGCGACGATATGACCGAAGTGGAATATGGTGGAAGGGGCACCGCACACGGCTAAGGAACGATCCGTAGATCAACTTGTGTGTCTGCGGTGCCCCTTGCCCCGTATATAAAGGAGGGAGGGAGGAGGAGGCCGGCCCTAGTAGGGCGCGCCATGGGAGTCCTAATCCCACCGAGTAGGATTCCCCTTTCCTAGTCCAACTAGGAGTCCTTCCATGTATTGGGAGTAGGAGACAAGTAAGGGAAGAGAGAAGGAGGAAGGAAGGGTGCGGCCCTCCCCTAGTCCAATTCGGACTAGGCCATGGGGAAGCGCGCCTGCCCTAGGCAGCCCTCTCTCTTTCCCAGGGCCCAATAAGGCCCAATACTTCCCCGGCGAATTCCGTAACTCTCGGTACTCGAAAAATACCGAATCATTCGAACCTTTCCAACTCGAATATAGTCGTCCAATATATCGATCTTTACGTCTCGACCATTTCGAGACTCCTCGTCATGTCCCCGATCTCATCTGGGACTCAACTCCTTCGGTACATCAAAACTCATAAACTCATAATATAACATCGCCATCGAAACCTTAAGCGTGTGGACCCTACGGGTTCGAGAACTATGTAGACATGACCTAGAACTATTCTTGGTCAATAACCAATAGCGGAACCTGGATGCCCATATTGGCTCCTACATATTCTACGAAGATCTTTATCGGTCAAACCGCATAACAACATATGTTGTTCCCTTTGTCATCGGTATGTTACTTACCCGAGATTCGATCGTCGGTATCCAATACCTAGTTCAATCTCGTTACCGGTAAGTCTCTTTACTCGTTCGTAATGCATCATCCCGTAACCAACTCATTGGTCACATTGCTTGCAAGGCTTATAATGATGTGCATTACCGAGAGGGCCAGAGATACCTCTCCGACAATCGGAGTGACAAAACCTAATCTCAAATCGCCAACCCAACATGTACCTTTGGAGACACCTGTAGTACTCCTTTATAATCACCCATTACGCCAGACGTTTGGTAGCACCAAAGTGTTCCTCCGTAAACGGAGTTGCATAATCTCATAGTTACAGAACATGTATAAGTCATGAAGAAAGCAATAGCAACATACTAAACGATCAAGTGCTAGGCTAACGGAATGGGTCAAGTCAATCAGATCATTCTCCTAATGATGTGATCCCGTTAATCAAATGACAACTCATGTCTATGGTTAGAAAACATAACCATCTTCGATTAACGAGCTAGTCAAGTAGAGGCATACTAGTGACACTCTGTTTGTCTATGTATTCACACATGTATTAAGTTTCTGGTTAATACAATTCTAGCATGAATAATAAACATTTATCATGAAATAAGGAAATAAATAATAACTTTATTATTGCCTCTAGGGCATATTTCCTTCACCCATGCCTCCCATGAGAGAAGCAAAACTCATGCCTTCCATGGTGGCCATAGCGTCGAGGGGGTGCTCCAAAGCCACCCATACCTCCCATGGCACCTAAACCGCCCACGGTACCTGCGAAGCCACCCATGCCACCCATGGCGCCGAGGCCACCGCCACCCATTGCACGAATCATGGCTCTTTTTTGGATCAAGACTTCTTCACGGGCAAGATTGACATACTCCTTTTGCGCCGCATTGAGGTTAGATGTGTCCAAGAAGAACAAGTGTTTCTCCCATTCCAACAATCTAGTTCGCTCCTTATTGCTCACCTTCCTCTCCTCCAAAGCCACCTTCCTCTCCTCGGCCGCCACCCTCCTCCCCTCGGCCGCCAACCACCTCTCCTCGGCATCTTGGTTCCTTGCCATTTTCCTCACCTCGTTAGCTTCTTTTTTTGCCTTCACAATATCTTCCATAACATTTTTGAGCTCATCATCTCCTTTCCTCTTCTTCTTTTCGGTTTTTTCTTTCTTGCACCCATCCGGTCGCTTTGGCTTCGAGTATGAGACCGAGTTGGGTGTGGGGCTTCTCTTGCCATCACTTGATGCATCATCCTCCTCCTTATCATCATCCAACTCAATTGTTCGCTTGCGTTTGTTGCTCAAATGCAAATCATCCAAATCTTCATGTTTCTTCCATTTCTCATCATCCTTCAACACGTTATAGCAATGGGGCAAGGTAAAGACCCTTCCTTTCTTGATCTTCCCCTTCTTGGTTTTCCTCTCCTCTTCTTTGAACAAGTTTTGCGCAATTTTGTACTACATGAAAACAAAGCAAGTTAGCACCAACAAGTATGATGAACATGTATGATGAACATGTATGAAATACCACTTACTCTATCGTCCTCATTTGTGCCACTTGGGTTCAACTTGTCAACCGCCTTTTGACAGGCCACCCACCTTTGACAATCCGAGTTGATTGTCGACCATCGGGACCGAAGTGATCTCTCGGACCGGTCAATTCCACTCAAGTTGTGAACATCAAAGTGTTCTTTCATCCGCCCCCAATAAGCATCTCTACTTTGATCACCTCCAACGGATGGATCCCTCGACACTTGCAACCAAGTATTGCATAGTAAGATGTCATCGGCGTTGGTGTAATTGCCCGCTCTTCCTTTCGGTGCGTCGACAATGCCCTCACCCTCCTCGTCCACCTCGAACTCATGGTCTTCGAAATGCATGTCATTCGTTTGAGACCAATGCGAATTGTTGGAGCCAGCGGCAGCTGTGGAGGGGTCGCGGCTATAGGATGGGGTGAGCGGGGTGCCGGCGCGTGCGTCCATGGGGTGCAGTTCGCCGGCGCCGGCGCGCGCGGGGCGTAGGAGGTGGAGAAGAGAGAGTGCAGCGCGAGCGCTCGAGTGTGCCGCGCGGGGAAGTGGGCGTCCCAAATACACCGTGCGAGATAGCGAATCCGACCGCGCGCCCAACTCCTTATACCGCGCGCACGATTATTGCGCGCCCGCTGGAGCCACCCGCCGGGTTATGCGCGCGCTAAACTGGCTGCAAGCCTAAAAGAACAAATGTGAAGTTGTTATACTCCCTCCATTTCATATTAGTTGTTGCTGATTTAATATAACTTTATACATATTTTTTCTAAAAAAACAGAAAGTTCTTTTATTCTGAGAATTTGCACACATACATGAAATTATTACAGGTTTTTTTTCGAGGGAATGAAATTATTACAGGGTTATTTAGCCACCCACACTACGGAATATGTAAATAAAGATCATCAAAGCGTTTGATCCTAGGTCCACCCATGGGCGTAAGAAGAGCACATGGGCCAGCACCCTGAACCATGACCATGCTGCCATCTGGACCACCTCGTACTTGTCCATAGCTTCAGTAGAAAAACTGCAACGAAGTAGATATTGTTTTTCTTGTCAAAAACCACATTTTCTAGCGGAGCAAATCTTATTGACCTCCGAGTTAACTCTGTTTTTTATTATTCTTTGAATTAAAAGGCAGGATAAAACAAGAAACAAGACTTATGAGGCAGTATACGTGTGAAAGAGGATAAATTTTGTACAAGAAAAGACAATAAAACATAAGAGCAATGTAGGGTATACCATTTCCTTGATGTGAGCTAGTTTCATCTGATTCTCCTTCAACTTACACCATCCATCTAATTGGGGACAGCACCGAATACGTAGTTCTTGGAGGTTGGTGAGTATGCTTTCCGGTAAAGAGGTGATGCTCTGACAAGTTCTGATCTTAAGCGTCTTGAGCAAGGTGAGTTCTCCTAACCATTGCGGTAGTGATGTCAACGCATTGCAGTTATCCAGACTCAGTGATTGCAACTGTGTAACTTGCTTCAGGTTCTTGTCCAATTCCTGTAGGCAGTTCATGTGTATTAAGCTCAGCTGCCGAAGAGATGGGAGTTCACCGACCCATTCTGGGAAACATTTCAGGCTAATGGATTCTAGGGAGAGTGATTCAAGGGAGACGAAGGCTTGGCTGATCTGTGGTGAGATAGTCAGATCATCGCAATGGGTGATACTTACATCTCTAAGGCCAGGAAGGTGGTGAAGCAATCTCCACTTCCGCAAAGGCAACTCCGAGTATTCAACTTTCAGTTTACTCACAGGAGGGAAAGAGGAGGAAGCAACTGTGCTTGCGGCACAATTTCCGCATGACGATAGCACATTTTTACCTCTTGATATAAACATGAACACAGCTCTAGGCGGACATGGCTTAATCATCAGCTTGGGGCAGTTGTCCAGTTTCAAATACTCCAGTTTAGGCAACGTGAACTCATTCGCACCGTCCTCACCCATAGAGCATGATGTGTCAAATTCTTTAAGGTTATACATGTTGCCGAGAACAATACACCGTAGGTTGGGTAGTTGGGCGAGTCTTGGTAGGCTGCTGCATGGCAGATTCCACAACACCAAACTCACAAGATTAGGAAGGTATCTGCTGATAGGCATTAACCAGTGTGGAAAGATGACACCCTCGTAACCTACTATCATCAAATCCTTTACACTGGGTGGTGGCACTAGCTCTGTTAGCAACACCATGTGTCCCACAGAACTAACACCTTCCCTCCAGTTCAATGTCAGTTGAACTGCAAAAATAAAAAACTTGTTCTGTTCTTTTTTTTAATTAGAACAAACATAAACTAATTGGGTAGAAAAGGAGCAGAAAAAGATCTGTGGATTAGACTCCCTTTCTTTCCGTGGTTTGTATTAAAATGCAACACCTGTTACGACCATATTGCACTATGTATCATCATTCGATAAACCGAGAAATGCTTCTTCTCTCGATTCAAGTAGAAATACAAATGGAAAAATTCAAGGGTATTCGAAAAACATAAATCTCGCCAACAATACTTTGTCTACCCACTTCTCTTTCAGGAATATATTTATGCATTTGCCCACCATTATGGATTAAATGGTTCGAACCTGTGGAAATAGTTGTTAGTTGTAATAACAAGAAATTTAGTTCACTACTTGTGAAACGCTTAATTATTCGAATGTATCAGAGAATTTTTGGATAACTCGGTTAATCATCCTAACCAAGATCGATTATTGGATTACAAAATTATTTTTATTCTGAGTTTTATTCTCAGATTCTATCTGAAGGGTTTACGATCGTTGTGGAAATCCCATTCTCGCCACGGGAATTATTTTGTCCGAAAGAAAAAGAAATACCAAAGTTTCAGAATTTACGCTCTATTCATTCAATATTTCCCTTTTTAGAAGACAAATTTTTGCATTTGGATTATCTATCACATATAGAAATACCCTATCCTATCCATTTGGAAATCCTGGTTCAACTCCTTCATACCGTATCCAAGATGTTCCATCTTTGCATTTATTATGCATTCTTTCTCAACTATTATTCGAATTGGAATAGTTTTATTACTTCAATGAAATCCATTTATTTTTTCAAAAGAAAATAAAAGACTATTTCGATTCCTATATAACTCTTATGTATCGAATATGAATTTTTTGTTGTTTCTTCGTAAACAATCTTCTTGCTTACCATTAGCATCTTCTGGAACTTTTCTGGAACGAATCCACTTTTCTAGGAAGATGGAACATTTTGGGATAATGTACCCTGGTTTTTCTCGGAAAACCCTATGGTTCTTTATGGATCCTCTTATGCATTATGTTCGATATCAAGGAAAGGCAATTCTTGCATCAAAAGGCACTTTTTTTTTGAAGAAGAAATGGAAATGCTACCTTATCAATTTCTGGCAATATTATTTCTGTTTTGGACTCAACCAAGAATCCATATAAACCAATTAGCAAACTCTTGCTTCGATTTTATGGGTACCTTTCAAGTGTACCAAAAAGTTCTTTGTTAGTAAGGAATCAAATGCTGGAGAATTCATTTCTAATAGATACTCGAATGAAAAAATTCGATACCATAGTCCCCGCTTCTCTCCTCATAGGATACTTATCAAAAGCTCAATTTTGTAATCGGATCGGGCATCCTATTAGTAAACCCATTTGGACAGATTTATCGATTGGGATATTCTTGATCGATTTGGTCGGATATGTAGAAATCTTTTTCATTATCATAGTGGATCTTCGAAAAAACGGACTTTGTATCGACTAAAGTATATACTTCGACTGTCACGATACTCAACTCATCAGGATTTGTATGCTTAAGCCAGACAAGACTGCTGCTGGATTCGCTGTCATCGGCACGCACATAAAACCCTTGTCTTCCCAGTTTCAACAAGCCAAAAAGGTTCTGAATATCCAGCTTCCCCACATTTTCTGGAAGGCTAGAAATGCGCGTGCATTTTGCAAGGTTTAGTTTTTTGAGTCTGCTAAAACTTTCAGGTACACTAAAACCATAGTCATTGCGAGACAAGTCCAAGTGCTCAAGATTGGGAAGAGTACCGATACAGTCTATGAAACTTTGATTCGCTGACGGGTTGTCCAATGAATAATAACCCCTGCAGGACGATATATTTAGGTACCGGAGTTCCGTGAGTTTGCTGATGACCTCTGGCAACCCTATGGGTGTTCCGCGATCTGATAAATTCAAGTATTGGAGTTTGGTAAGGGCACCCAGAGCTTTGGGAATCCTTATAGACTCCAGCGACCTGAAATACCATGAAGCATCGAGATACCTCAACTGTCTCAGTTGACCAATAGAATCGGGCAACTCTCGTGTACACCATCTTCTTAAATCTAAGACACGGAGGCATTTAGCTGGTGAAAATTCACCATGAAGCTGAAAGTCGTGAGGATCATGAAAATGCAGTGCCCTTATCTTCGAGACTGGAGTCCCTGATGAATTAAATAGCTTTCTCCCATCTGTCAGCCAAGCATATCGGCAGGTAGGACTCTCTATGTCAATTTCATCAGCCACGACTGATCTTGCAAGATCATGCACCAGGTCATGCATGATGAAGAATTCAGTTAGGACGTCCATAGTCTGCATCAATAATTTAGATTGTATTACACCTCATAATTCGAAACACCTTCAGGTTTTTACACACTAAATAGAGTTCATTGACAACTAAATAGATGGTAATGGAAATAGCATGTCCACAGATAGCCGCCGAGAATGGAAGGAGTACATCCACACCTAAGGCAGTCCACGGTGCTTTTTAGATTTCTCAACAAACTGAATAATCTCGAGGCCCCGATCTAACAAGTAAACTTGTAAACTAGGGAGCCCCCAGGTCCTAGCTGACAAGTAAACTTCCAAGACCTCTTTCAATGCAAAGGTGCTTACATGAGGTGCTAAGTGCATTGAATAGTTTAATAACTCAACTCCCCAATGCATAGGTGCTTAACTTGTTGTTGCTAAGTTCACTATATTTAATAATTTAGCACCTAAACTTTTTCATGCATTACTCAACTTCTTTCATTTAAGTGGTTTGCCTAGGTTCACATGTCTGGCGTTGGTTCTTCCTAGGGTCACCAAATTGCTCTCCCTCCTCTTTAATTGTTGTGCCATGTCATTTTTTCGCTTATATGGCATGTTTAGCACCTGTCTATGGTGGAGCACTGAGAAGGACCTAAACGTATAATTTATCCTAAATGTCCTTCATTATAGCACTTAATTTAACAAGTGGCCTCTCCAAAACTTATTTTCTCAACAAATCAAATAATCTTGGGGTCGTCTGGACCAGCTCATAGATGTGGAAGATAGAGAGTATATTTGCTCCCTCTGTCTGAGTATATTGGGCCCCTTAGAGCGAAAGTGATGTTCTAATCCCGAGCTCACATGAGCTCCGGTGAACAGTAAAATAAAAAAAAATCCAATTTTTTGTGTGAAATTTTGACAAATGTTATCATATGATGCCAAAGTTCAGATGACATCGTGTAAAATGTGGCAAAAAGAACAAAATCGATGCTCCCAAATGCGTTTAAAAATAACATTTTGGAGCATCGATTTTTTTGCCACATTTTCCTCGAATGTCATCTGGTGATGAAATATTGCAAGCTATGAAAACATTTGTCAAAGTTTCACCACAAAAAAGATTCAGATTTTTATTTTCTTTTACTGTTCACCCGAGCTCATGTGAGCTCGGGATCAGAACAGCTGCGGCCCCCTTAGAGCATCTCTATCTAATCCTCAAAAAGGGCTAACTCCTCAAAAGATTATGTTTTGACAAGTTAAGAGGCACCTAAAGACCTCTCAAATGGTTAACTTCCTTAATTTTTGCAGCCCTACAACTTGCCCAACTCTCTAAATTTTGACCGGCCGCCTACCATTCTTAACCAAAGCTTTCCTCCTCCCAACTTCCGTTGGTGGCTCCTCTGCAACACAATGTCACCGCTGCAGCCATGAAAGGCCCCGATTCCGACGGGAAAGAAACGTCAGGTGCCTCCACAAATCTGTCGACCACTCCCGACGGCGCTACATCGCCAGAGTTGACGGATGCACCGGCATCCGTGCCAAAGAAACGGCTCAAGACGAAGAGCGTGTGCGGACCGCCTCGCTGCCCGCGAAGAAAATAGGTCGCCCTCCACTTGATCCAGTTGATGGCAAGTGGACGAGGAAGCCGACGACGGCCGCCAAGGCCCTCACCAAGGCGGCGACGAAGAAGAGGAAGAAGGTGTCCACATCGACACCTTCTCCATGTCCGGAGCCACATAGGCCTTCTCCTCCATCTTCAGCAACCACATCACCTCCTCCTTCGGCACCTATGTCCACCGCAACCGCAGATGAGGTCCATGGCTGTTGAGTGTCCGAAAAAATGCCCGAGAGGTAAAGAAATTGAAATTTCCTCTTTCGCTATGGATATTGGCAATACAATGCGGCGATGATCTTGTGACGTGTTTGCTGTTGGTAATTGTAATGTGGACGAGTATGATGTTGCAAGTTTCATGTCTCAATTGGATGAAGCACACACGCACGCGCGCACGCACGCACACACACTCGACCTCGACGATTTAGAGTTGTCCATTGATGGTGCAAGCAATGATCAGTAAAAAGAGAGTGAGGAGGATGATCCCGAAGTGGAGGAAGTCGATGATCCTAAGGAGACACAAGCAAGCATCCAGAAGACAAGAACAACAAAGTATGACTCCCAAGAGGACATTTCTTTGTGGCTTGCTTGGATGAGTGTATTGCTTGATGCCTCGGTTGGTATGGATCAAACAAAGGATAAGTTTCAGTATGATTGAAGACTACTATTACAACAATGTGACTATCATTCCTACCGCACCCAAGGCTCTCTCACCCACCGGTGGAGTGTGATACAAGAGCAATGCAACCGATTATCCGGTTGTGTTGATCAAGTTGACCATGCACCATCGGGTAAAGTGCAAATCCCGGACTACGAGCCTCGCATCTAAGAGCTATAAAGCAACACAACAAGAAGGGCAGCAGTGAGTCATTCATATTGCACCATTGCTACAAGGAACTAGTTGGCTTTGAGAAATGGGTCCAGAATAACTTCGAAACCACACCGAAAAGGGCATGAATTAGCATGCCCGTTGAACCCAATGACGAGGAGGATGAAAACCCTCACAGAAGGACGGATGGGAAAAAGATGACGAAAGAGAGGAAGAAGCATGGAGCGTGTCAGCGCCTACTAAGAGGAGCTTTGTGTTATGAGTGAGACTAAGAAAACCTTGGCGGCTAAATGCAATGAAGAGCAGGTTGCGAGAAGGAACGAGCTCAAGTTCACAAACGACAAGAAGTGGGGAGCAAAGGTGGCAGCGGAGGAGCGTAGGATTACATTCAGGGAGGAGAGGCTTGCAATAGAGAAGAATGTCGAAGAGCGTAGTACCATGTTCATGGACCCGAGCTCGATGGATGCCATGGCAAGTATTGGGAACTCCTCGCTGAGAGATCTTGGCCCAAACGGAGGTCAGCCATAGTGGTCGGGGTGATGGTCGTGGCCGTGGTGATGGTGATGGTGATCATGGGAGTGCTTGAGTTCGTACAGTATGAATTTGGTAGGCTTGGTCCACGATATTAGACATGCTATGTGGTGGTTTTTTGGATAAACTTGATTGATTTGGTGGCTTTTGGATTAAGTATATGCATGTTTTAGTTTGAATTGTTCGACTGGATGAACTATATGTATGTTTGCAGTTGAATTGTCATGTATGGTCAATTTTAATTATTCAAATGATTGATAAAATATCGTACCATAGTTCAAAATGAATGTAACAAAATATAAAAAGACCTGTTGTGAAGCCCCCGATTTAATCGTATACTAATCATGCACGCAAATGTGTACGATCAAGATCAGGGACTCACGGGAAGATATCACAACACAACTCTAAAACATAAATAAGTCATACAAGCATCATAATACAAGCCAGGGGCCTCGAGGGCTCGAATACAAGTGCTCGATCATAGACGAGTCAGCGGAAGCAACAATATCTGAGTACAGACATAAGTTAAACAAGGTGCCATAAGATGGCTAGCACAAACCGGGATACAGATCGAAGAGGCCCGGTGCCTCCGCTGGATACTCCTAGCTACTCTGGTCGTAAATCGCCGGGCTGCACGTAGTAGTAGGTACCTCCGGTGTAGTAGTCGTCATCGACGGTGGCGTCTTGCTCCTGGGCTCCATCGTCTGATTGCAGCAATCGAGTAGAGATAGGGGGAAAAAGGGCAAACAATGCAACCGTGAGTACTCATCCAAAGTACTCGCAAGTAAGGAGCTACACTACATATGCATGGATATATGTGTAAAGGGCCATATCAGTGGACCGAACTGCAGAATGCCGAAATAAGAGGGGATAGCTAGTCTTATCAAAGACTACGCTTCTGGTCACCTTCGCCTTGCAACAGTAGCGGAGGTAGGTTGAAGTCCTCAAGTAACATCACATAGCAATAATCCTACCCGCGATCCTCCTCGTATCCACGAGAGAGCGACCACCGTTGTATCCGCACTTGGAAGGGTGTGTTTTATTAAGTATCCGGTTCTAGTTGTCATAAGGTCAAGGTACAACTCCAAGTCGTCCCTGTTATCAAGATCACAGCTATTCAATAGATTAACTTCCCTGCAGGGTGCACCAACTTACCCAACACGCTTGATCCCATTTGGCGGACACACTTTCTGGGTCATGCCCGCCGCGGAAGATCAACACGTCGCAGCCCCACCTAGGCTCAACAGAGAGGCCAAGACGCCGGTCTAAACCTAAGCGCAGGGTGCAGGGCCCATCGCCTGAGCACACCACTGCGTTGCGTCGCTGGCGGAAGCAGACCTAGCCTAGTGGCGTTCCAGTCCAATCCGCGCGCCGCCGCTCGATTCGACGTCACGAAGTGCCGGCCGATACCACGACGCCGGATACCCATAACTACTCCCACGTAGATGGTTAGTGCGTATAGGCTCGTAGCCGACTCAGATCAAATACCAAGAACTCGTTAAGCGTGTTAAGTATCCGCGAACGCCGAACAGGGCCAGGCCCACCTCTCTCCTAGGCGGTCTCAACCTGCCTGCCGCTCCGCCACAAAGATCCACTCATGGTGCTCCATCACCGACCGACTTTAGTCTCCACATGTATCATGTACAAAGTATATAGTATATACCGTGATCACCTCCCGAGTGATCACGGCCCGATAGTATAGCACGGCAGACGGACAAGAATGTAGGGCCACAGATGAATATACTAGCATCCTATACTAAGCATATAGGATTGCGGTAAAGGTAACAACAATAGTAACAAGGACAAAGGCTATGCATCGGGATAGGTATAATGAAAGCAAGAACATGCTACACTACTCTAATGCAAGCAGATAGAGTAGAACAAAGCGATATCTGGTGGTCAAGGGGGGGCTTGCCTGGTTGCTCTGGCAAGAGAGAGGGGTCGTCAACTCCGTAGTCAAACTGGGCAGCAGCAGTGTCGGTCTCGTAGTCTACCGGAGAGAAGAGGGGGAAGAAACAATGAATACCATGTAAACAGATGCATATCGATGCATGACATGACAAGTAACGATGCTAGGCGTGCCCTAACATGGTATGAGGTGGTACCGGTTAAGGGGGAAAACATCCGGGAAAATATCCCCGGGGTTTCGTGTTTTCGGGCAGAGGAACCGGAGAGGGAAAGTTACGTGTTCGATAGGTTAGGGGTGTGTGGCGGACGAACGGACTGCGTATCCGAATTCGTCTCGTCGTTCTGAGCAACTTTCATGTTGAAAATATTTTAATCCGGGTTACGGATTAAAAGATATGATTTTCTAAAGATTTTATTAATTTCTGGAATTTAATTAATTATTTAATTAATTAAAAAAACAAATTAATGACATCAGCATGATGTCATGCTGACATCAGCAGTCAACAGAGTTGACCTGGTCAACCTGACATGTGGGTCCCACTGTCATTGACTAAGATTAATTAAACAGATTAATTAGTTTAACTAGTGATTAGGTTAATCTAATCAGGATTAATTAACTTAATTACTTACTTACTTAATTAATTACTATTTTAATTATTTTAATTATTATTTATTTATTTATTTAATATATTTTTTAATTCCTTTTCTTTTTTAATGTACAGGCGGGGCCCACTTGTCATACTCAAGGGCCCCAGTTGCAGGGCACACAAGCCACCGGAGCGGGCTTAACGTCTTGTGATCGGGCGCTCGCCAAAACGCACGGCGAGGGAAGCACCGGGCACCGCGCCGAGGTGGCTGCGGGGTCTTGTGATCGGGGCAGGGGCCAGCCCGCTTGGTAAAGCGCACGAGCGGCGGTGCAGACGGGCGATGGGCGCGCCAACGCCAGCGGCGACGCCAGGAGAGGGGGGCGGCGAGGCCATGGCCGAGGCGGCCGGAGCAGGGGAGGTGGCACCGACGACGACGAGGAGGCGGGGCGGCTCCAGCGGGATTTCCGGGCGGCGGCGACGTCGAGCGCCGATCCGGCGAGGAGGTCGAGGATGGAGTGGTGGGTGCGGCGGGGTCTGCGGCGGTGCGCGTGAGCGGGAGACGGAGGCGGGCGCGCGCCCGCCCATGCTGTGAGCGCGGGCCGGAGCACGCGAGGTCGGGCGACGGTCGCGGGCGAAGGAGGCTCGGAGAGGGGCGAGAGCCCGGGCCTCACCGGGATTTGCGTGGTCCGTGGCAGCGGGGTCGAGGGGGCGACGGGACGACGGGCGACGGGAGCAGGCGGTGGAGGAGTCGGCAGGCGCGACAGTCTGAGGAGCTCCGGCCGTGGAGGAGGCGAAGACGGGCGGCGGGCGCGGGAGGTCTGGCGAGGGAGAGGCGCTGGTCGGGCGCGCTGCAAGGGAGGAGACGGAGAGGCGCGGAGGAGTCCGGAGGGCGGCGCGGTGCCGGCTGGTGGCGGCAACGGCGTGGTGAAAAGGGGGGGGGGGCACTCGGCCCGATCCAGACGGGAAGGAGAGAGGCGTCGGGGAGGAGCGAGTGGGGGCGAGTGGGTGGCGGCTAGGGTTGGCACAGGGGAGTGGGGGTTAAGCCCGTGGGGTGGGCCAGGCTGGGCAGTGGGCTCGCCCGGCCAACCCAGGCAGATGGGCCGTGGGAGGGTTCCCTCTTTTTTGTTTTGTTAGCTTCTTTCTTTTATTTATTTTCCTTTTTCTTTATTTTCTTTTATGTTTTCTTTTAGTTTCCATTTATTTTTGTTTTAGTAAAATACTATAATGGCGCCTAATTTGCTGTTAACAAATATGCCACTGCCACATTAGCTTGGACAGCTAAATAAAATAGTTTAATATTTTACAAAATATAAAAGGCATTTAATTAATTTCTTTTACTACTGTTTTATTTTCCTTTGAGCATTTAAACATTTTATAAAAATGTGGTTTCATCACCATAATTACCTATGCATTATATGTCACCTCTCGAACATTTTAGTTTTAACTTTTGAAAACCTTTGTTGTTTGCCTTTAAGTTTAAATTTGAATTTGAACCGTTCTGAACTAACGCGAGATTATCAACAATAATCGAGGTGACGTGGCATCATTACCAGAGGGTTACTGTAGCTTAATTATCCGGGCATCACAATTCTCCTCCACTACAAGAAATCTCGTCCCGAGATTTAAGAGGGGAGTAAGGGGGAAGGTTTGGTAACGAAAATAGCGGGTCTTCTCATCTTGGCTTGCTCTTCTCGAAGAGGTCAATCCAATATTTTGATGCCTTCATACTTCTGCTTCAGGTCAAAATGATGAAGTCGTCATCCTTTCTTCGGGATCTTCATCGTACTTACGAAAAGGATATGGGGGAAGACTCGGGAAGGGCGGGCCTTACCAGGTTGACTATCTGGTACATAACTCAGGGAATGGGGTAGGAAGTAACTCTCGAATTGAACTTAAGAAAATATCGAGAGTAAAGTAAGAAGGTACCATGAGGAGTTTCAAACGGATAGGCCATTGTTCGATGTCTGAAACAACATGCGAAAGGGGTCCAGAGCAATGAGATTGAGTATTGCGTCTGTTACCAAAATAGATCACTTGGGACGGTGGCCCGTGAATTACATACGAGGCCACACGCGAGGAACAACCTTGGGAAGAGGGGGTGCAGGAGAGTCAGGTTTCGATCCTGTGGAACTGTGGGTTATGGGCCCACCAGGTGTGTTTTTTAATAGGAGCAGTGACATCTTGCACGGTCATGATAGCAAGGCATGTCAGAGAGTACCATGTCAGTTATGTCGGCAACAACGTTGGTACCAAGGGCGAGGGACGAAGAGAACCATTTTCCTGCTCGTTGAACGAGGCGGACCAATAGGCAAAGTTCTCGTCCATCGATGGTTACCGGAATGTCATCAACAATAGTAACAGGGTCTTACTTACAGAGTGGTACAACGAGGTGCTTACTTAAGCAGGGAATTATCACTGCTCGGTTAAGTCTGGTTACTGGAAAGGTTAAACAAAACGATGGAAAGGATAGTATCATTATCAGATTAAACAGAATAATTGAAAGGAAAATGTGTTTAAACACATATTTCAGGAGTATATCCTTCCCAATGACAAGTAGAGCATGATATCCATGACAGGATATAAAGTAGAAAACCATTTAGGTAAGGGGAAGGAATCTCATGATATTACCCATACAACGGTGTTAGGATAAGTGATAAATAAAATTTAGCATCGTGCTTCAAATGTTCTGTTGAAAATCGGAGTACCATTGACATGCTTCGAGATAGCATTGACATGGTCTTCGGTGAAGATCAGACTTTGGAAACACGAAGGATCCATCAGGAATGACTTGTAGAATAAGTCTTAGAATTTCCTCATGGATGAATGGATAACCTTGCTGAAAAGGAATCTATAATGATAGGTCCTCTAGCCGGGGGGGGGGGGGGGTGCTAGGCATGACATCATGTTATCGGGTCATCAAAGGACCAACAACATAACTCCTGGAAAGTTGTCCCAACCATCATATCTGACCGAGATTCAGATCCAATTGGTGTCATGATACCTCAGACTCAGGATGTCCAAGAAGAAAAGGCGCAACACAAATCGTTGAAATGGCATGGCAAGATTCTCGGGAAATGAACTATGGGAGCGGGTTCCTGAAACAATAGTTCATCATTAAACCATGGAGAGGTGAGGAGGTGGCTGATTGACTCAGCGACAATTCATTGAGATTTTCAAAAGATGGATTTCCACAATTATGTGAACAAGGAAATAACATTTGTCAGATCGGATAATATAATGAGGTATACTCAAGGGAAACATACCCAATTAAACAATGGTTGTAAGGTGCACCCAAGATAAGTTCTTAGGTGGAATGATCAATGTTAGGATGGTGAGTCGATAATCAATGGTCTAGGAATGAAATGTCAACCATTAACTTCAAAGCAATAGGGTTGCTAGAAGGGCAGAATCCAAACATCACCATTCACTTGTTTTAATCAACACGGGGACCAAGAAAGAATGATGATGGTGAGAAGTATCACCATACCAAGAATTCTTAAGAGGTGGTGAAATTCCCACGACATTCTTGACATAAAAGGTGGTAATATTACAAGGTAAAGAAGAACAATGCTGGGTAGCAAGGAACTCAAGGTATAACACAAAACACGAACAAGTTTGTGTTGAACGAAGGGCAATAAAGTGGTCGATGATAACACGAAACATCGAGGGGCAAGGGTGGTGACGGTGTCCTGGACTAGGGGGTACTCAACGCGTCGTCTCCCGATCAGTTGGATTGGGCCGAGGACCTCCATGGCCGTATACTCATGGGTCAGTCCGGACAGCTGCCGCATAAAAGGAAGAATCAACAAGACTTGGCGATCAAGACAAGGACTTCTCCCCCACCAGCGTATTCGGCTAGGACTCTTGTTATCCTAGGCCTCTGGTGCATTATATAAACCGGGGCCAGGCTAGTCGATAGATATATACAACAACCCTTACAATCATACCATAGGCTAGCTTCTAGGGTTTAGCCTCCTTGTTCTTGTGGTAGATCCACTCTTGTAAACATCCACAATATCAATATCAATCAAGCATGACGTAGGGTTTTACCTCCATCAAGAGGGCCCGAACCTGGGTAAACATCGTGTCCCTTGTCTCTTGTTACCATCCGCCTAGACGCACAGTTCGGGACCCCCTACCCGAGATCCGCCGGTTTTGACACCGACATTGGTGCTTTCATTGAGAGCTCCGCTGTGTGTCCGGCAAAAGGTCGATGGCTCGCCCGCAGGTCAACTGCAACTTCGGCATCTTCGTCACCAGCTCGACTGGTCACCTTGGTTCGACCAAGGACTACGCCCTATCTCCGATCGTCATGTTCGGATGAAGGGCCTTCATCAACATCAACTCCGATCTCTATCAAGATCATGGAGGAATCATCCAGGGAGCCCGGGCTCAACGTCAACATTGCCCTCGGCATCAGATCGTTTTTTTTTACGACAGCGGACTTGTGTCCTCTGCCACCGCCTCTTCAAGCGTCGTTTTAATGATTGCTTCGGTGGAATTGTGCGGAATTGAATCTACAACAACCTTGGAAAATTTCATCGAGTTCCGATGGAGGAATCTCTAGCAATCTCCGATATACCGGAGCCGCATTGAATCTGGACGAGAATCCGGACGAGTCTAGGGCGTGGTGTCCAGCTTCTAGCTCGGACCTCCTTTGGAAGATCCAACCATTGATCGGCTGCGGAATTCCTATATCTACCACCCCTCAAAATTTCAGCTCGATCCGACCGTCCAAACTCCGGGAACCTTCCGATTAGTGCATCACTTTTCGGATCTGTTTTCTGCGCGAAAACGAATCCGACCCGAGTTTGTATTTTTTATGAACGGGATTTCGGACATCCTTTTTGAAGGAAGTTTTGTACGGGGTATTGTGTTTTGTTCCCGAACACATCCCACTAACTTTAAGATCTTTTGAACATGATCTTCAACATCATGCTGGTGTCAAACCAGTCCGGCAATATTGCTCCATGGCTGCCGACCTGCACTAGACACGTCGTCACTTTGTTAAGCCGAGCTCAACTTCTTTGGATCATCATCTCGACAAGCCGAACAAGAGTCCGGCATCGCGAAGGATCAATCATCACCAACATCGCCGCCCCACGGATTACACGGAGCGGGCATACCGGCATCGCCGCACGGTCGCTTCATCAAGCCGGCATCGACCACGTCACGACCTGCATCGGCAGGGCCGCACTATTGCTTCTTCAAGCTGGTGTCCATCACGCCGACCTACCTCGCCATCTCTTCATCAACCTACTCCGGACACTTCGGCGTCACTAGCCGACCGGGCATGGGTGCGTGGATCAAGTCCCAATTTAGGGAATCACCTTCCTTCGGATTGCTGCAACAAATAAACCACGTGCTATTAATCCTAGTATTTCTTTTTGCTTGTTTGGGTTAACTTTTCCCAAGGAATTATCACTCTGGTTTGTCCATCATATGTACACAGGTCTATCAAATGGTGGCCGCATTATCGACGGTCGCATGATGGTTCGGTCAGTTTCCGTACATAGTCCGGCGAACGCCGCGTCCGGAACTCGAGCCGACCTGTGAATTCAGGCCTTGCCATGCCTTTACCGCATCACGTCGCCGCCCTGCATCGACATTGATTTCGGCGCCAGGCCATATTTCTTTTATTACTCACTTTGCATAAAATATTTATTATGCAACGATTTTTTTATTACTATTATCTCTGGTTTGCACTATTTTTTGTGCACAGGAAAATGATCCAGCCGGACTATATCCTTTGACGTCACCTCGGCTGGACGGGGGGCTTCGTCAACACTTCATTACCCCATGCCAGGGACTTCGGCATCACTCTGCCGTCCTGCATTAACCGTGCTATGTCACCACTTCACAGTGCCGAGCTCTTTGCTTCGCCACCTCGGGATCGGCTTGGGGGATGGAACCTTGTCCCGCATCAAGCTCGGACCGCATCGTCAATACCGAACACATTAACCAGCTAAGTTGCCTTCATGCTCAAAGTTTTAAAATTTCTAACTTGTGTTCGGTTCGACCAAGCATTATAATTTTTTGGAAAAAAGTTGCTTGTAAAATTTTTCCTTGTCGACACTTTGTTCGCACACATTTGACGCGCTACCCGCGCTCATTATACCTGGGGGCTTCTTTAACAGAAGCTTATTAATACGGGCTTTATGCCCAACACATGTGTCACACTTCCGCATGTACCTTTTATTCACCATTATATGCATCGATATGACTTAAGTTTTGGCCAAGCTGGGTTGCCTGGCTCCTGTGCTTACCCCTACGTTCCCGATTGTTCGGCTAGGTGGTAAAGGGAGCACCTCTGCGATTGTTACTGCCGGGTCAGCCGGATGTGTACCTCAGACTGGGTGAAGCCGAAAGCTAGCGTTCTTAAGGGAATACTCGGTCGGTGAACTAAAAGATGATTTTTAATTATTTACCCATCTGCCCCCAGATGATTTTCTGCTTTCATAGCAGCTTTGACATGCACTTTAGGGCATGCATCCCAGCGAAAGGAACCCTTAACGGAACTATTCTCCCTGGAAGATGTTTCTTACTACCCATGTAATATAACATAACTAGTTGGGCACTTGTCTGATACGGCACTAATGACCCCTACGCCTTGTCTCCATGCATACCACGGTTCTTATATAACCACGAAGGTATTCGGACACACTCCGGACTATTGGGTCCTGAGGTCGAAGCGAAAAGGTCCGCTATGACAAACGATCTACAATCCGGATAGAAGGCATTCTACATGTCACCTTACATTATCAAATTTTACCCAAGTCACTTGGGGGCTCTTAAATTTATATGAGTCGTTTTATGATAAGTGTTTTTCTTCTTAGTCGTTGCAAAGTTTTTATTATTATTTATCACTCCTTCGACACAAGTGTGCGGTCACTAGCCGGGGAGCCTAATTTCTCTCTCAAAGAAGCCGTAGGCTGACCCGCTTGAAGTTTTGAGATAGGATGTGTCATGTTAAAGCACGACAGAAGCACCTTTTTTTTCTAAAGTCCAATTTTCGGATTGGCACTGAACACTTGATCTAGTTCGGACATTAATATTTCGAATAAGTTTTTTGGCTTTTCGAGCTCATGGCACTTTTTAAACTATTTGTGTGTTTTCAGCACAAGTCTCGCAGTGCAACGCCGGACACCTTTAGAGATTCGGCAAAAACATTCTCGGATATCGCTATATATGCATCAGTTTCGAATTGTGTCTTTGGTCAATAGTTGGGTTGCCCGGCTCGCGCTTGCCTCCTACGCCCGCTTTGTTCGCTAGGTGTGCAAAGGAGAACCATCGCGATTGCGCTTCCAGCTCGCATGGTCAAGCACCTCGGTGGAGAAAGCCGAAACTGATCGTCACAATAGGTGTAAACTGGTCAGCGGTCCGATGACTATATTAAACGACGGGCCATTCATAACATTGGCGAAGTGTTTCGGCTTGACCTCGATTGTCGCCGAACACTACCGGGGCTAGTAATGGCCTCCCAAACTAAATCCTCAATATTTTGCTCTTACATTGAGCTGAGGTTTCATGTTCATGCTTAGCATGACAACCCAAAGAAAGGAACCGATAAGCGGACTATTTTCTTTGGAAGACATTTCTTCATTAAACAGTAATATAACATATCTCTCTGCGCACCTTTGTTTATAAAACTGTATGGCCAGATTGCCTTGTTTGTCGTAAATCTTTGCCCTCATAAAGGCTTTATAAAGTAGGATAAACACTCCTCGCCATCGCCGAGGAGGCTGAAGCCGATGGTCGGTCAACAAAGTTTTGTACAATGCGGATCCGAGCATTAATGACATAAAGTACTGGGATACATTGAGTCATTACACATAATTTGTGATTTTACTATGGATATCGATCCTTAATTGCCACCCGTGCCGCATTAAGGCTCGGGGCTACTGGGCTTCGGGCTTATTATTTACAACTATTAAAGGGCACATCGATCCCCGATCTGGTGTTGCCACCCGACCGTGTCTCGGGGCTACTCTGCATTGCCTGTCCAATGCGAAAATTTTAAGTGTAATACAGTCTCGAGGAGATTTTGATCTCAGGTTGGTCGGCCGCACCCAACCTGAGTCTTGAGGACTGAGCACGCCGCTTTTGTGTCCCGAGTATTCTGCGAGTTAGGACTTGATCCTCGGACCGATTTTGCAAATCAACCTGAGTCTCAGCGGCTACGAGGATCAGCGATATTATGTCATCCTTCATGTGCATCTCGGTTTTAGACCGATACACACCTTGAGGGCTACCGCTATATATCTCGCCGAGAATAAATTGCATCAATAAAAAATATTGACCAAAAATCAGCCCACATTCGGGGTGGTGCACCACCTCAGAAGCAGTCCGGCGTAAAGCTCGGGCGCTAGTGGCTGGCTCCATAGAGGGCGCTTCTGGCATTAAGCTCGGCTAAACTCCTTCAAACTTCTTTGAACCAAGGTGATTTACGACACCTCGGATACAGTCCGGCGTTGGAGCTCGGATACACAGTCCGGCGTTGGAGCTCGGATACATAGTCCGGCGTTGGAGCTCGGATACATAGTCCGGCGTTAGAACTGGGAAGCAGTCCGGCATTGGTGCTCGGCTGCAAAAGATACCTCGAATGCAGTCCGGCGTTGGAGCTCGGACGCAAGAGGACCTTGCCACCCGGGAACAACTTCAAACCCGAGGTATGGCATAAAAATAACAAAGGCATTGATAAAGGCCGGAAACTTAAAGAGGCTCCTCGGATACCCGACGTATAAACTCGTCGAATGCATTTCGGCGATCCTCAAGATAGAAGATGAGAAGATTTGTTGAACCGATTTTCAAGACCGGCAACCGAAGATGAAGAACAGTTCGGAAGAATCGAGGAGCGTCCCTAACTTCAAGACCGGTTCAGGGGGCTACTGACGGTGTCCTGGACTAGGGGGTACTCAACGCGTCGTCTCCCGATCAGTTGGATTGGGCCGAGGACCTCCATGTGTTGGGGAACGTAGTAATTTCAAAAAATTTCCTACGAACACGCAAGACCATGGTGATGGCATAGCAACGAGAGGGGAGAGTGTCCGCCCACGCACTCGTGAGACCGAAAGCGAAGCGTTATAACAACGCAGTTGATGTAGTCGTCGCCTTCACGATCCGACCGATCCAAGCACCGAACGACGGCACCTCCGAAGTTCTGCACACGCTCAGCTCGATGACGATCCCGGACTCGATCCAGCAAAGTGTCGGGATGAGTTTCACAACACGACGGCGTGGTGGACGATGATGATGCTCCACCGACGCAGGGCTTCTCCTAAGCCCCGCGACGATATGACTTCTCCGCGCAGGGCTTCGCCTAAGCTCCGCGACGATATGACCAAGTGGAATATGGTGGAAGGGGCACCGCACACGGCTAAGGAAAGATCCGTAGATCAACTTGTGTGTCCTGGGTGTCCCCTGCCCCGTATATAAAGGATCAAGGAGGAGGTGGCCGCCAAGGAGGAGGCGCACCAGGGGGAGTCCTACTCCCACCGAGTAGGACTCCTCCTTTCCTAGTAGGAGTAGGAGAGAAGGAAGGGAAGAGAAGAAGGTGTGCGGCCCCCCCTAGTCCAATTCGGACTAGGCCTTGGGGCGCGCGCCTGCCCTAGGCAGCCCTCTCTCTTTCCCGCAGGCCCAATAAGGCCCAATACTTCTCCCGGCGAATTCCCGTAACTCTCCGTACTCCAAAAATACCGAATCATTCGAACCTTCCGAACTCCAATATAGTCGTCCAATATATCGATCTTTACGTCTCGACCATTTCGAGACTCCTCGTCATGTCCCCGATCTCATCCGGGACTCAACTCCTTCGGTACATCAAAACTCATAAACTCATAATATAACCGCCATCGAAACCTTAAGCGCATGGACCCTACGGGTTCGAGAACTATGTAGACATGACCTAGAACCATTCTCGGTCAATAACCAATAGCGGAACCTGGATGCCCATATTGGTTCCTACATATTCTACTTAAGATCTTTATCGGTCAAACCGCATAACGACATACGTTGTTCCCTTTGTCATCGGTATGTTACTTACCCGAGATTCGATCGTCGGTATCCAATACCTAGTTCAATCTCGTTACGTAAGTCTCTTTACTCGTTCCGTAATACATCATCTCACAACTAACTCATTAGTTGTAATGCTTGCAAGGCTTAAGTGATGTGTATTACCGAGAAGGCCTAGAGATACCTCTCCGACAATCGGAGTGACAAAACCTAATCTCAAATACGCCAACCCAACAAGTACCTTTGGAGACACCTGTAGTACTCCTTTATAATCACCCAGTTACGCGTTGTGACGCTTGGTAGTACCCAAAGTGTTCCTCCGTAAACGGAGTTGCATAATCTCATAGTTACAGGAACATGTATGAGTCATGAAGAAAGCATTAGCAACATACTAAACGATCAAGTGCTAAGCTAACGGAATGGGTCATGTCAATCACATCATTCTCCTAATGAGGTGATCCCATTAATCAAATGACAACACATGTCTATGGTTAGAAACATAACCATCTTTGATTAATGAGCTAGTCCAAGAGAGGCATACTAGTGACTATCTGCTTGTCTATGTATTCACACATGTATTATGTTTCCGTTAATACAATTCTAGCATGAATAATAAACATTTATCATGAAATAAGGAAATAAATAATAACTTTATTATTGCCTCTAGGGCATATTTCCTTCAGTCTCCCACTTGCACTAGAGTCAATAATCTAGTTCACATCATCATGTGATTCAACACTAATATTCACATCTCAGATGTGATTAATACCCATAGTTCACATCGTCATGTGACCAACACCCAAAGGGTTTACTAGAGTCAATAATCTAGTTCACATCGCTATGTGATTAACACCCAAAGAGTACTAAGGTATGATCATGTTTTGCTCGTGAGAGAAGCTTAGTCAACGGGTCTGTCACATTGAGAGTCGTATCTATTTTGCAAATATTCTATGTCTACAATGCTCGCACGGAGCTACTCTAGCTAATTGCTCCCACTTTCAATATGTATCCAGATTGAGACTTAGAGTCATCTGGATCAGTGTAAAATGCTTGCATCGATGTAACTCTTTACGACGGGCTTTTTACACCTCCATAATCGAGAAATATTTCCTTAGTCCTCACTAAGGATGTTCTTGACCAATGTCCAAAGGATCTACTCCTAGATCACCATTGTACTCCTTGCCAAATTCAGAGCAAGGTATACAATAGGTCTGGTACATAGCATAGCATACTTTATAGAACCTATGACTGAGGCATAGGGAATGACTTTCATTCTCTTTTCTATTTTCTGCCGTGGTCGGGATTTGAGTCTTACTCAATTTCACACCTTTGCAACACAGGCAAGAACTTTTCTTTGACTGTTCCATTTTGAACTACTTCAAAATCTTGACAAGGTATATATTTATTGAAAAAAACTTATCAAGCGTCTTGATCTATCTCTATAGATCTTGATGCTCAATATGTAAGCAGCTTCAACGAGGTCTTTCTTTAAAAAAACTCCTTTCAAAACACTCCTTTATGCTTTGCGTAATAATTCTACATTATTTCCGATCAACAATATGTCAATCACATATACTTATCGTAAAGGCTGTAGTGCTCCCACTCACTTTCTTGTAAATACAGCCTTTCCAAAAGTCTCAGATAAAATTATATGCTTTGATCAACACATCAAAAGCGTATATTCCAACTCCGAGATGCTTGCACCACCATTGATGGATCGCTGAGCTTGCACATTTTGTTAGCACCTTTAGGATTGACAAAACCTTCTGGTTGCATCATATACAACTCTTCTTTAATAAATCCATTAAAGAATGTAGTTTTGACATCCATTTGCCAGATTTCATAAAATGTGGCAATTGCTAACATGATTCGGACAGACTTAAGCATCGCTACAGCTTGAGAAAGTCTCATTGTAGTCAACACCTTGAACTTGTCGAAAACCTTTTGTGACAAGTCGAGCTTTGTAGATAGTAACACCACTATCGTTGTTCGTCTTCCTCTTGAAGATCCATTTATCTACATGGCTTGCTGATCATCGAGCAAGTCAATCAAAGTCCATACTTTGTTCTCATACATGGATCCTATCTCAGATTTTATGGCCTCAAGCCATTTCGCGAATCTGGGCTCATCATCGCTTCCTCATAGTTCGTAGGTTCATCATGGTCTAGTAACATGACTTCCGAACATGATTACCGTACCACTCGTGCGGATCTCACTCGAAGACCTACGAGGTTTGGTAGCAACTTGATCTGAAGTTTCATGATCATCATCATTAACTTCCTTACTAATTGATGTAGGAATCACCGAAACTGATTTCGTGATGAACTACTTTCCAATAAGGAGAAGGTACAATTACCTCATCAAGTTCTACTTTCCTCCCACTCACTTCTTTCGAGAGAAACTTCTTCTCTAGAAAGGATCCATCTTAGCAACGAAAAACTTGCCTTCGGATCGTGATAGAAGGTGTACCCAATAGTTACCTTTGGGTATTCTATGAAGACGACTTCTCGATTTGGTTTCGAGCTTATCGGTGAAAACTTTTTCACATAAGCATCACAACTCCAAACTTTAAGAAACGATACTTAGGTTTCTCGTTAAACCATAGTTCATACGGTGTCGCCTCAACGGATTTAGATGGTGCCCTTTTAATGTGAATGCAGCTATCTCTAATGCATAACCCCAAAACTATATCTCGTAAGAGACATCATAGATCGCACCATATCAAAATAAAGTACGGTTACGACGCTCGGACACACCATAATGTTGTGGTGTCCTGTGGCGTGAGCTGTGAAACTATTCCACATTGTTTTAATTGAAGACCAAACTCAGTAACTCAAATATTCATCTCCACGATCAGATCGCAGAAACTTTATTTTCTTGTTACGATGATTTTCCACTTCACTCTGAAATTCTTTGAACCTTTCAACTATTTCAGACTTATGTTTCATCAAGAAGATATACCCATATCTGCTCAAATCATCTTGTGAAGGTCGAAAATAACGATACTTGCCACGAGCATCAACACTCATTGGATCGCATACATCGGTATGTATTATTTCCAATAAGTCAAGATCTCGCTCCATTGTTCAACAACGGAGTTTCAGTCATCTTGCCCAAAAGGCACGGTTCGCAAGTATCAAATGATTCATAATCAAGTGATTCCAAAACCCATCAAGATGGAGTTTCTTCATGCGCTTTACAATCGATATGACCCAAACGGCAAGTGCCACAAATAGGTTGCACTATCATTATTAACTTTGCATTTTGGCATCAATATTATGAATATGTGTATCACTATGATCGAGATCCAATGAACCATTTTCATTGAGTGTGTAACCACATAAGGTTTTATTCATGTAAATGAACAACAATTTATTCTCTTACTTAAATGAATAACCGTATTGCAATAAACATGATCAAATCATATTCATGCTCAACACCAAATAACACTTATTTAGGTTCCACACTAATCCCGAAAGTATAGGGAGTGTGCGATGATGATCATATCAATCTTGGAACTACTTCCAACACTCATCGTCACTTCCCTTCAACTAGTCTCTGCTTATTCTCAGAACTCTGTTTGAGTTACTAATCTTAGCAACCGAACAGTATCAAATACTCGGGGCTACTATAAACACTAGTAAGGCACACGTCAATAACCTGTATATCAAATATAACCTTGTTCACTTTGCCATCCTTCTTATCCACCAAATATCCAGGGTAGTTCTCGCTTCAAAGGACCAGTTCCATTGCAGCAAAAGTACTCGGTCTCGTGCTTAGGTTTAGACTTGGGCTTCTTCACCGAGCAGCAACTTGCTTGCCGCTCCTTTTGAAGTTCCCTTCTTCCTTTGCCAATTTCCTTGAGACTAGTGGTCTTGTCAACCATCAACACTTGATGTTTTTCTTGATTTCTACCTTCACCGATTTTAGCATCGCGAAGAGCTCGAGAATCTTTTTCGTCATCCCTTGCATACTATAGTTCATCACGAAGTTCTACTAACTTAGTGATGGTGACTTAGAGAATTCTGTCAATCACTATCTTATCTCGAAGATTAACTCCCACTTGATTCAAGTGATTGAAGTACTCGCACAATCTGAGCACATGCTCACTAGTTGAGCGATTCTCCTCCATCTTTTAGCTATAGAACTTGTTGGAGACTTCATATCTCTCAACTCGGTATTTGCTTGAAATATTAACTTCAATTCCTGGAACATCTCATATGGTCCATGACGCTCAAAACGCCTTTGAAGTCCCGATTCTAAGCCGTTAAGCATGGTGCACTAAACTATCAAGTAGTCATCATATTGAGCTAGCCAAACGCTCATAACGCCTCAGATTCGCTCATATTGAGCTAGCCAAACGCTCATAACGCCGCATCTGCTCCTGCAATAGGTCTGTCACCTAGCGGTGCATTAAGGACATAATTCTTCTGCGCAGCAATGAGGATAAACCTCAGATCACGGATCCAATCCGCATCATTGCTACTAACATCTTTCAATACAATTTTCTAGGAACACATATAAAAACATAGGGAAGCAACAACGCGAGCTATTGATCTACAACATAATTTGCAAAATACTACCAGACTAAGTTCATGATAAATTAAAGTTTAATTAATCATATTAAAAACTCCCACTTAGACAGACATCTCTCTAGTCATCTAAGTGATCACGTGATCCAAATCAACTAAACCATGTCCGATCATCACGTGAGATGGAGTAGTTTCAATGGTGAACATCACTATGTTGATCATATCTACTATATGATTCACGCCGACCTTTCGGTCTCCGTGTTCCGAGGCCATATCTGTTATATGCTAGGCTCGCCAAGTTTAACTCGAGTATTCCGCGTGCGCAACTGTTTTGCACCCGCTGTATTTGAACGTAGAGCCTATCACACCCGATCATCACGTGGTGTCTCAAAGACGAAGAACTTTCGCAACGGTGCATACTCGGGAGAACACTTCTTGATAATTTTGGTGAGAGATCATCTTATAATGCTACCGTCAAACAAAGCAAGATAAGATGCATAAAGGATAAACATCACATGCAATCAATATAAGTGATATGATATGGTCATCATCATCTTGTGCTTGTGATCTCCATCGCCAAGCACCGCCATGATTACCATCGCCACCGCGCGACACCTTGATCTCCATCGTAGCATCGTTGTCGCCTCGCCAACTATTGCTTCTACGACTATCGCTACTCCTTAGTGATAAAGTAAAGCAATTACATGGCGCTTGCATTTCATACAATAAAGCGACAACCATATGGCTCCTGCCATTGTCGATAACTTGGTTACAAAACATGATCATCTCATACAATAAAATATAGCATCACGCCTTGACCATATCACATCACAACATGCCCTGCAAAAACAAGTTAGACGTCCTCTACTTTGTTGTTGCAAGTTTTACGTGGCTGCTACGGGCTGAGCAAGAACCGTTCTTACCTACGCATCAAAACCACAACGATAATTTGTCAAATAGACTCCGTTTTAACCTTCTCAAGGACCGGGCGAGTCATACTCGGTTCAACTAAAGTGAGAGAGACAGACACCCGCCGTCACCTTTAAGCAACGAGTGCTCGGAGCGGTGAAACCAGTCTCGCGAAGCGCACGCGTAATGTCGGTCCGGGCCGCTTCATCTCACAATACCGCTGAACCAAAGTATGACATGCTGGTAGGCAGTATGACTTGTATCGCCCACAACTCACTTGTGTTCTACTCGTGCACATGACATCAACGCATAAAACCAGGCTCGATGCCATCTGTTGGGGAACGAGTAATTTCAAAAATTTCCTACGAACACGCAAGACCATGGTGATGGCATAGCAACGAGAGGGAGAGTGTCCGCCCACGCACTGTCGAGACCGAAAGCGAAGCGTTATAACAACGCAGTTGATGTAGTCGACGCCTTCACGATCCGACCATCCAAGCACCGAACGACGGCACCTCCGAGTTCTGCACACGCTCAGCTCGATGACGATCCCCGACTCGATCCAGCAAAGTGTCGGGATGAGTTCCGTCAGCCGAAGGCGCAGGCGATGATGATGCTCCACCGACGCAGGGCTTCGCCTAAGCCCCGCGACGATATGACTTCTCCGCGCAGGGCTTCGCCTAAGCTCCGCGACGATATGACCGAAGTGGAATATGGTGGAAGGGGCACCGCACGGCTAAGGAAAGATCCGTAGATCAACTTGTGTGTCCTGGGGTGTCCCCTGCCCCGTAGATATAAAGGAGCAAGGAGGAGGTGGCCGCCAAGGAGGAGGCGCGCAGGGGGAGTCCTACTCCCACCGGAGTAGGACTCCTCCTTTCCTAGTAGGAGTAGGAGAGAAGGAAGGGGAAGAGAAGAAGGTGCGGCCCCTCCCTAGTCCAATTCGGACTAGGCCTTGGGCGCGCGGCCTGCCCTAGGCAGCCCTCTCTCTTTCCGCAGGCCCAATAAGGCCCAATACTTCTCCCGGCGAATTCCCGTAACTCTCCCAGACTCAAAAATACCGAATCATTCGAACCTTTCCGAACTCCGAATATAGTCGTCCAATATATCGATCTTTACGCCTCGACCATTTCGAGACTCCTCGTCATGTCCCCGATCTCATCCGGGACTCCGAACTCCTTCGGTACATCAAAACTCATAAACTCATAATATAACCATCATCGAAACCTTAAGCGTGGGACCCTACGGGTTCGAGAACTATGTAGACATGACCTAGAACCATTCTCGGTCAATAACCAATAGCGGAACCTGGATGCCCATATTGGTTCCTACATATTCTACTGAAGATCTTTATCGGTCAAACCGCATAACGACATACGTTGTTCCCTTTGTCATCGGTATGTTACTTACCCGAGATTCGATCGCCGGTATCCAATACCTAGTTCAATCTCGTTACGGTAAGTCTCTTTACTCGTTCCGTAATACATCATCTCACAACTAACTCATTAGTTGTAATGCTTGCAAGGCTTAAGTGATGTGTATTACCGAGAAGGCCTAGAGATACCTCTCCGACAATCGGAGTGACAAAACCTAATCTCAAATACGCCAACCCAACAAGTACCTTTGGAGACACCTGTAGTACTCCTTTATAATCACCCAGATTACGCTGTGACGCTTGGTAGTACCAAAGTGTTCCTCCGTAAACGGAGTTGCATAATCTCATAGTTACAGGAACATGTATGAGTCATGAAGAAAGCATTAGCAACATACTAAACGATCAAGTGCTAAGCTAACGGAATGGGTCATGTCAATCACATCATTCTCCTAATGAGGTGATCCCATTAATCAAATGACAACACATGTCTATGGTTAGGAAACATAACCATCTTTGATTAATGAGCTAGTCCAGTAGAGGCATACTAGTGACTATCTGTTTGTCTATGTATTCACACATGTATTATGTTTCCGGTTAATACAATTCTAGCATGAATAATAAACATTTATCATGAAATAAGGAAATAAATAATAACTTTATTATTGTCTCTAGGGCATATTTCCTTCACCATGGCCATATACTCATGGGCCAGTCCGGACAGCTGCCGCATACAAGGAAGAATCAACAAGACTTGGCGATCAAGACAAGGACTTCTCCCCCACCGGCGTATTCGGCTAGGACTCTTGTTCTCCTAGGCCTCTGGTGCATTATATAAACCGGGGCCAGGCTAGTCGATAGATATATACAACAACCCTTACAATCATACCATAGGCTAGCTTCTAGGGTTTAGCCTCCTTGATCTCGTGGTAGATCCACTCTTGTAAACATCCACAATATCAATATCAATCAAGCAGGACGTAGGGTTTTACCTCCATCAAGAGGGCCCGAACCTGGGTAAACATCGTGTCCCTTGTCTCCTGTTACCATCCGCCTAGACGCACAGTTCGGGACCCCCTACCCGAGATCCGCCGGTTTTGACACCGACAGATGGTATTACCCATCAAGAATTTGATATATATCTTGGTAGAGCTTAGGATGTTGATGATGATCACGACACAGTTGTCGAGAGATTTCATGAAGATGTAATCGGTCGGCGATGACATCAAGTCAACAGAAACGATGAAGCCAAAGTCATTGGAACCATGGGTACGACACAAACTCGAAATCAAGCTTGCTGTCCAAGGACAAACGGTATGACGAGGAAGATCGATTGTAAGATTAGCTCACCATCGAAATTTGTGCTCCGAGAAGAAGGACCGGGTAACACAGTTAAAATCATCACGACAATGATATAGTCAAACAGGCTAGGAATAGCGTGATCGGGTACAAACTTCGTTTATAGAAGCTTCTCAAGAGTTGTTGAACTGTAAAAGGACTCGGTTCAGTTATCGGTGTTTTTGAGTGTATAATAACTCAGAGCCCGTGAAAAAATTGGAATCAGTGGGAAGGTAACACTTGATGAAGAACTCATAAGAAGTTATGCAGTTCCATGATAATCTCGAGATACCAGGGGGGTAATACTCGACACAAGATCAAAGTAAAGGTTGGACTGGTGTATTGATCCATAGAAGACAATTGTTTTAACTTGTCCGAGAAATGGAATCAAAGAAGAACAATCATGGTCGGAACCACGGTTGCAAGGGATCAATTCACAGATACCATACGTTAGTTATCAAGGAAATAGTTATTATTACAAGAAGCTTCCATGATAGGATATACATCGCGTCCATGGGCACGAACACAAAGTTCAAGGTTGACTCCCACTTCCTCAATGCATAATCTTCCATTCACCTCTCGTATTTCGAAGATGACATTAGTTGTTGAAAGTTTTACCTGGTGCAATACCAAATAAGTATGACTCGTGAAATCTTTCGGGTTCACACAGATGAGGGAAGGCGTTGGTTCAATCCCATCGGGGGCTTCTTACGAACATATACCATAAGCTTCAAGAGTAAATATCACCAGCTCGAAAGCAGAGCATGGTTGACAAAAGGAAAGGATACAATTTACCAAAGGCATTATGTATCGGAGAAGGAACTCACAAAGTGATTAATTATGAAGGACACTGTCGGATAATAATCCAACAGTGGATATGGCGATCCACAAAGGGGCTGATATGAGTATCGATACCCAATCAGAGGAAGAAAGATTGCAAATGCATCGGTTTATAGAACAGCTGAATAGTTCAACGCTTAATTAGCAAAGTAATTATGATTTTCAAATCAAGGTATCAGGAGCAAATGCTCTGATCAAGAATGGATAAGCTGAATAGAATTAGGGGTACAATCAACGACAATTGGACTGGTCGAGAACCAATTCCAGTTAAAAGAATGGCAGCTCATCCGGAAAGGTAATTTATAAGGATCAATGATGATTGCGCCAGATTCGCAAAACATATTGAGTCAATAGACCCAAAATGACAATGACAAGGAATGTCAATAAGACTACGAGACTTATGGGATTAACCATAATGCGAGCAAGCAAGAATTTCAAGAGCCAAAGGCTGCGAAGATTTTCGAAGATCGAATGATATTTCGAGGATTGGTGACATACATGAATCAACTGGGATGAGTGGATACTCGGTAAGTGCGAGAAATTATCCGTAGGGGTATTCATGTAGCAAAGAACTGCAAGGCAGTAGGCACAAAGTATCCTCGGAACAATAGAGAAAACTTCGGGGTATCTTGTAATAACAAGATCAATGGGGGATGATCGTATGAATGACAAGTGTAAGTAGTTTTCATAGGGGTTGACAGTGGAAGGAAAATCGCATATGCGATGGCACACAGACTCGAGAAAACATCGTAGAGTAACTTCGGATCCTTCTAGTGCAGCAGGCGATCATCTGAAGTGAGGGGCTCTCCGAGAGAAAGTACTTGCGAGAACCTAAAGTTAGTTTTGTTTTTAGCAAAATCGTTTAACCCGAATAGAAGAGAGCTCAGAGTCCCATAGTAAATATCGAGGAGTAAAAGATCCTAGTACCACCCGATGGCGACGTGGGCCCGTAAGGCACACAGCCAAGTTAGTAAAAGTTTTTGCAATGTCTAGACTCGACTTCGGCCAAGGAGTGTGGAAGGGGAGTTCCTACAGGCAGTCGGCTCTGATACCAACTTGTGAAGCCCCCGATTTAATCGTATACTAATCATGCACGCAAATGTGTACGATCAAGATCAGGGACTCACGGGAAGATATCACAACACAACTCTAAAACATAAATAAGTCATACAAGCATCATAATACAAGCCAGGGGCCTCGATGGCTCGAATACAAGTGCTCGATCATAGACGAGTCAGCGGAAGCAACAATATCTGAGTACAGACATAAGTTAAACAAGGTGCCATAAGATGGCTAGCACAAACTGGGATACAGATCGAAAGAGGCGCAGCCTCCTGTCTGGATCCTCCTAGCTACTCTCGGTCGCCGCCGCCAGTGCTGCACGTAGTAGTAGGCACCTCCGGTGTAGTAGTCGCCATCGACGGTGGCATCGCTCTGGGCTCCATCGTGCTGCTGCAGCAATCGAGTAGAGATAGGGGAAAAAGGGCAAACAATGCAACCGTGAGTACAAAGTACTGCAAGCAAGGAGCTACACTACATATGCATGGATATATGTGTAAAGGGCCATATCGGTGGACTGAACTGCAGAATGCCGAATAAGAGGGGATAGCTAGTCTTATTGAAGACTACGCTCGTCACCTTCGTCTTGCAAATGTAGAGGAGGGTAGGTTGAAGTCCTCCAAGTAACATCACATAGCAATAATCCTACCCGGCGATCCCCTCCTCGTATCCCTGAGAGAGAGCGACCACTGGTTGTATCTGGCACTTGGAAGGGTGTGTTTTATTAAGTATCCGGTTCTAGTTGTCATAAGGTCAAGGTACAACTCCAAGTCGTCCCTTATCAAGATCACGGCTATTCAATAGATTAACTTCCTGCAGGGTGCACCAACTTACCCAACACGCTTGATCCCATTTGGCGGACACACTTTCTGGGTCATGCCCGCCGCGAAGATCAACACGTCCGCAGCCCCACCTAGGCTCAACAGAGAGGCCAGCACGCGGTCTAAACCTAAGCGCGCGGGTCCAGGCCCATCGCCTGAGCACACTTGCACGCTATGCGTCGCGGGCCGAAGCAGACCTAGCCTAGTGGCGTTTAGTCCAATCCGGCGCGCCCGCTCGATCGGCCGACGTCACGAAGTGCCGGTGATACCACGACGCCGGATACCCATAACTACTCCCACGTAGATGGTTAGTGCGTATAGGCTCGTGAGCCGACTCAGATCAAATACCAAGAACTTCGTTAAGCGTGTTAAGTATCCGCGAACGCCAACAGGCCAGGCCCACCTCTCTCCTAGGCGGTCTCAACCTGCCTGTCGCTCCGCAAAAGATCCACTCATGGTGCTCCACCACCGACCCGACTTTAGTCTCCACATGTATCATGTACAAAGTATATAGTATATACCGTGATCACCTCCCGAGTGATCACGGCCCGATAGTATAGCACGGCGAGACGGACAAGAATGTAGGGCCACAGATGAATATACTAGCATCCTATACTAAGCATATAGGATTGCGTAAAGGTAACAACAAGAGTAACAAGGACAAAGCTATGCATCGGGATAGGTATAATGTAAAGCAAGAATATGCTACACTACTCTAATGCAAGCAGTATATAGTAGAACAAAGCGATATCCGGTGATCAAGGGGGCTTGCTGGTTGCTCACGCAAGAGAGAGGGTCGTCAACTCCGTAGTCAAACTGGTGAGCAGCGGTGTCGGTCTCGTAGTCTACCGGAGAGAAGAGGGGGAAGAAACAATGAATACCATGTAAACAGATGCATATCGATGCATGACATGACAAGTAACGATGCTAGGCATGCCCTAACGTGGTATGAGGTGGTACCGGTTAAGGGGGGAAACATCCGGGAAAATATCCCCGGGGTTTCGTGTTTTCGGGCAGAGGAGCCGGAGGGGGAAAGTTGCGGGTTCGATAGGTTAGGGGTGTGTGGCGGACGAACGGACTGCGTATCCGAATTCGTCTCGTCGTTCTGAGCAACTTTCATGTTGAAAATATTTTAATCCGGGTTACGGATTAAAAGATACGATTTTCTAAAGATTTTATTAATTTCTGGAATTTAATTAATTATTTAATTGATTAAAAAAAACAGATTAATGACATCAGCATGATGTCATGCTGACATCAGCAGTCAACAGAGTTGATCTGGTCAACCTGACATGTGGGTCCCACTGTCATTGACTAAGATTAATTAAAACATATTAATTAGTTTAATTAGTGATTAGGTTAATCTAATCAGGATTAATTAACTTAATTAATTACTTACTTAATTAATTACTATTTTAATTATTTTAATTATTATTTATTTATTTATTTAATATATTTTTTTAATTCCTTTTCTTTTTTTAATGTACCAGGGGCTGGGCCCCACTTGTCATACTCCAAGGGGCCCCAGTTGCCAGTGGCACACAGGCCACTGGAGCGGGCTTAACGGGCGCTGGTGGGGCGCCACCAACCGCACGGGCGTAGGGAAGCACTGGGCACCGGCGCGGAGGTGGCCGCAGGGGGTGGCGGGGCTGGGGCCAGCGCCGCTTGGTAGAAGCGGCACGAGCGGCCGGTCGGTAGACGTGGCGCGGCGCAACGCCAACGAAGCGACGCCAGAGAGGGGGCGAGGCCATGGCCGAGGCGGCGGGCAGCAGGGAGGTGGCACCGACGACGACGAGGCGGGCGGCTCAGCCAGATTTCGGGCGGCGGCGACGGCGCCGATCCGCGAGGAGGTCGAGATGGAGCGGTGGGTGCGAGGCGGGTCCGCGGCGGTGCGCGATCAGCGGAGAGACGGAGCGCTGGGCGCGCCCGCCCTGTGAGTGCTGGGCCGAGCACGCGAGGCGCGGCGACGGTCGCGGGCGAAGGAGTGTGAGGAGAGAGGCGAGCCCGGGCCTCACCGGGATTTGGTGGTCCGTGGCAGCGGGGTCGAGGGGCGACGGGACGACGGCGACGTGGGAGCAGGCGGTGAGGAGGAGTCGGCGAGGCGCGACGAGTCGGAGGAGCTCCGGCCGTGGAGGAGGCGAAGACGGCGGCGAGGCGCGGGAGGTCCGGCGAGGGAGAGGCGCTGGTCGGGCGCGCTGCAAGGGAGGAGACGGAGAGGCGCGAGGAGTCCGGAGGGCGGTGCCGGGCGCCGGCCGGTGGCGGCAACGCGTCGGTGAAAGGGGGGGTCGGGGCACTCGGCCCGATCCAGACGGGGAAGGGGAGAGAGGCGTGCGGGAGGGAGCGAGTGGGGGGAGTGGGTGGCGGCTAGGGTTGGCCTGGGGGGAGTGGGGGTTAAGCCGGCGGGGTGGGCCGGCTGGGCCAGGTGGGCTGGCCGGCCAACTGGGCCAGTGGGCCGTGGGAGGGGGTTCCCTCTTTTTTTGTTTTGTTAGTTTCTTTCTTTTATTTATTTTCCTTTTTTCTTTATTTTCTTTTATGTTTTCTTTTAGTTTCCATTTATTTTTGTTTTAGTAAAATACTATAATGGCGCCTAATTTGCTGTTAACAAATATGCCACTGCCACATTAGCTTGGACAGCTAAATAAAATAGTTTAATATTTTACAAAATATAAAAGGCATTTAATTAATTTCTTTTGCTGATGTTTTATTTTCCTTTGAGCATTTAAACATTTTTATAAAAATGTGGTTTCATCACCATAATTACCTATGCATTATATGTCACCTCTCGAACATTTTAGTTTTAACTTTTGAAAACCTTTGTTGTTTGCCTTTAAGTTTAAATTTGAATTTGAACCGTTCTGAACTAACGCGAGATTATCAACAATAATCGAGGTGACGTGGCATCATTACCAGAGGTTTACTGTAGCTTAATTATCCGGGCGTCACACTAGTCCAATTTTTTTAGGAAGTTAAATATAGGGGCTCGCTTAGGTCCGACCACTTTCTTAACTCATTATTTTTAAGGAGTTAAGGTTTGAAAGAGCATTTGAGAGGTCATAAGATAGAGGTTCAGCTAGAGATTCTCTTAGCAAGCTACTGCCGCCATCATGGTTTTTAGTCCCCTTGTATTTTGAATCATATTTTGATCATGATTTTAACTAATAGAAATTAAGTTATATATAGTAAAAATAATATCATTGAAAATTATATTTAAATATGAATCAAATAATTTTTATGACATGCATTAATATTTTGCTTGTCAAATATGTGGTCAAACATTGACCTAAAATATGATGAAGACTGATAAACCCAGACAGAGGTAGTAGTTGCGATCTATTTTTCTAAGGTTGGTCCTAGTGGGAGTAACTTAGCTAGTAACATAGCTCATTTCAAGAGAAGTTTGCTTATTTGGCATGTAGTTAATGAGGAGAGAGGTGTTTAGAGTAACTAGGAGAGCTCCAATGTTATAGAACACATTATAATGGTGGTCTAGTCAGCATTCTCACGAGAATATGTATCATATGAACTACATTGCCACAAGTTGAAGGAAACAACAGAACATTACCACAAAGGTATATGCAGTAGAAACTCACCACTTGTGACTTTGGATGTTCAAGGAAGGACATGCCTAAAAGTTGGTTAATATAACTTTCACTGGTCTGTATATCAGAAAATGTCTTTGATGGCTTAACAAGTCCAAGAGCAATCCATTGGTGGACTAGTTCTTCTTTAGATATCTTGTGACCTTTTGGAAAGACTGCACAATAGCCAAAGCATAGCTTCAAGTATGAACCCATACTACGATAGCTTAGCAGCAAGGATGCATGCACTTGATGAGATGAAGATTCTTCTGAGGCAAGCACGTGCCAAAACTCACTGTTGTTCACCGACACCCATTGATCAACTGACTTCATAGAGTACAACATATACCCAATAGATTGGGCTGCTAAAGCCATACCTCCACACTTCTTTGCAATGTCCTTCCCGATCAGCTCTAATTGCGCGTTGTTAGTTCTAGCATCAAAGGAAGTTTTATCTTTTATGATGGTCCAGCAAATGTCATCTCCCAAGGGAGTTAACTTGTATGGCTCCAATGTCTGAATTTTCTGTGCAATATATTCTTCTCGTGTGGTTACTACCGCCACCACATTGCTCCCTTCACCCAGTTCTAGCATAGTCTTCAACCTTTCTTACTTTTCTGCTTCCATCTCCCACAGGTCATCTAAGATGATTAGAATCTTTTTACCAGAAAATAGCCTTTGAACATTATTTTCTACCATCTGTGGGTCAGTATGCTGACTATTGCAATTGGATAGTTGTGATATTATAGAATTTCCAATTTTGTTCAAATCAAATTTCTGGGATACATAGACCCACACCCGAGAGTACTCTTTGAAGTGTGAATCCTTGAAAACCAATTGTGCCATGGTTGTCTTCCCAATGCCTCCAATACCATATATGGGAAGGATGGTGATTTCTTTTGTGATGCTCCCAGATAAACGAGCCATGATTTCCTGTTTATCATTATCCCTCCCTGCGACTTGTGTTTCCGTCACAGCCGCTGTTGTTTCCCGGTTATCATGGATTTCCGGCACACTAGGGGCATTTTCTTGCATGAAAAATGAAAGGAATACGGTCTTCTGAGATCCCCTTCAACTGCTCTCTCATATTCTTCATCTTATTGGCCATTTTCAACTTGGAAACATTGATTGGAGGGCAACACTGCAAAGGCAATAAATTTGATTTTAGTACATTTTGACACTCAAAGTAGTGAAACACAATTTGACAGACCTAGGAACAAGATAATATATATTGATATTTGGAAATCAAACGCCCCAAAAAATGAAACTATTTTCACTCTTTATAATATAAATATATGTTGGCATGTACATGATGGCCAACAATGTAAATTACTTCATTCGAAATCTTTCTTTTTTTAGAGACCAGGGTTTATTTTCTTATTGAGGACACAAAAATGTTCCTTTTGTATAAAAATTGACATAAACACATGCACCAACATGAACATGTGCAAGAAAAGGTTTTTTATTGCATTATTTTCTCGAGATAGTTCATTCTAAAAGTTGTGTTGATCCGCAAAAGGAGAATTTGTCTTTTTGTAAATGATTACATGGTATGAAGTGAGATGGCAACATTATAGTTGTAGGAATAACTAGTTTCTAGATCTAGCCTTTTTTTTGTAAATCCAAGCATGTTGTCATGGTCAATAAATCAAAGAGTTGAAATAAATAAAAGACAAATTCAGGGGTGAAGGGAAGAAGCAAAGGAACCCTAAGTAGCAAAGGTCTATCATAGCGGAGGGATGAGAGGGAATAACTCACCATGGACTATGGACCCTCTACCTTTGATTAGTCCACCAAAGGTGGACTAGTGGACCAAATTTGATCAATGTACGCTTCTCATGTACCACATCCATGGGTAAACAGTCACTCTCACTTGAATGAAATGGGAAGCAGGGGCAGGCACTAGATCTCCCGTTGAATAAAATGGGGAGGAGAGGCGGGCACTTGAGCTAGTATAGAAAGATTGGGGAGATTTAAGGTCGAGTTTGAGGAGCCTCGTATGAGTTCGGCCGACATTGAGAATGGGAAGTTTGTAGAGGGTGTTGAGGAGTCGAGAATGACTCGGGTTTGTGACCAAGCCCCTCTCGACACCTTCCTAACATATGATTAGGCTGCGCTTCGTCGAGATGACTAAACCCATTCCAAAAACATTGAAGTGCCAAATCTTGTTGGTGTACAACGGTCTTCGCTATAGGTCATCACACACACCCTCGCTATTAATATTTGTCATGATTGGTCGGTTAGCGACACTCCCAGTAATCTTTGTTTGGGCCACGTTGCTAACGATACCTCCAATTCACATGTTGTTTGCACTAAAACAACAATTATTTTAATAGTAGCAAATAACATTGAATAGTACAACACTACTTGTCCTAGACCAAGTATTGAACACTAAATGTATTATGATACACGCAGTATAAATCCCTAGCTTAACTCAGGTAAGAACCAACCATATTGAGCATAGGCCATAATGATCCAGAAACTCCCCTCCTATCAAGGCTATCCCATCCTAGTTGAATGCATCGTCGTTTGGGAGAATAGGTCCGTGAAATCGCCACCTTCCGGTCGAGATCGCAGTATCCTACACCAGAGGAAGTCTAATATGATTTTTGGGGAGCACATATGTATGACTGCTCATGTGAACGAATACTTCAACCTCAAAGCCAACAAGAACACCGCAAATGCCTTGTTCCCTGTCAGTGCTGCATATGCCAATAATTCTATCCCTATTGTTTGGGATATATTTTGCCTTGTATATATCGCAAAATAGATATATTATACTTTGTAGAATTTTGCGCATCTGGGTTGCTAATAGAAAATATTGTGATGAATACACTTACAGGAATTATGAGCATAATATATTTCATATATTCCTAGATCAACTTAAGAGTTCATTCCATTTTTACCCTAAGGTCTATTTTCGACAGAATTTACCTAGAATAGTTAGAGTTCAACTGCTCAAGCACTGGACAAATTTCATTTGATTCAGTGGGCACATACCTTTTGTGTAGCAGGTTCAGTGTTGACTTCGAAATCATCGATCATGTCAGAGATCTCATACATAGTGTCCTTGAGCCGCCCCAGCCACAGACGCACCGCCTGATCCGTGATGGACCGCCTCTCAGCGTCTTCGAGCAGGGCCTCCACTGTCTGCAGCGACGATCTCATCTTCTGTAGGTCGCTTACGAAGTTCCACTGCAGCTTGATCTGGCCTTTGATGGCGGACATGATCTGCTTGCTCACAACACCGAGGATGGCAGAAGCGATGACGCCCCCGACATGCGCCATGACTGCTCACCTCTCTCAACTCTTCAATGGGCTGATGCCTGCGGAGGAAGTGGGTGTGAGGTAGACGAGCTCCTGGTGTGGACGATCGATAGGGTCTTATCACGCGGATTGGAAGTTGCGCCAAGTCTACCGTCAACAAGTGCCTATCACTAAGAATAAAGTAGTGCAAGTTGGTGGGTGCCAAGTACCAATAGTTGTGCTAGCCAACGGAAGCAAGCTACACCAGAATATCATTACCATGAGACAATTACAAAAGGCTTTCATCCGGTCGAGTTTCTTTACTTACGTAGATGCTCTGTTCAGTTCAAAACAACAACAAAAATGATCTACGCCCTATAGGGATGCTACTTTTTTGAACCCTGCAGACTGCCTATAATCTACTGGGAAATGGGAACCCACTACGATCCCTAGGACCCTAGCTTCTTGTCTAGGGATGCGGACGGTGTCCACGAGTCCGTGAACGTCCGCGAAGCCGAAAACACACTAAACTTTGCTACTTTAATAAGCGTGCTAGGCTTAATTTTCATCTCGCGGACGCTCGCGGACTCGGCTTCCACATACCTAATCTTGTTGGACCAGCATAGCATCGTTAGATCCTACCTTGGGGGCGACGGCAATGCGGCGGCGGGGGAGGGGAGAGTGAGGGGCGGCCGGAGGGAGATGGCAACGTTCGGCCCTCCCTCCTCCTCCTCCTACCTCCTCCTCCTCCCTCCGGCCGCCCTCCTCTCTCCTCCCTCCGGCGGCCCTCCTCCCTCCTCCCTCTCTCGTCCCTCCGGTGGCCCTCCTCCCTCCTCCCACCACCTCCTCCTCCTCCCTCCTCCTCAACCTCCTCTCTCCCTCCTCCTCCCCCTCTAGTCACTGCCCCACCTCCATACGCCGCCCCTCCTCCCTCCTTTCCTCCCTCTCCATCTGCCGCCATCTCGGCCTCCTCCCTCCCTCCCTCCTGCCTCCATCCCTCCCTTCCTCCCTCCTCCCTTCCTCTACAAGTTTGTAATTAGGTATAGAAATAGTTTTAGTAATAGAAAGGTTTAGTAATAGAAAATTTTAGTAATATAATTAGGTATAGAAATAGTTTGTAATTTTAGTAATGTAAAAAGTTTTAGTAATAGAAAACTAGTGAATAGGTTTTTTAATATAAAATAGTTTTTGAATAGGATAGAAAACTAGTGAATAGGTATAGAAATTTTTTGTAATTTTGTTTTTCAATATAGAAATGTATTGAAAATTTTAATTATTTTTATGTCATTGTCACTTTGTCATCAAAGAATGCTATATGAGATTTGATGATCTAAAATTTTCACTCGGTGGAATATGCAGGCTTTGTAGAGTCGGGTCTCCTTGGAGTGATCGTCATCCGAGCTACCTCTAGCTACTTCCTCTACACCTAAGTCGGTGAGCTAAAAGTCCACCTCATCCTTCTCTACTCCTCGGTATTGAATAGAGTAGAACTAGGGTATTTAGTTATGCTTCTTAACCAAGTGAGATGTTCAGGTTATAAGATCTATTGAAATGTTTTTGTCAATATTGAACCATTGAAATGCAATGAGCACCAGTTTATGCTCATGTGCGAATGCTTATGATAAATGATTCAGATATATGAGAGAAGGGACATCTTTGTATAGTAGGGAAAATCCGAGTGGCCTATGTTTTTCCGAAGTGTTGATTAATTTCTGCTCCGGCAAATTTTCGGCGCTCGATATGTCCTCTTTTAGCAAAGGTCATGCCGGATTTTTCCGTGAATTTTGGCATGACTTGTGCTAGGATATATATGAAATATCGAGTGGCCCGGATTTTCTAGAAAGATAATTAAACGACATTTCGGGTTGACTTTAAGTCTGTCGGGACTCCACCATATATGAGAGAAGAAGAATGCCGACCGTTGTCGTGGGGGTCGTTCGTCCTCTTCCTTCTCGTGATAGACCTTTTGGTAATGCACGGGAAGGAAGAGAAGAACGACCATTACCAACAGTCGCAAATGTCTGAGAGGAATCGGTGAGGGAAAGTCTCCACCATATATGAGAGGACGAAGAATCCCGACTGTTGTCACGGGGGTAGCTTATCCTTCATTCCCGTGTGCTAGACAATTTGGTGTAATGCACTCGAGAACGAAAGGAGGAGCTACCATCACCGACGGTCGAATATATACACCACGTGAGCTGAGAGTTTTCAAGAAAATACTCAACAGACCGATAGTCAACCCATGATGAATAATAATGATCTAATTTAGTTTTTGTAGTACATATATTTAATTGTACAAGTTTAATCTTTGAATTATGAACATAGGAAATGTCGTCGTCGGACGACGAAAGTCTCCCGGCGGAGTGCGACTGGTGCGGCGACGACCGGGGTTTGTGCGACATGCCTCGCCTAGTAGAAGGTTGGCGCTTCAGCATTAAGCTCCAGGAGACCTTCCATGTTGAAACGGTACGCAACGACAAGTGTTTTTCGTAATTAAGCACGACTTCTGCTTCTTCAACGTGTAATTTTTATCTTTTACAATTCGACTAGCATATCCCATGCCATGCAAGACGCTATGTCTTGGAGAGGATGGATTTTGAAGATCATGAAAGTATGGAAACAAAGATAATTCACCTAAGGACCCATCATGGTATGGATTTTGATGTAAACCTATACGATTCTGAGAGCATATCCCATTTTGGTTGCCCAAATTGGGAAGCACTTTGCAAGACGTATGATTTTCATGAAGGTATGCTTGTCACCATGGATCTTAGTGATCCTGACATCGACGAAGACAATATGGACATTTGGGTCCTTGCTGATACGCTTCCAATTCTACCGCTATGTGAGTTTCTCAAACATAGTTATTAAGTAATTTATATTGTTTATTTTAAAATAGTTGACAGCTTATTTCCATTGATAGCTTATTTTCATTCTTCAGAGAATGTGCGGAAGATGGTAGACAGAACCTACTACACCGATGGCTCAAAATTAACTTATCAGGAGAAAAATCATCCGATCTCATTTATTAATGATCTATAGAATTACAATATCTATTGTCAAACTCCTGCGCATTATGGTCAATACGTGCCACTAGTGCACGTGTTGAACTACAGTAACATCCATGGAGATGTCATGGTAAGATTTTTTTACTATTATGACATCCGTGCATCTTTTGCATAAATTCTTCTAAAACTCAACTACATTGCTAACTACGAAGTTATTACTATGTTTTTCAACAGAAAATCTCGAAGGATTGTGTGCCTCATCTGATGTTTCCGAAAGGACGCCTTGATGTTATGAGCTTACAGCCAGGTCATCCTATGCATCACTGTTGTTCATACCGGATTTGTAAAAAACCAATGAAGACATGACAATCAAAGATTAGAAAAAGTGTATGGTCAATCGTAGGGAACTACTTGGAAGCAACATTGTGCAAAGCGCAAGAAGTGGAGACAGGATAATCTCCATTCTCCATAACGGAGAGTCAGGGCCTATCTTGTTTTATGCTATTTTACCTAAGAGAGGGTAGTAGGTCCTATGAGAGAGGGGTAGGTCCTAGATACAATGTGTTACTAGATCATGACGGCGCGCGTTGCTGCGCCCGTCCATTTTATCAATAGATTGGTACGAATTTATGCAAATATTCAGAGACACAAAATATTGAAGTTGTTGTAACTGATTACCTTCTCAAGTGAGAAAAATACGTTCTATTCTACCTGTTTCGTACTCAGTGATTGTTGCAGCCAAGAAATGCATAGCCCGTGTTAAATGGTCCCAGAAATCATAGTACCCTAACAACTGTTCTGCTCATGATCTTATTTTTATTTCTTTGATGAAAGTTGGTTCTTTTCTTCCCAAGTCAGGAAAATTTTGCAGGTGCCCTAGCCGATACTCCCCGTTCAACTTCTACTAAAGTTCCATGTTGTGGCACGAAGCACTGAAGTTCACAAAAAATCTTTTACATTCCTAGTGGTTGCCAAAAGCATAATATGACCAGGACAAACATAAACTTTGAGGCTGAAAGGAAATCAAGTAATGAACCACTTTTTTTTTTTTGAAAAGGAGGAAAACCTCCGACCTCTGCACCGATAGATGCATACGGCCATAGTAATGAACCACATAGGTATAGAAGGTAAACAAACTATGCTACTCCCTCCATTCCTAAATATTTGTCTTTCTAGATGTTTCAACAAATGACTACATACAGAGCAAAATGAGTGAATCTACACTTTAAAATATGTCTACATACAACCGTATGTTGTAGTCCATTTAAAATGTATAGAAAGACAAATATTTAGGAACGGAGGGAGTAGTTGAGAATGTACCTCAGGAGTCGATCAGAAGTGCGGCATCTCAATATTTCCTGAAAACCCATGTTGGCTAGGATAATTTTCTAAGCACCTGTATAACTGAATTAGATAGTTGATTCCTGAATCTTCCTAGCAATAAATCAACCTACAATCCGCAACCGTAAAAAGATCTAAAAGCAAAGAACTATGACTAACTTAACAGTTGTCGAAGAATAACAACAGATAAACTGGAATGGGGAAATGGGATCAATCTCAAGATAACAGTAGCGAGGCTGATGTGGAAGTACTGGAGATGCATGTAATTTGCTAGAGCATGCGAGAATAATATCTGAATCAAGAATATATAACTCTTCGAAGCAAAAGAAATGGGAAAACAAAATTGTACAATCTTTTTTTATGAAGATATGCCAAACTCCTCAACAGTTGGTTTGTCTCGTTAGGGTAAAACAATAGGATACTTTTTTAAATTAGAAGTCGTCAACACATGCTTCTGAGTAAGAGCCGCGGGCATCTCCTGCGGTGACCATGCCTACGCCTATGTCGCCGTCTTCTGCAGCTACTCCGCCATCTCACTCTTCCCAAGAACTCAACCTTGTGAATAAACAGACATAATAGAACAGAGTATTGTAAAATCTGCAGAAACTGTAAATGCTTCTTTCAGAGAATTCGGTATACCTTCAATTATATTGAGCAAGTTCATCATGGTGGAGAAGTCAAAGGGGCTGGCCGGAGAACCCGCCCTGCGCGCCGCAGTCGCAGGCTGCTGCCGCCGCCGCCCTCCACCACCGCGCCGCCCGGGAAGGTTGCTCCTCGGCCTTAATTCTTGTCCTCTCCTCGGTCTTGAGGACGCTCAGTCTTCTCCTCCTCTGCCCAAACAATACCCAAGAAAACTGTATCCATCATCTCTTCAATTCTTCCCGCCACAAGAAAACAGGTTGACTAATCATGCAAGAACGAAGCACCAAAATATGTGATTCCTGACCTTGATTAGTGGCCATGTCGAGCCATGCCGGCGTTAGTGTTGTGCTCATGCAAAGCGGTGGTGGTAAGGGTGAAGATGGTGGAGAAGATGATAGGTTCCGTCACGGCAACCACATGGACTTCATCCTCGGCTCGATTGCAAGCCACCACGGCCGCTTGTGCTTCCCCGAGAGAATGTGAAGGGTGAGGTGCAGGGAGAGGTTGGGCTCTGAGTCGCGGCTGGCCGCCGCCGCTGCTATTAGGGCTTCCAAGAACCTGGGAGAGAGGGAGAGCCGGAGAGGGGATCCACCTGAGGTACCCCACGCGATGTGGCTCTAAGATACGTGGCGCCGGGAAGCCGGCAGCGACAAAGACGAAAGACCACACGCAGCCGTCGAGAATATCATGCACGGGAACGCCCGACTCGATGCCCATGTTTTGGAGTCCTCACATCGCCGTCGCCGTATAGGAGGGCGCAGCCGAAGTGCCGCCTGCGGCACCATGCCTGGATGGCTCGTCATCGGTCGCCTCTTTGCAGTGACAGCTCGAAACAAACAGGTGACGATATAGCGACGTGGATCAATGGAAAGGATCAAGGACAAGATGGTTGTGCCGCCGGTAACAAGGTGCGCTCTCTCTCGACGGCGGCGCACCTAGACCTAGGTTACCCATGCTCACATTGGGAGGGGTGTGGATCGTGCTTCTACATGGGCTGCATTCGGCTGCTAGGGCCCGATTAACCAGAATCCTCGGATATTTCTACCGGAACAGCGTCCCTCAAGGACAGCCCGTCAGTTATCGATGGGACGACCAGTGACGATCAGATCATTTGATCGAACGGTGGAGAAGTCAGATGGCCTGAGATGACTCGGAAGTGGTCCAGTTTTACTGTCCTTAAATAAATTATCTGCTAAAATGCGTTATTATGTGCTACAATGTGTTAGAGTTGATGATGATGAGGAGTTGTGATTATGACTAGTGACCAACTTGCTATATGATGTCTCACTAACAAAAATGATGATCATGAGGAGTTGTTATATGACAATGATGTATTATGATGATAAGTTGTTAATGATATGATGATGATGATGATGATGATGATTTATTATATCATTGGGTGAAAGAACCGCGGATTAGTTTCTAGTGGATGGATCGGTTCTTTCACCCAGTGATGTAATAACTCATTATGATGTAAAAACAATCTCTAAATTGCTACTGTATGAAAACTTGTATAATGGTGTATGAATATGACATAAAATGGAAAATAAATAGAATACGCAATAATAGTAGTAGCCCTGGCACAGAGGCGCGCTAGTAGCGCTTTCTACAAAACGCGCTACTACTAAGTACGTATATTAGTAGCGTGTGTAGGCCAACGCTACTGCTAACCTTTAGCCGTAGCGCCATATCAGTAGCGCGGCACCCCGCGCTACTGCTAGGCCAAAAACCAGCGCTGCTGCTAGGCTTTTCCGTAGTAGTGTTAGAACGTAGGTTTGTATGGTACTACTCCCTCTATCCAGATGTATAAGACCTAATAAGTATTCCGGCATTTGGATAATCTTTGATAAGATCAATAACATATGATATGCATACTAAAAATATATACTATTAAAAACACATTTCAAATATGAACTCGGCGATATATTACTGGTCTTGATAATGGTAAAAATAAATATTGAAATGCATATTAGGCCCTATGTTTCTGGATGGCGGGAGTATCTTCTTTACATCTAACCAGTTCTTGTGATTCCAATTTGCTTCCTACAATAATTGCACCAAAAAAATCTTGTGAGCGCATAATTGTAGCTCCATTTATTCTACACTCTATGTTTTATATTCTCTTACTTTGTGGAAATATATCAAGTAAAAAGTTGCTTCAATGCTATCAAATTGTTAATTCTTGTAATGCAAATGAGATTTGTGGTGATGTAATATGTGCTACCTCTTGAGCACTGCGTTGGATTTCCCCGAAGAGAAAAGAATGATGCAGCAAAGTAGCGTAAGTATTTCCCTCAGTTTTTGAGAACCAAGGTATCAATTCAGTAGGAGGCTACGCGCGAGTCCCTCGTACCTACACAAAGCAAATAACTCCTTGCAACCAACGCGAATAGGGGTTGTCAATCCCTTCACAATCACTTACGAGAGTGAGATCTGATAGAGATGATAGATAATATTTTTGGTATTTTTGATATAAATATGCAAAGTAAAATAAAAGCAAAGCAATAATAAAATGATGGAAGATTAATATGATGGAAATAGACCCGGGGGCCATAGATTTCATTAGTGGCTTCTCTCAAGAGCATAAGAATTTTACGATGGGTGAACGAATTACAGTTGAACAATTGACAGAATTGAGCATAGTTATGAGAGTATCTAGGTATGATCATGTATATAGGCATCACGTCCGAGACAAGTAGACCGACTCCTGCCTGCATCTACTACTATTACTCCACTCATCGACCACTATCCAGCATGCATCTAGAGTATTACGTTCAAGAAAACAGAGTAACGCCTTAAGCAAGATGACATGATGTAGAGGGATAAATTCATGCAATATGATAAAAACCCCATCTTGTTATCCTCGATGGCAACAATACAATACGTGCCTTGCTGCCCCTACTGTCACTAGGAAAGGACACCGCAAGATTGAACCCAAAGCTAAGCACTTCTCCCATTGCAAGAAAAACCAATCTAGTAGGCCAAACCAAACTGATAATTCGAAGAGACTTGCAAAGATAACCAATCATACATAAAAGAATTCAGAGAAGATTCAAATATTGTTCATATATAATCTTGATCATAAACCCACAATTCATCGGTCTCAACAAACACACCGCAAAAAGAAGATTACATCGAATAGATCTCCACGAGAGAGGGGGAGAACATTGTATTGAGATCCAAAAAGAGAGAAGAAGCCATCTAGCTACTAACTATGGACCCGAAGGTCTGAGGTAAACTACTCACACTTCATTGGAGGGGCTATGGTGATGATGTAGAAGCCCTCTGTGGTGGATCCCCCTTCCGGCGGAGCTCCGGAACAGGCCCCAAGATGGGATCTCGTGGATACAGAAAGTTGCGGCGGTGGAATTAGGATTTTGGCTCCGTATCTGATCGTTTGGGGGTACATAGGTATATATAGGAGGAAGGAGTACATCGGTGGAGCAAGGTGGGGCCCACGAGGGTGGGGGCGCGCCTGGGGGGTAGGGCGCGCCCCCTACCTCGTGCCCACCTCCTGGCTTTCTTGACGTAGTGACCAAGTCTCCTGGATCATATTCGGTGAGAAAATCACGTTCCCAAAGGTTTCATTCCGTTTGGACTCCGTTTGATATTCCATTTCTTCAAAACACTGAAATAGGCAATAACAGCAATTCTGGGCTGGGCCTCCGGTTAATAGGTTAGTCCCAAAAATAATATATAAGTGGAAAATAAAGCCCAATATTGTCCAAAACAGTAGATAATATAGCATGGAGCAATAAAAAAATTATAGATACGTTGGAGACGTATCAGGCATCCCCAAGCTTAATTCCTGCTCGTCCTCGAGTAGGTAAATGATAAAAAAGAATTTTTGACGCGGAGTGCTACTTGGCGTAATTTCAATGTAATTCTTCTTAGTTGTGATATGAATATTCAGATCCGAAAGATTCAAGACAAAAGTTCATATTGACATAAAAATAATAATACTTCAAGCATACTAACAAAGCAATCATGTCTTCTCAAAATAACATGGCCAAAGAAAGTTATCCCTACAAAATCATATAGTCTGGCTATGCTCTATCTTCATCACACAAAGTATTTAAATCATGCACAACCCCGATGACAATCCAAGCAATTGTTTCATACTTTTGACATTCTCAAAACTTTTTCAATCTTCACGCAATACATGAGCGTGAGCCATGGATATAGCACTATATGTGGAATAGAATGGTGGTTGTTGAGAAGACAAAAGGGAGAAGATAGTCTCACATCAACTAGGTGTATCAACGGGCTATGGAGATGCCATTAATAGATATCAATGTGAGTGAGTAGGGATTTCCATGCAACGAATGCACTAGAGCTATAAGTATATGAAAGCTCAACAAAATAAACTAAGTGGGTGTGCATCCAACTCGCTTGCTCACGAAGACCTAGGGAATTTTGAGGAAGCCCATCATTGGAATATGCAAGCCAAGTTCTATAATGAAAAATTCCCACTAGTATATGAAAGTGACAAAATGAGAGACTCTCTATCATGAAGATCATGGTGCTACTTTTAAGCACAAGTGTGGTAAAAGGATAGTAACATTGTCCCTTCTCTCCTTTTCTCTGGTTTTTTTATTTGGGCCTTTTCTTCTTTTTTTATGGCCTCTTTTCTTTCTTTGTTTTTATTTTTCTTCCGGAGTCTCATCCCAACTTGTGGGGGAATCATAGTCTCCATCATCCTTTTCCTCACTTGGGACAATGCTCTAAAAATGATGATCATCACACTTATATTTTCTTACAACTCAACAATTACAACTTGATACTTAGAACAAAATATGACTCTATATGAATGTCTCCGGTGGTGTACCGGGATATGCAATGAATCAAGAGTGACATGTATGAAAGAATTATGAACGGTGGCTTTGCCACAAATACGATGTCAACTACATGATCATGCTAAGCAATATGACAATGATGGAGCGTGTCATAATAAACGGAACGGTGGGAAGTTGCATGGCAATATATCTCGGAATGGCTATGGAAATGCCATGATAGGTAGGTATGGTGGCTATTTTGAGGAAGGTATATGGTGGGTGTATGATACCGGTGAAAGGTGCGCGGTAATAGAGAGGCTAGCAATGGTGGGAGGATGAGAAAAGTGTGTATAATCCATGGACTCAACATTAGTCATGAAGAACTCATATACTTATTGCAAAAATCTACAAGTTATCAAAGCAAAGTATTACACGCATGCTCCTTGGGGGATAGATTGGTAGGAAAAGACCATCGCTCGTCCCCGACCGCCACTCATAAGGAAGAGAATCGATAAATAAATCATGCTCCGACTTCATCACATAACGGTTCACCATACGTGCATGCTACGGGAATCACAAACTTTAACACAAGTATTTCTCAAATTCACAACTACTCAACTAGCATGACTCTAATATCACCATCTTCATATCCCAAAATGATTATCAAGTATCAAATTTTTCTTAGTATTCAACGCACTCAAAAGAAAGTTTTACAAGTCTTGAATACCAAGCATATTTAAATTATTAAGCAAATTACCATGCTATTAAAGACTCACAAAATAATCTAAGTGAATCATGAGAGATCAATAGTTTCTATAAAACAAATCCACCACCGTGCTCTAAAAGATATAAGTGAACTACTAGAGCAAAACTATATAGCTCAAAAGATATAAGTGAAACACATAGAGTATTCTAACAAATTCCAATTCATGTATGGCTCTCTCAAAAGGTGTGTACAGCAAGTATTATTGTGGTAAACTAAAAATCAAAGACTCAAATCATACAAGACGCTCCAAGCAAAACACATATCATGTGGTGAATAAAAATATAGCTCCAAGTAAAGTTACCGATGGAAGTAGACGAAAGAGGGGATGCCTTCTAGGGCATCCCCAAGCTTTGACTTTTTGGTATTCTTAGATTATATTGGGGGTCCCATGGGCATCCCCAATATTAGGCTCTTGCCACTCCTTATTCCATAATCCATCAAAAGATTTCACCAAAAACTTGAAAACTTCAAAACACAAAACTCAACAGAAATCTCGTGAGCTCCGTTAGCGAAAGAAAACAAAAGACCACTTCAAGGTACTGTAATGAACTCATTATTTATTTATATTGGTGTTAAACCTACTGTATTCCAACTTCTCTATGGTTTATAAACTATTTTACTAGCCATATATTCATCAAAATAAGCAAACAACACACGAAAAACAGAATCTGTCAAAAACAGAACAGTCTGTAGTAATATGTAACTAACGCAAAATTCTGGAACTCCAAAAATTCAGCCAAAATAGGATGACCTAGGAAATTTGTTTATTGATCAGCAGCAATTGGAATCACTATTTTATCACGTTAGGGTGATTTTTAATAATTGTTTTCGTGAACCAAAAGTTTCTGGAAATTGCAGCAAGGTCAAATAACTATCATCCAAGAAGATATTATAGGTTTAACTTGGCACAAACACTAATTAAAACATAAAACCACATCTAAACAGAAGGTAGATGGATTATTTATTACTAAGCAGCAAGGAAAAATATTGGGTTGACTCCCAACAAGCGCTTTTCTTTAAAGCCTTTTTAGCTAGGCATTGAGATTTCAATGACGCTCACAAGAAAGACAAGAATTGAGGCACAAAGAGAGCATCATAAAACATGTGACAAACACACTTAAGTCTAACATTCTTCCTATGCATAGGCATATTATAGGCAAACAAATTATCTTAGCAAGCAAAAACTAGCATATGCAAGGAAGCAGAAAGGAACAATAGCTATCTCAACATGACGAGAGGTAATTTAATAACATGAAAATTTCTATAACCGTATTTTCCTCTCTCATAATAATTACATGTAGGATCATAAGCAAATTCAACAAAATAACTATCACAATAAATATTTTCAACACGATCCACATGCATGCAAAGTTGACACTCTTCCAAAATAGTGGGATTAACATTAACTAAAGTCATGACCTCTCCAAAACCACTTTTATCATAAATTTCATAAGATTGAATATTCTCCAAATATGTGGGATCTAAAGTTGACACTCTTCCAAACCCACTTTCAATATTATTGCAAACATTATTATCAATCTCATATTCATCATGGGGCTTAAATAAATTTTCAAGATCAAAAGAAAAATCACCCCAATCTTGATCATTGCAACAAGTAGTAGACATAGCAAAACTAGCATCCCCAAGCTTAGGGTTTTGCATATTATTAGCATAATTGACATCAAGAGAATTTATAGTAAAATCATTGCAATCATGCTTTTCATCGAAGGAACTACCAAGTATGGGTGCAATAGCAACGATCTCATGTTTAACATAAGGAACTATAGCAAATTCATCTTCATAAATATTGGCATCATGGCCACAAGAATAGCAAGCATCATGTTCATCAAGGGATATTTCAATCAAATCATCGGAATCGTCATTATCTATAGATTCATGCATATCATTATTTCCTTCCACAGCAACGGTCATTCTCTCAATAAATTCTTTGACATAGACATTATGAGCATAGTTTTCATAGCAATATTTAAGTATGTAAAAAAATTCAGATTCGTAGAGAGTAATATCATACTTTTCAATCAAAGAAGCAACTTCATAAGCACCCTTAAAAGCAACAAATTATTCAATTTGTTCGATATCATAGTAACTATAAACACCCTTTGCATAAGAAGATAAGATTTCATTTTCATTAAACTCACATAGGTAAGGAAGGTGTTTTTTAGGGTTCTTAGAGCAACAAGTAAAATCATAAATTTCACAAAGATTCCAAGCATAACACAGCAATCTGTTTATTTGATTTCATAAGAGTCTCCCTTTTTCAGACAAGAGCATGCTCATCTAAAGATTTCCCATCAACTAGGCTGGTTGGGGTTTCAGCATGAGCGCATAAGGATCGAAGATGATCCAAGTAGAACACTTTAAGTGGATCCATATCAATAGATTTTTAGCAAGCAAAGATGCAAGCAAATAGAAGGCACATGGAAACACAAACAAAAAGACATACGGGAAGAAGGCGAAGAAAGGGCGAATAAAACGGCAACGGTTAAGTGGGGGAGAGGAAAACGAGAGGCAAATGGCAAATAATGTAATGTGAGATATAAGGGATTGTGATGAGGACACCGCAAGATTGAACCCAAAGCTAAGCACTTCTCCCATTGCAAGAAAAACCAATCTAGTAGGCCAAACCAAACTGATAATTCGAAGAGACTTGCAAAGATAAACAATCATACATAAAAGAATTCAGAGAAGATTCAAATATTGTTCATAGATAATCTTGATCATAAACCCACAATTCATCGGTCTCAACAAACACACCACAAAAAGAAGATTACATCGAATAGAACTCCACGAGAGAGGGGGAGAACATTGTATTGAGATCCAAAAAGAGAGAAGAAGCCATCTAGCTACTAACTATGGACCCGAAGGTCTGAGGTAAACTACTCACACTTCATCGGAGGGGCTATGGTGATGATGTAGAAGCCCTCCGTGGTGGATTCCCCTTTCGGCGGAGCTCCGGAACAGGCCCCAAGATGGTATCTCGTGGATACAGAAAGTTGCGGCGGTGGAATTAGGTTTTTGGCTCCGTATTTGATCGTTTGGGGGTACGTAGGTATATATAGGAGGAAGGAGTACGTCGGTGGAGCAAGGTGGGGCCCATGAGGGTGGGGCGCGCTTGGGGGGGTAGGGCGCGCCCCCTACCTCGTGCCCACCTCCTGGCTTTCCTAATGTAGGGTCCAAGTCTCATGGATCATATTCGGTGAGAAAATCACGTTCCCGAAGGTTTCATTCCGTTTGGACTCCGTTTGATATTCCATTTCTTCGAAACACTGAAATAGGCAAAAAACAGCAATTCTGGGCTGGGCCTCCGGTTAATAGGTAGTCCCAAAAATAATATATAAGTGGAAAATAAAGCCCAATATTGTCCAAAACAGTAGATAATGTAGCATGGAGCAATCAAAAATTATAGATACGTTGGATACGTATCAATATGTCCCACATGCCCAATAATGTTTGCTTACAACCAAACAAACAAAAATTTGGTTCTATAATAACTGAACTTTGACACTTAATTTATTCTAAACCGCAATAAAACCAGACAAACTAAAATTTGGTTCTAGAATAACTGAACTTTGACACTTTATTTATTCTGAACCACAGTAAAATTGCTTCCATCGACTATTCCATTCCCTTCAAGTACAACTAGAATTTGTTTCATTCTAATAGAAGCTTGTTGAAAGCACAAGTGCTCCCTAGGTGGTTTTGGTAATTAATGTCAACATATCTCTTGTTGGACTAATGTTTCTATCTAGTATATTTAAGACAAGTTCAAACAGATGGAGTGGCATGGACAATAGGATGTGGAACCCCTTCAAGATGGTAAGGACAAAGGATTGGCTCAAGCTCAAAAGCTCAAGACTCTACATTTTCATTTTAGTGATCCAAGATCACATTGAGTCCATAGGAAAAGCCAATATACTATTAAAAGGGGATGAGGTGTTGCTTAATGGCTTGCTTGCTCAAAGTGCTTAGTGATATGCTCCGAAGCCCTCAACCACTTTCTCATATCCACATATGTCCCAAACCAAAAGTCAAACTTCGCCCCACCGATTTGTTCTATCCGGCGCCACTGAGTTCATTTGACATAGCCACTGCCAGAAACCCTATTCAATTCGGTCTCATCGATGGGATCCCGTCTCACCGAGATGGGCTTGCAAACTCTCTAGTTCCTGTCGCAATAATTTCGGCCCAACCAAGATTCGTAATCGGTCTCACCGAGTTTGCTTGACCAACTCTCTGGTTAGCTTGTTACCAAAATCGGTTCCACTGAGTTTGTGTAATCGGTCAAACCAAGATGAGGTTCTACCCTAACCCTAGCACATCGGTCCCACCGAGTTGATCGTATCGGTCCCATCGAAATGCCTAACGGTCACATTATGAACCAAATTGGTCCGATCGAGTTTTCTGATTCGGTCCCACCGAGTTTGGTGAATTGTGTGTAACGGTTAGATTTTGTGTGGAGGCTATATATACCCCCTCCACCCAATCTTCATTCATGAGGAGAGCCATCAGAACATGTCTACACTTCCATCATACATTTTCTGAGAGAGAACCACCTACTCATGTGTTGAGGTCAAGATAATCCATTCCAACCACATAAATCTTGATCTCTAGCCTTCTCCTACTTGCTTTCCACTCAAAACATCTTTCCACCAAATCCAAATCTATGAGAGAGAGTTGAGTGTTGGGGAGACTATCATTTGAAGCACAAGAGCAAGGAGTTCATCATCAACACACTGTCTATTACCTTTTGGAGAGTGGTGTCTCCTAGATAGGTTAGGTGTCACTTGGGAGCCTTCGTCAAGATTGTGGAGTTGAACCAAGGAGTTTGTATGGGCAAGGAGATCACCTACTTCGTGAAGATCTACCCGAGTGAGGCAAGTCCTTCGTGGGCGATGGCCATTGTGGGATAGACAAGATTGCTTCTTCGTGGACCCTTCGTGGGTGGAGCCCTCCGTGGACTCGCGCAACCATTACCCTTCATTTGTTGAAGTCTCCATCAACGTGGATGTACGATAGCACCACCTATCGGAACCATGGAAAAAATCTTCGTGTCTCCAATTGCATTTGCACACTCCAATCCCATCCCTTTACATTCTCGCAAATTGCATGCTTTACTTTCCCCTGCTCATATACTCTTGTCATGCTTGCTTGATATGTATTATGAATGTTTAAACTTGTGCTAAAACTCCACCTCATCTTAAAGAAATTAAAAACTGCTACTTTTCTTTGCTAAGAGTCTATTCACCCTCCCTCTAGACACCTCTTCTCGATCCTTTCAATTGGTTTCAGAGCTTTGGTCTCCATTGCTTTGGTTTAATCACCATTGGAGGAAGATGGATGAGTCTATGTTGGGGAGTCTTAGACGTAGAGTGCCTATACTTGATGGAGAGTTCTTTCATGAGTGGAAAAATGAGATGCTTGAGATTTTCAATGAATATCACTTGAACAAGTACATTACTACCCCTTGTGCGCGTCTTAGTGATCCCTTGCATCCCATTCCCGATGTGGATCTTGACATGATTCACAATCTTAGAACTGTCAATCTTATTACTAGAGGATTACCTAGAAACTTGATTGCTGGCTTGCCTGCTCTTGATTATGCTTACACCATATGGATATTTCTTGAGGAACGATTTCCAAATTATTCCTTGAAAAATCTAGATGAGATTCTCCATAAGTCTATTGCCTTGAATATGATGAGTACTAGTGATCCTAAGTTTGATGATTGTCTATTTGAGCTCCATGATATCATGCGTTCCAAAGGAGATGTTGGAATTATTAGCAATATCATTTCCGAAGTCGTTAGAATACATAGAGATGAACATTGCTATGGTCATACTTTTAATGAATCATCTTCTCTAGGTAATGATCATTCGTATGACGATGATGAACATGGATACTATGATGAGGATGATGATAGTGACCTTGATGATGTGATGAGACACTTTGGTCTTATGGCTAATCTTCGCGGCTACATGGCTGGAGGAAAGGAATGGGTCCTTGATAGTGGATGTACCGATCACATGACCGAAGATAAGGATATGCTTCGTGAGCTTGCTGAAAATGACGGCCCTCGAAAGTATGTCACTTTTGGTGATAACTCAAAGCGTAAGGTGGTTGACCTTGGTAAGGTGGCCATCTCACATGATAGCTCCATACAAAATGTTATGCTCGTTGAATCCCTTGGATATAATCTACTTTCCGTATCTAGACTTGCTGACTTTGGTTTCAATGTCCTATTTACGGAAGTAGATTGCCAAGTGTTTCGTAGAGATAACCACAATATGGTCTTTACCGGTATACGTAGAGGTGACCTTTACATTGTTGATTTCACTAAAAAAAGACTCAACCAAGAACTTGCTTAATTGCTAAATCTTCTAAAGGTTGGTTGTGGCATAGAAGGTTAGGTCATGTGGGCATGCGGAATCTTGATAAGCTTATTAAAGATGATCATGTCCTTGTAGTGAAAGATGTTATATTTGACAAGGATAGATTGTGTAGTGCTTGTCAAGCAGGAAAACAAGTTGGAGGAAGTCACCCCGTGAAGAACATCATGACCATGAGAAGACCGCTCGAGCTACTTCATATGGATCTCTTTGGTCCCAATGCCTACAAGAGTCTCGGTGGAAACTCATTTGGTCTAGTTATAGTCGATGATTTTTCAAGATTTACGTGGGTGTTCTTTCTTGATGATAAATCGCAGGTCCAAAAGATCTTCAAAAACTTCGCTAGGAAGTCCCAAAATCAATTTGAAGTGAAGATCAAGAAGGTTCGAAACGACAACGGAACAGAGTTCAAGAACGCAAATGTGGATACCTTTCTTGATGAAGAAGGGATTTCACATGAGTTCTCGGCTACGTACACACCTCAACAAAATGGAGTTGTTGAGAGGAAGAACCGAACTCTTTGAGATGGCAAGAATGTTGCGTGATGAGTACAAGACTCCAAAACTCTTTTGGGCGGAAGCGGTTGAGACGGCTTGTCATGCAAAAAATCGCTTGTATCTTCACAAGCTACTCGGCAATACGGCATACGAGCTTCTCATCGGTAACAAACCCCAAGTTGGATACTTTTGAGTATTCGGCTCAAAGTGTTACATTCTTGATAAGCATCACCGTTCTAAATTTGCTTGTAAGTCCCATGAGGGTTTCCTACTTGGCCATGGCTCAAACTCTCACACCTACCATGTCTACAATTATTTCACCCGAAAGGTTGAAGAGACGGTAGATGTGATGTTTGATGAATCTAACGGCTCGCAAGTAGAGCAATTGCCAATTGATGTAGGAGATAAAGACCCTTACGAAGCAATCCAAGACTTGTCTATTGGCAAGGCCCTTCCAACGGAGGTGAAGGAGAGTACCTTGTCCATCCAAGTGGAAGCTTCTACCTCACGACAAGGTGAACCAAGAGTTGGCATGGAAGCATTTACGAGTGAGACACATCAAGATGAAGGAAACGAGGAAGTACATCAAGATGAACCTCATCAACCTCCTCCACCATGACAAGAGAACGACAACGTTAATAATGAAGAAGGCCAAGAAGAAGGACAAGATGATGAAGAAGATGTTCCACCCTGACCGAAGCAAAAGCTCTCACGAGTTCGAGCAAGAGTCTCAAGAGACCATCCCGTCGAACAAATCTTCAATGATATTCAAACCAAGAGAATCACTCGCTCTAAAACTCGTTTGGCTAACTTTTGTGAACATTATTCATTCATCTCTAGCAGTGAACCTATGAAGGTTGAAGAAGCATTGGAAGATCCGGATTGGATAAATTCCATGCATGAAGAGCTACACAACTTTGAGAGAAACCAAGTGTGGACATTGGTCGAGAAGCCCAACAACAACCACAACATCATTGGTACCAAATGGGTGTTTCGCAACAAGCAAGACGAAGATGGACAAGTTGTTCGCAAGAAAGCATGTCTCGTCGCCCAAGGCTACACTCAAGTCGAAGGTATGGATTATGGTGAGACATATGCCCCCGTTGCTAGATTTGAGTCGATCCGCATCTTACTTGCCTATGATAATCACCATAATATCACCTTGTACCAAATGGACATTAAAAGTGCTTTTCTAAATGGTGAAATAGAGGAGGAAGTTTATGTTAAACAACCTCCCGTCTTTGTCAATCCTAAGAAACCCGACCATGTTTACAAACTTCACAAAGCTCTTTATGGGCTTAAACAAGCTCCTAGAGCGTGGTACAAATGCTTGACCAAGTTCCTTATTGAAAAAGGCTTTGAGATTGGAAAGATAGATTCTACTCTTTTTACTAAAAGGGCTAATGGTGAATTATTTGTGTGCCAAATTTATGTTGATGATATCATATTTGGTTCAACTAACCCTCATTTTAGTGAAAAGTTTGGGAAGCTAATGTCGAAGAAGTTTGAGATGTGTATGATGAGTGAACTCAAGTTCTTTCTTGGTTTGCAAATCAAGCAAACTAAGGAAGGAACCTTTGTTTCTCAAACAAAGTACACCAAGGAATTATTCAAGAACTTCAACATGCAAGAAAGCAAAGGTATGAAAACACCCATGCCTACTAGTGGACATCTTGACTTGACCAAGGATGGAAAATCGGTTGACCAAAAGGTTTTCCGTTCTATGATTGGTTCGTTGTTATATCTATGTGCCTCCCGTCCTGATATTATGCTAAGTGTGTGCATGTGTGCACGATATCAAGCGGCCCCCAAAGAATGTCATCTTAAGGCTGTGAAAAGGATAGTGAGATACTTAATTCACACACCAAATTTTGGCATTTGGTGTCCTAAGAGGTCTTATGTTGATCTTGTTGTCTATTCGGATTCGAACTATGCCGGTGACAAGGTTGATAGAAAGTCCATGAGGGAGTCCTGGATTAGGGGGTGTCCGGATAGCCGAACTATCACTGTTGGCCGAACTCCTGGACTATGAAGATACAAGATTGAAGACTTCGTCCCGTGTCCGGATGGGACTTTCCTTCGCGTGGAAGGCAAGCTTGGTGATACGGATATGTAGATCTCCTACCATTGTAACCGACTCTGTGTAACCCTAACCCTATCCGTGTCTATATAAACCGGAGGGTTTTAGTCCGAGGGGCTAACAACAATCATACCATAGGCTAGCTTCTAGGTTCAGCCTCTCGATCTTTTGGCAGATCCACTCTTGTAATACCCATATCATCAATATTAATCAAGCAGGAGTAGGGTTTTACCTCCATCGAGAGGGCCCAACCTGGGTAAAACATCGTGTCCCTTGTCTCCTGTTACCATCCGCCTAGACGCACAGTTCGGGACCCCTACCGAGATCCGCCGGTTTTGACACCGACATTGGTGCTTTCATTGAGAGTTCCTCCGTCGCCATCTTTAGGCCCGATGGCTCCTTCGATCATCAACAACGACGCGGTCCAGGGTGAGACTTTTCTCCCGGACAGATCTTCGATTCGGCGGCTTTGCACTGCAGCCAATTCACTTGGCCATCCGGAGCAGATCGAAGCTACGCCCGCCATCAGTCAGATTTGGGAGTTTGAACTACACGGCCGACATCCGCGGAGACTTGATCTTCGACGGATTCGAGCCACAGCCAAGCGCCAAGATCGTCTCGATGGGCACGATCTAGCTCGCCGCGAACAATGCCACGAAGCCGCATTAGCGTCCGCTCCGACCCTTAGCTCGAGCCGACTCCGCGATCGAGGACGAGTGGTTGGACACCGCCTCGGGGCTATGATCTCTACGGTGATTGAGCGAACTCCATCCTGTCCTTTGCAAAGACCGTGACTCCAAGGTGCCGGACTCCTCTCCGGACTCAACCTCCACGCCTCGCCAATCGAATCCGATTGGGCGCCGTTATGGAGTTCATCGCGCGGACATCTTTCAGCACTTCGCCTTTGGCGACATCCTGAATTCACTAAAGTCTCTCTTTTATCGAGAGCCTGGCCGGACTACGGTCAGAAGGTTGGGATGCGGACGATGAAGAAATTCAACGCCCACCCACCGCCCACTTTGTAGCCACTGTCGAAAGCTTAAACGACGTGCTCGATTTCGACTCCGAAGACATCGACGGTTTGGACGACGATGTAGGAGACAACCATGAACCAGCACCTATAGGATACTAGACAGCCGCCTCATCCCATGATGTATACATGGTGGATACACCTAAAGGAAGTGACGACGAGGAAGAACGGGACACTACGAAGGATAAATCCCTCGAAAAGCAGTCAAAACGGCAACGTAAACGCCGCACCAAGTCCCGCCTCGACAAAGACGGCAGCGACACCGACCCAGCCATAGAGCAGGGCGAACCGGTGGACGACGAACACGCTATCGAGCAACCGTCCGAACAGGACAACTTGGATAAACAACCTGTCCCCGGTGAAGATAACAGTCCGGAAGATCTCACGCCGGGCAAATTGTTGGAGCAGAAGAACCTCCACAAAAGGCTCGCCCATCGCGTAGCCTGAAAAAGCGTAAGCGAAGCTCAAAACAGCGGAAGATGCACTCGTAATCAGATGGAGCAAAGTACTCAATACCGCAGAGAATACGGCAACAATGCCAAACAAAGAGCTACCCAAAGTGCAAATTACTTCCGACCGACGAGGAGGCCGAGAGCCCCGCAATCAAAGAACAAAGAGGCCGCCTGGTCGGATAGACGACCACATGGCAAACATGGAGCGCAAGCGCGCCGCACACAAGCCGCACACGATCCGCATAAGGATTCACATCAAAAGGATGGCCCAGTTAGGTCCATCTATGGGCCGAGAAAGCAAGCTCTTCCAAGCAAGGCAACACGCCAAATATCTGAACATCACGTCACACCCAAATATAGGGGTGCCGCACACCCCCTGTGTTTCACTGATGAGGTACTGGATCACGAATTCCCAGCGGGATTCAAACCCGTAAACATAGAGGCATACGACGGAACAATGCACCACGAGTCTCGGATTGAGGATTACATCCTCCACATACACATGGCTAGAGGAGATGATCTCCACGCCATAAAATATTTACCCCTCAAGCTCAAAGGGCCAGCCCGGCATTGGCTCAAAAGCCTCCCTGAAAATACCATTGGAAGTTGGGAAGAGCTCGAGGATGCTTTCCGGGGAAATTTTCAAGGGACTTATGTCCGTCCTCCGGATGCATACGATTTAAGTCACATAACTCAACAACCCGGAGAGTCAGCCCAAAATTCTGGAACAGGTTCCTTATCAAAAGAACCAAATAGTCGATCGTCCGGACGCCAAGCCTTAGAAGCTTTCAAACACAACGTCCGAGACGAATGGCTGCATGACACCTCGCCAGAGAAGCCGAGAACAATGGCTGCATTAACAAGTTTCATGACCCGCTTTTGCGGGGAGAGGATAGTTGGCTGGCAAGATGCAGTACCAGCGACCCAAGTACATCCAAGTCGTGGATGGAAATGGAAAACCACGACGCAGCAAGGACCAGCGCCGGACAAAGGGAAACAGCCCGAAGAGCACGGCAGTCAACGCCGGATTCAGAAGCTCCCGGCATAATCATAAAATACTGCCCCTCAAGGACAACATCGACGAGCTATCCAACCTAAACAAAATCTTGGACAAAACATGCCAAATCCATAGTACTCCCGGGAAGCCTGCAAACCATACCCACAGAGATTGTTGGGTCTTCAAGCAGTCCGGTAAACTCAATGCCGAACACAAGGGGCTCGACACACCAAGCAAGGACGATGACGAACCCCACAAGCAGAGCACCGGAAAACAAAAGAATTTCCCACAAAATGTCAAAACAGTGAACTCACTTCAAGTGACAAAAGGGAAAAACAGAGCGGCGCCCATAGAAACACGCGCCGCACGGTCTATCCCAGCAGAGTCCCAATGATGGTTGTCAAAACCAATCACCTTCGATCATCAGGACTATTCCGGAAGTATCCGGAACGCAGGATGGACTGCCTTGATATTAGATCCTATAATCGACGGACTCCAATTTACACAAGTCCTAATGGACGGAGGTAGCGACCTAAACCTGCTATATCAGGGCACAATCCGCAAAATGGGGATAGACCCAACCAAAATTCGCCATAGCAACACCTCCTTCAAAGGGTAATGCCAGCCTATATGCCCATTGTACGGGCTCCCATCGCTAGAAGTTGTGTTCGCTCACCCGACAACTTCCGCCGTGAAAAGTTAACCTTCCATATCGCCCCATTCAAAGTAGCTATCAAGCACCATCGGGACGTGAAGCTTTACCGCTTTTAACGCAATACCGCATTATGCATCTCTTACACTTAAAATGCCCGGTCCACGCGGCATCATCTCATTAAAAGGAGTATCAAGTGTTACTCGAGCACGGAAGAACGTGAGACTGCCTTGACAGCCCCACACTAATCCGCCCGCTAATCAAAGCACTGAATAGGTCATTCAACCCGGACATGGCTAGACGAGTCCGAGCAAACATATAACGCTTACTAGCGCATACCCCGCATAAGGGCTGCACGATGTACAACAAGAGACAATAAAGCTCAATTTTATTCACTTTTCAACTGCACTCTGCTTATTTAATATAAAGTACATTTTTGCACGATCTTTTTCTTTTCAACTAAGTTCTTCTCTTTACAGATGAACACCGTGCTACACCCGGCCCAGATACGGCACAACAGAGACACAGCGCAAACGCAGCAGTAGGGACCCGTCCGCAAGGATTCTTTTCAGATTAAGACCCCGCGTAAACCTTTTTTACCGCCTCTTGTTGATACACATCCCCGGTTTCTTGCTATAACCGAGGAGGAGGCTGGCGTTTGGCATCGGCCGCACCAGAATTTTTGCGCTGCACTGGACACCGTGGGCTTATGGCATTATTCTGCCTGCTTTCATAAAGACCGAATACCTTAGGGAGTGTTCGCGCCTCGAAGTTAGGCCTTATATGCATCAGCTCCGAATCATGTCTTTGGTCAAATGTTGGGTTTGCCCGGCCCTGTGTTTTGCTGCCTTACCGTTCTATCGCTAACGTGGCACCGGGAGAACTATTGCGATTGTGCCCGGTTTGGCCAGTGAGCACCTCAAGAGAGAAAGCCGAAAACTGATCGTCATGATATAGCGTGAGACTGGTCAACCACTGATGACCCAGCGGAATGTTTAGAATTTCAAGATTAACGAAGGACCGCTTTCCGGTCAGTACATACGCTACCGAATTCGGAGAGCGCTGGTGCCCCTAGGGGCTATATAGTAGCCCCACCATCGAACTCCTATGGCTAAGTGAAAGTGATAAAGCATTATAGTCCGGTTTCCTAGTTTGCTACGCTATCACCTCCTTTACAGGACCAACACGTTGGATTAAGTGTGAAAATGCGCCTTTTTGCAAACTTCCCCGCACTATGTGCGTGGGGGCTGAAGCCGAAGACTGCCATCTTTCAAAGTTATATACACATATACATCAACGGTCAGACAGAGGTGTTTTAATACTTGAACGCACAAGTATAAAAAGCTCTTATATTATATTGAAACATTGTTTTCACAAATCATACATGTCATTAAAACATAATATCCTTCGAGCATCGCGTCTCTATTAAACGAAGCGCCTGCAGACTTCCTCAAAATAGTGCTTGGCAGGTACTCTGCTTCGTCCGAATCTTGGGATGCAACATCGGTGGCCTTCATCTCCGCCCAAAGATGTCTTGACACGGCAAGAGCCATCCGCACACCTCTATGCATGCTGACCGCTTCTTGCATCGATATGCGGCACCGCACCAAGGAATGCTTGCACCAAGCCAAAATAACTCTTTGGCTCGGGCCTTTTCGCCACAAATGAGTCACGACAGCCTTCATGGCAAGTCCGACAACCTATTCAGCTCAGCACCATTCGCCAAACGATCGGTTAATGAAAGTGGACGCCCGGACTATGAAATCTGCGACCAAAAAGCTCTTCCATTCCGTGATCCTTTGACCTCGGAAGTGTTCGGCGCTGCGTCTGCACTCGCCGCCAAGTCCAGATAAGCACCTCTCGCACCCCACAGCCGGTCCAATTGAGCGCATTTAGGGTCCGTGAATTTTCTCCGCATCGAAAGGGCTTTCCAGCGCAATATCTCCGCCCGACGAGCTCCTCCTTCATAGCTCTCATCGCAGAGCGAGTATCCTTGGCCTCGGTGGCGGCCTTTTCAGGTCCTCTTGTTTCGCTCGATCTTCTTTTTAAGAAGCTCGCAACGGTCAAGAGCATTCTTCAATTTCACAACCATCTCGCCATTTCTTTCTTGCTTCGCAATGAGCAGCATGTTCGCTTTTAGCTCTGCGGCCGCTTTTAAGGCAGCTGCATCACTTTTTCTCGCTTGCTCCTTGGCTCGGCGAGCTCCGCCAAGGTTCTCCATAGCAGCGGCACCATCTGCATTAAGCATACATGTTGTAAGGCATGGGCGCCAAGCTCCCTTACCAGGTGTCCGCGGAGAAGTTGCATACCTTGTGACTCGCTGCCGCTTATTAACAAGCGTGATGTCCGTGATCTGCCACGCCAAGTTGCCGCCTGGGCCGGCAATTCATCAGCCCGCTAGCCACCGGACGCTTCGCCACCTACATAGGAAGAGCGATATTATACATAAGTTATGATCCTCGGCGCCCATCATTTTTTGACACCGCACCAAGTCTCGTGGGCTACTATCTATACAGGCGATTTTATATGCAAAACTGTCGGAAGGTACATCATTCTGCAGACCTCAAAACCCGCCGGTAAACTTACGACGGCTTCATGCAATCTGCTCTCAGCGGATGAAATTTTTCAATCACCGTATCCATTAACGTACGGTGATCTTCCGAGATAGACGCTCGCCCGAGCAGATCCTTCAGCTCCTCCGACCGTACACCCGTTAGTGCCGGACTCGTCCGGTGGCCTTTTTCGAAGGCCGGACACGGAGAGCTTTGAGGGGACATGTGGCTGCCTTCTGGCCCCGCAGGATTCGGAGAAGCCCTCCGTGACGACACCTCAGGGTCGTCCACCTCGCATAACGGTATGGCAGGCGGAGGCGTTTCGCTCTCCATCATCTCCGGACCAAGATCCCCTGAAGACGGGCTCTGCTGTGAAGGGCTGAGATCCGAACTACAAGGTAAACTTTCGGTTACCTTCAGAAATAAAACGGGATGTCTCTTTTAAAAAACGCCCCTTTACTTACGGCTCATTGGAGGGCTGATATCCTTGGGGAAATAGTGCGGCGGGGCATCTCCGCCGTCAGAGGACCCTCCGTGAAGATTTCTTCCCCGCTTCGAGGCTTTGGTCTCCGGATCTTGAGCGGTCCTCTTCTCCTTGGAGGAGGGATTTCGATCCCCTTTCTTGATAGCCTCCTTCACGGAGGTAGTAGTTCCTTGTTCCCCTTCGCTTTCTTCAAAAGGCACAGCCTCTAGCATCTTGGTTAATATAGGATCCGGCGTGGTCTCAGGGAGGGGGGCCGGACACCTGATCAGTTTTGCTTTTACTATCCACTCATGTTTAAAGGATAGCTCTTTTAAGGGCGAATGTATGATAAATATGGATAGCATGTCCGGTTCAGACTACTTACTTGAGTATCCGGCGATCGTAGCTCAGACCTGCGTCCTCGGTTAAGTCCGGACACATTGCTTGTGATCCAAGAACAGTTGGTACATCTCCACGGCGTTACGCCCATAAAATGTTGGAGAGCTCGTGGTCCCTCCGGATTAAACTCCCACAAAGCGAGGGGCGACGCTTGCAGGTGGCAAGGTGCGGCGAATCAGCATGACCTGCGCTACTACGACCAGATTGATCTCTCTCTCTCTCTCTCTCTCTCTCTCTCTCTCTCTCTCTCTCTCGAAGGTCTCGAAACGGCCCTGCAACGCGTCCTGGGCGGTCCCAGTCGAGCCCTTTATTGACCTGTGACGCCCGCCGCAGAGGAGGACCCGAGCGGAAGGCAGGTGGCGCCGCCCATTTGGTGCCCCCAGGAGCGGTGATATAAAACCACTCTGTTGCCATAAATTGAGCTCCTCTTGAAAAGAGCCCTCGGGCCATGGAGCGTCCAGATTCTTGCTTATAACAGCCCCTCCGCACTCGGCCTCGATGCCCTTGATCATCTTCGCTCCACTTTGAAGGTCTTGAGCCACAATCCAAGTGAGGGGTAATGCGGAGGAAGGCTTCACATACGACAATGAACGACGAGATGTGGAGGATGGACTCCGAATCCAAGTCGTGGAATTCCAGCCCATAATAAAACATGAGCCCCCTCACAAAGGGGTCCATCAGGAAGCCTAAACCCCGAAGGAAGTGAGACACGAATACCACGCTCTCACTAGGCTCGGGAGTGGGAATAACCTGCCCTTGGGCAGGCAGCCTATGCGAAATTTCACCGCTTAGATACCTGGCGTCTCTCAGCTTTAGCACATCTTCTTCCATGATGGAGGAAGACATCCACCGCCCATGCAGGTCGGAGCCGGACATTGTTGAAGGTCCGAAGCGCCTAAATCTGGAGCTTTGGGTGTTGGAACTTGAAGCGAGGGGCGGATTCGATTGAGATTGAAAGAAAGGAGCGGGCCTTGGTCTCGTTATAAAGAGGTTGAATACCAAGAGCCCTCCCCGTGACCGTTCGGGACTCGCCTTCGATGGAGGAGGCGTACCAACGGGCACGATCGGGTTACCCACGCCTGTATTGATGAGAATCCCGAATAAGGGGCACGATCTCTGCTCGATAAGACGTGCCAAGGAAACCGCCGCTAAACGCTACTGAGGTGGAACAGTAAAAACGATTCAGATAAAGGTCTGGTCGTGGTGTGATGTCACGCTGCGGAATACGCCGGCAGATCTGCAAAGGTTATTCTCTCTACGGTGGTATGTGGAACTTGTTTTGCAGAGCCGGACACAATCCTTGTGTTCAAAATCTTCTATGAAGTATTCGGAGGAGGAACCCGCCTTGCAATGCCAAAGACAAAATGCGCGCCGGACTCGTCGTCATTGAAGCCTGGTTCAGGGGCTACCGAGGAGTCCTGATTAGGGGTGCCCAGATAGTCAACTATCACCGCTGGCGGACTCGGACTATGAAGATACAAGATTGAAGACTTCGCCCCGTGTCCGAATGGGACTTTCCTTGGCGTGGAAGGCAAGATTGGCGATACGGATATGTAGATCTCCTACCATTGCAACCGACTCAGGTAACCCTAACCCTATCCGTGTCTATATAAACCGGAGGGTTTTAGTCCGAGGACTAACAACAATCATACCATAGGCTAGCTTCTAGGGTTCAGCCTCTCTGATCTCGTGGTAGATCCACTCTTGTACTACCCATATCATCAATATTAATCAAGCAGGAGTAGGGTTTTACCTCCATCGAGAGGGCCCGAACCTGGGTAAAAACATCGTGTCCCTTGTCTCCTGTTACCATCCGCCTAGACGCACAGTTCGGGACCCCCTACCCGAGATCCGCCGGTTTTGACACCGACAGTCCACTTCTGGTACTTGTCAATTTCTTGGTAGATCTCTTGAGTCTTGGTCCTCCAAGAAACAAAACTCGGTATCCTTATCCACCGCCGAAGCGGAATACATTGTCGCCAGTTCATGTTGTGCTCAATTACTTTGGATGACGAATTTATATCTCTCCCAATATATAATGCCCACACTAACCTCCAAATTCCTCGTTCGAATTGTATACCATTGATAGGTGAATTGAGTGACGTGCTCCTACATCTCTTTTTTCAGCATCAATTCGATAGGCAAACTCTTATGGATTATGGGATCTATGTGAAACATGTTCCATTGCTTTGTGACAATGAAAGTGCTATTAAGATTGCTCATAATCCCGTGCAACATTCTCAAACTAAGCATATTGAAGTTCGTCATCATTTCATTCGAGATCATGTTGCTAAAGGTGATATTGATCTTAAGCATGTTCGTACCGACAAGCAATTGGTGGATATATTCACCAAACCGCTTGATGAGAAAGTATTTTGCCGTTTGAGAGGTGAATTGAACATCATTGATGCTTCAAACTTGGAGTAGGAACTCCATGTGGATACATGCAAGGCATGAGCCTATGACTAATCCTTGACTCTTCTCTTATGATGATGATCATGTGTCTTGGATATATTTGTACCCTTGCATGCTATCTAACCCTTGTAGGTACTTGGGTGAATCTAAATCTATGGGATTGCAACTCACTCAGAACTTGAGAAATCTCTACATCACCAAGTCTCTACACCATGGTTGTTGAAGTCAAGGAAGCTTGAACCCCCCTCAAGATATCCTTTGACAAATTCTATATATCAAATTTCATTTGGTATCAAATTTCATGATTGTCATTTTGGATACACAAGTGATATTCCTTGCAAGACTAACCCATGTAGGTAGATGAACTCAAACTATAAGAGGTGCTCCAAGCCAATGATGCGCTACATCAACCTTGAGCATCCCACATAAGTTCAACTACATGACTGTCGGTGTCAAAATCGGCGGATCTCTGGTAGGGGATCCCGAACTGTGCGTCTAAGGTCGATGGTAACAGGAGACGAGGGACACGATGTTTACCCAGGTTTGGGCCCTCTTGATGGAGGTAATACCCTACTTCCTGCTTGATTGATCTTGATGAATATGAGAATTACAAGAGTTGATCTACCACGAGATCGTAATGGCTAAACCCTAGATGTCTAGCCGGTATGATTATGATTGCCTCTACGGACTAAACCCTCCGGTTTATATAGACACCGAAGGGGCCTAGGGTTGTACAGAGTCGGTTTACAAATGAAGGAATCTACATATCCGACCGCCAAGCTTGCCATCCACGCAAAAGAGAGTCTCATCCGGACACGGGAGGAAGTCTTCTGTCTTGTATCTTCATAGCCCATTAGTCCGGCCCATGTTACATAGTCCGGACCCCCGAGGACCCCTTAATCTATGTCTCCCTCCGTAGCCCCTGAACCAGGCTTCAATGACAATATGTCCGGCGTGTAGATTGCGGCATTGCAAGGCGGGTTCCTCCTCCGAATACTCCAAAGCAGCTTTCGAACACCGAAAACGTGTCCGGCTCTACAAAACAAGTACTACATACAACCGTAGAGAGCATAATATTTCACGAGTCCAATCTAGTGACAATTTCTGCAGCGTGACATCACGTCCCAGCCCGGTCCTTATTTCAAACCGTTTTTAGCCTCCCGCTCCATGTTTCAAGATGCGGTTTTATTGGCACGTCTTGTCAAAGCAGAGATCATGTCCCCTTATCGCGGGATTCTCATCAATACGGGCGTGGGTAATCCAACCGCCCCGTTGGCACGATTCCTTGGGAGTAGGCAAGTTTCAAGGCTTATGAGGAGGCGTTCGATATTCATCGCCTTTATAAAGGGGGCACAGACCCGTCTTTTCCCTCTGCGCCTTCCTCAACTTTTCCAACCTCGAGCTCCAGCACCCGGGTTTCAACTTAATCGCTCCAAGCCTCCCAGTCATGTCCGGACCGAGCCCTCAAGGCCGGTGGGTGGCCTCCTCTGTCACAGAGGAGGATATCGCGAAGCTCCGGGCGACAAGGTACCTGACCGCGGAAATCCTCCACAGGCTCCCTGCTAAGGGGCAAGTTATTCTTACACCCAGATCCGGCGAGAGGGTTGTATTCATCTCCCACTTCCTCCGGGGGGCTAGGGTTCGCTCTCCACCCCTTCGTTCGTGGCCTCATGTTCTATTACGGGCTAGATTTTCACGATCTAGCTCCGGAATCCTTCTTCACATCTCGGCATTCATCGTCATGTGCGAGGCCTTTCTCCGCATTCCCCCACACTTCGGCTTATGGCTCAAGACCTTTAATGTGAAGCCGAAGGTAGTCGACGGGGAGCAAGCGGAGTGTGGCGGTGCTATGGTGAGCAAGCTCGCCAATACTCCTTGGCCAAAGGGCTCCTTCACAGAAACTTCCAACCTATGGTAGCGGGAGTGGTTTTACATCATTGAACCCCACGGTACAAAGTGGGCAGCGACACCTGCGTTCCGATCTGGCCCTCCATTACGACTCGCATCATGGATTAATAAGGGGCTGGACTGGGGATCAATTGATGAAGTGAAGACGCTACAAAGTCGTATCCGTAGTCTCCTTGAAAAGGACACTGGCCTTATCAACGTGATCCAGGTAATGCTAGTCCGCCGGGTCCTGCCGTGCCAGCGACAGCCTCTCCACCTGTGGGAGTTCAATCCGGAAGGACCACGGACCCTTCAGCACTTCTTCGGCACAACGCACAGAGGGATGTGGAAGTTATTCTTCGGGACCCAAAAACAGTGGCCAGATACAACCGAAGACATCGGCCTCGACAGCAACCATGTGAATACCTCGGTAAGCACTGGACTCCTAGACACAACTTAGTTGATTATCCCGTAACAATATACTGAGAAACCTGTATCGACTAGGGCTGGATAAAATAGGCGGAACGAATTAGGTGTTCGGCTACACTCCCCGAAGACTCAGCTGATCCTGTGCTGACAAGGATGCTGGCCCCGACACCGTATCAAGTGCCGGTGAAGGAGGTCAAGGAGGAGGGCAGAAAGGCCAAAAGTGGCCTCCACTCGAAAGGTACACCGGACGCTATGTCCGGGGAGACTGGAACTCCCTCTTCTGAAGACGAAGGGGAAGAAGAAGCTGATATCTCTTCTCCCCACGGGAAGAAAAGGACTGCCTCCGAAGATTTGAAGATGGAGGCTCCCAAGAGAGGGAAGGTGTCCCTGTCAGCCGGTTCGGAAGACGATGTTGAACAGTTCCTTCGTAAGGACTAGCCTTTAGCCGAATCGTAAGTGAACAAGGGTGTTTTAGACATATCCCATTCTTTTCAGGTCACAAGGGTAACATCTTAAATACATGTTTGTAGTCCGGCCCGCAGTCTTCCTCATCAGTCCTCCTCCTCGGGTGACCTACTTCCGGAGATGATGGAAAGCGAGACGCCTCCACAGGTTTCCTCGCCCTTTAGGGCGGACGATTTCGAGGTGTCATCACGGAGGGTCTCCCCCAATCACCAAGTGGTGCGTGGGGCAATGAAGACAGCGCCCGAAGGTGATACTTCGGTCGCCAAGGGTCTGGAGTATGCAGCCCCTACGGGGACCAGCAGTAAAGGCCCCGGACTACCCAGTTTACAGCCGAAGACGACTCTAGGGTCGAACAAATATATCCTTCAAGGGAGTTCAGATTCGCAGCTTGCTTCCGTGAACTGGAAGCGTCGGATACATTAATGGGCATGTTGCAGAATGCGTCCATCTCAGAGGAACATCGTACCTTAATGGGTACGGTAGTTGAGAGGATTCTATCCGCGAGAAGCGGATTGAATGAAGCCTTTACAGGCCTACTAAGAGGCTTCGAGGTACGCAATGTAATATCTTAACCACTCTTTACATGCAGAATGCGCCTGTGTATAGATAGTAGCCCCTGAGACTCTGGTCGGCTTCCACAGGGAGGCAAACAGAGGATCAAAAAGATATGCTCAGGAAATGACATGATTAATTTGAAAATAGGTTGTTATGTCAATGGCGACTGCCCCCACTGCGGAAGTTGTAGACTTACAGCAAAAACTTGAGTCAACGGATGAGGACATTACTCTTATTAACTGGCGGCTCAATGAGGCACAAGGTATTTTTTTGGGGGCAATCAGCTTATGCATGTATAATAATATGAGCACCAAGCTGAGAATTATATACTGGGACATGCATAATTGCAGATGGTGCTGCTGCGGTTGAGACCCTTCGGGCTAAAATTGTCCGGGCCAAGGAGCAAGCCAGAGTGAGCAGTGCGGCTGTCAAGAAGGCAACTGCTGATTTAAAGGCGGAACAGGCCACTCGGCGCTAGTGCAAGGAGAGAATATCTACCATGGCGTGAGAGCTAAAGGATGCCACTGCCCAATGCAAGTCACTCGAAAAGGATAACAAAGCCAAAACGGCCAATCTCGACAAGGCCTTACAAGAGGCACGAGAGGCACGATCCGTGTCAAGAGCGGCTCGAGAGGAGATTCAGCAAACTGGGGAGATAGCGGCTGGTAAGCCCTTTCTTTTATAGACTAAATTCGGTGATCCGAAGTATGCCCCGCTTAATCAAATGTGGAGTTCTCCAGACTCATTCTTGGACATGCCGAAGAGTGTCGTGATGCGGTGCAGTTTTATCAAGCGCAAGACGGACATACAGTGGAGAAGCTTTTCTGGTCACGGTTCAACGTGCCAAAGCGTCCGTCGTTGCTGAACGAACAAATGGCCCAGTGGGTTGAGCTCCGCAAGGTGTCCGGAGCTGCCATGGAGGAAGTTGTGATCCGGCTGTGGCCAACTGAGCCAATTCCGAACAGTTATTTAGGCTTGGTGTAGCGACTTGTTGATGCGGTGCCGCGTATCGACGCCGTGAAGCGGTCGGCATGCATTGAAGGTGCACGGATGGCCTTTGCCCGTGTCAAGACGTACTGGGCAAAAATGAAGGCCATCGATGTTGCAGCAAACAGTCCACCCGAGGGCAAGGACCATGGCACGCCGGAGCATTATTTTGAAGATGTCCTAGAGGGCGCCCGCTTGATAGAGGGTCAGTGCTCGAAGGATATTATGTTCGAGTGAATGTATCGGAATTGTGATAACAACATTATGATATATTAAGGTTGTGTTATATTTATGCCTTTTGCCTGAAAGGCATTTCCTCCTATGCGGCTGTTTTTTATATAATCTGAAGGTTTGATAGTCGTCAGCTTCAGCCCCCTCGCATGTAATGCAGGGGTGTTCGGAATAGAAACTGACTACACTTGACCCAATGTCTTGGTCCGTGAAGGAGGTGTCAGTGCGGCGAACTAGGCAATCGGACAATAGGGATTTAACACCTTCACTTAGACATAGGAGTTTGATGGTGGGTCTATGATATGGCCCCTTGTATGTACACGGTTATCTGAATATGGCTATGCAACATAGGTGACCGGAAAATGGTCCTTCGTGTTATACGAAAGAAATCGCAAAAGATTTTAATAAGTCGTCGAGTGGTTGACCAGCTCTCGCCGCATCATGCTAGTCAGTTTTCGGCTTTCTCTACTGAGGTGATTAACCGGGTGAACCGGAAACACAATCGCAGCAGTTCTCCCTTTACTACCCTAGCCGATATAGCGGAACGTAAGGTAGTAAGCACAGGAGCCGGGCAACCCAATTATTGACCAAAGACATGATTTGGAGCTGATGCATATAATGCCAAAACTCGTGACGCCGAAGTATGATGTAGAGCTATTCGGACTTGTTGGCAATTTAATATGTTGCCGTCTTGAGCCCCTGGTGATTGGTGCCGAGGTGTGTATGTGAAACCACCGAAAAGGTACAATTCATTTCCATGAGAAAAAGTAAGTACTAGAGACATATTATGTCCACTTGAATCTGATGATACATCAAGCGCAATCTTAAAAATTATAACACCTCTACCCAGATCATTTTACATGCCAGGGGTCAAAGGCTGAGGAGAAAGGCTATATCCAGGTTTAAAATAGAATGTTTGGTCTACAAAAAATCTTTTGGACCTCCTGTCGCATGTCTGCGCTGCCTTTGCCTTAGTGAAGAAGATTCCTTAAAAGGAGCAATCATTGGTTGCTTGGACGAAACCGGGCTCCGAAAGAGTCCTTACAGGTCCATAGGACAAACAGGTTTTGATTCATCTGTGAAAAAAGATAAGAAATAGTTTAAGAAGAAAGGAGAAAAGCTGTAGAAGGATGAACCATGTTGTAGGACTGTCTGTATTGTGTCTCCGCCGACGACCAAGGTATTTTAAGTGCATAGTTATGCATGCGCGATGTGAACTTCGCGGGCATATGCAGCGAGCAATGGAGGCGGAACTGCTAATCCAGCTCTAAAATTGATCGGTCGTGTGTAGTAGAGGCCGGTGGCTTAATGGCCAATGAGGTATGCGGTTTAACGAGTCTGCTTTGTACTTCGGCTGTGATGGTCGTGGTATACTCCTCGAAATGGAGGGGGTGTTCCATGTTTCCATTGATTGTTATAACACCGCGTGGACCAGGCATCTTAAGCTTTAGATAGGCGTAGTGTGGGACCGCATTGAAACGAGCGAACGCGGTCGGCCCAAGAATTGCATAGTATCCACTACAGAACGGAACAATATCGAAGATCAACGCTTCGCTTCAGAAGTTGTTCGGTGAACCGAAGACGACTTCCAATGTGATTGAGCCCGTATAGTGGGCTTCTTCGCCAAGTATTACACCTTTGAAGGTAGTTGTGGCGGGCTTGATCCTTGAGGGATCAATACCCATTTTGCAAACAGTGTCTTGATAGAGAAAATTAGGGCTACTGCCACCGTCCAGAAGGACTCGTGTGAGACGGAATCCATCAATGATTGGGTCGAGGACCAGAGCTGCCGAACCTTTGTGCCGGATACCTGTTGGGTGGTCATTGCGGTCAAAAGTGATCGGACAGGTTGCCCATGGGTTGAATGTTGGTACGACTGGCTTTATGCCGTAGTCGTCTCATGGTATGTGCTTGTGCTCCCTCGTAGGGATATGCGTCATAGATATCATGTTTACTGTTTTCACTTCGGGGGGGGGGGGGAATTGCTTTTGTTCCCCGGCGGTTGGCTGGCAAGTTTCCTCGTCTTCGTTGGCGCTAGGCGGCCCCTTCCCTTTGTGTTCAGCGTTGAGCTTGCCTGCTTGTTTGAAGACCCAACAATTTCTGTTGGTATGGTTGGCGGGTTTGTTAGGGCTGCCATGAATTTGACAGGGCCGATCCAATATCCTGTCTAAATTGGATGGGCCATCTTTGTTTGCCTTGAATGGCTTCTTCCGTTGACCGGATTTGGAACCACTGAATCTGGCGTTGACCGTCGTGTCTTGGGTTCCTACATTATTTTTTTTGACGCTTGTTTTTATTGCGCCGAGGCTTGCCATTGCCGTCCCTGACCTCAGAGGTGCCAGGATCGCTGGTGTTATTGTTTCGTCGAGCCAGCCAGCTATCTTCTCCCGCGCAAAAGCGGGTCATCAGTGCGGTAAGAGCTGCCATAGATTTTGGTTTTTCTTGGCGAGGTGACAGGCCAGCCACTCATCCCGGACGCTATGTTTAAAGGCCCCTAGGGCTTCGGCGTCCAGACAGTCGACGATTTGGTTCTTTTTAATTAAGAACCTAGTCCAGAGCTTCCTGGCTGACTCTCCGGGCTACTGAACTATGTGACTTAGGTCATCGGCATCCGGAGGTCAGACGTATGTACCTTGGAAGTTGTCGCGGAAGGCGTCTTCCAGGTCCTCCCAGCTGCCAATGGAGTTTTCAGGCAGGCTGTTCAACCAGTGCCGAGCTGGTCCCTTGAATTTTAGTGGGAGGTATTTGATGGCATGAAGATCATCACCGCGGGCCATATGAATATGGAGAAGAAAATCCTCAATCCATACCGCGGGATCTGTTGTCCCATCATATGATTCGATGTTCACGGGTCTAAACCCTTCTAGGAATTTGTGCTCCATTACTTCATCAATGAAGCAAAGGGGGTGTGCGGCGCCTCTATATCGGGCCAAGTCGTTACGTAGATCGGATGGAGTCCATCTGTGGTTTTCCGCCCGGGCGTGATTATACTTGTCTCGTCCGGCTAGATAGCTGTCGTCGCGCCTCGGGGCACGCCCCTGCGATCCGTAGATCAATCTAGTTTGACCTGCTCTATTGTCCAGGTCCTGCCGCAGGTCATATGTATATCCCCGAGCTGTTATATCTCTACCTTTACGGCGAGGTAGTACGGGGTGGTGTTTGCCTTGAGTTGCCGCTTTGTCCTGGCCACATGGTGGTCGGTCAGCCACATTACGCACTGATGGTACGGGATCAAGTGCCTCATCATCAAATTGAGGTAGCAATTTGCGCTTCGGGTAACTTTTGGTTGGGCGCTCGAGGCCGTATTCCTCGGCTACCAGGACATTAGTCCATCTATCGTTGAGCAGATCTTGCTCAGCTTGAAGCTGATGCTACTTCTTTCTCAGACTCCTTGTAGTGGCTATTAGCCGGCGCTTAAAGCACTCCTGCTCGAGAGGTTCCTCAGGCACGATAAAATCCTCGTTGCCAAGGCTCATCTCATCCTCGGAGAGAGGAAGATAATTACTGTCCTCCGAGTCTTTGTTTACAGCTTGTTCGTCAGGGCTAACTTGCCCATCTTCCCGGTCATCCTGTTCGAAAGTTGGCTCGACAAGGTCTTCTTTGTCTTCGGCATCGTCTGGACTATTATTGCCTCCTGTGTCGGTATTGCTATTTTTTCCACGGCGTGACTTAGAGCGGCGCCGCTGATGTCGACACTTTGGCTGAGTCTCAGGAGGTTTATCCTCGACTGGATTTTCTTTGTCATCGTCGTTACCCGCTTTGGGTGTATCCACCATGTACACATCATACGAAGAGGTGGCCGTCCAACGTCCGGTAAATGGCGGGTTTTCGGCCTGCTCCACTCCGACATCGTCGTCCATACTGTCGATGTCTTCGGAGTCGTAGTCGAGCATGTCAGTTAAGTCCTCGACAGTGGCTATAAAGTGGGTGGTGGGTGGGACGTGAAATTCCCTGCTCTCAGCCCCTAGTCCGGGCTGGGCGTAGTTCGGATATTGCTCCTCTGTAGTGACGAGGGATAGCATCAAGTCCAGAGCCTCGCTTAAAGGCGAGGTTTGGCCTGGGAGAAGAAAATCCATGGCGTACGAAGGGAAGGAAACTCCTTGGCCGAGCTCACACGATGCTGACTCCGAGGGTTCGGAGCCGGTGTCCGGAGAGGAGTCCGGCTTCATGATGGTTGCCGGTGACACTACTTCCCCCGGTTCTCCCGTGCTGGGCTTAGAGGCCGCAGATAGTCCGGCAGGCTCAGTAATCCCGTCTTCGAACATGGCGACACGCTGCGGATCTAAAGCCAGAGCGGAGGTTGAGGTCGTGAACCCTTGGAAGATCAAGTCTCCTCGGATATCAGCGACATAATCCAGACTTCGAAAACTAATCTGGTGACATGGGGCGTAGTTGTCGATCTGCTCTAGATGGCCAAGCGAGTTGGCCCGCAGTGCGAAGCTGCCGAATACGAAGATCTGGCCGGGGAGAAAAACCTCCTCCAGGGCCGCCTTGTTGTAGATCATGGATGGAGCCATCGAACCTCCTAACGACGACACAGTGGAACTCTCAATGAAAGCACCAATGTCGGTGTCAAAACAGGCGGATCTCGTATAGGGGGTCCCGAACTGTGCGTCTAAGGTCGATGGTAACAGGAGACGGGGGACACGATGTTTACCCCAGGTTCGGGCCCTCTTGATGGAGGTAATACCCTACTTCCTGCTTGATTGGTCTTGATGAATATGAGAATTACAAGAGTTGATCTACCACAAGATCGTAATTGCTAAACCCTAGATGTCTAGCTGGTATGATTATGATTGCCTCTACGGACTAAACCCTCCGGTTTATATAGACACCGGAGGGGCCTAGGGTTGTACAAAGTCGGTTTACAAAGGAAGGAATCTACATATCCGACCGCCAAGCTTCCCATCCACGCAAAGGAGAGTCCCATCCAGACACTAGAGGAAGTCTTCTGTCTTGTATCTTCATAGCCCGTTAGTCCGGCCCATGTTACATAGTCCGGACGCTCGAGGACCCCTTAATCCAGGACTCCCTCAATGACCAAGTTCAACACCACCACGCAAGGCATGATATTCCATCTTAGAGAAGCTTTACCCCAAGTTATGGGTCAAAGCAGCTCAACAAGATGTGAATACATCAAAATTCTTAAACGAAAAATGGTAACCCCATTTTGAGCTTAAACGATGAGTATGACCTAAGATCAAGTGTTCTCACCGGACTCCTCAGTCAATATACTCTAACATAGGTGACTTTGTCGCCGCCCAATTCCAGATGAAGTTCTCTAGTGTTTGTCTGAGTTCTTGCATTTGTCCCTTGCATATTTGTTCCCTTTCCTTTTATCAAAAAAACTTCATCTAGATTTTCTTTTCTCTGTTTTGTTCTGCATTTCCTGCATCTAATTCATTGCAAATCCTTCAGTTAATTCATTGCAAATCTTTGTGAGATCTTATTTGCCTAGTGAGCTGAGGTGAGAAATGGTATCTCTGTGTTGAACTCGGACACACCGGATTTCCACTTTCGGTCAAGCCGAACCATTTCGGTGCAACCGAAGTAAACAACTCTGTGTTACCGATTTCAGTGCTCAGAAGACACGTTGTCATTTGCATCCTGCATTTCTGTTCCAGCTCCACTCAATGATTCTTGTCCTCTACCAGCATCACATTCTATATGCTGCTGTGCTATGTGACTAAAGGACCAAACCTATTCTGACTCACAATCCAGAAGATCCCTTCTTGGAAATTGATCACATCAAAGCTTAATCACTCAAAAAAGGGGGGGGGGACAGAGATAATCACATCAAAGGCCCCAGATGCTTGGTGTTCAAGAGGAGAGAAGTCACATGTCTTTAAACGGGGAAAGACATGTCAATTTGTGTTATGATTTGTGCTCTAATCTGTTTTGCTCTGATTTTGTTTCCCTATTTTCTCCCATTATCCAATATAAGATTCAGGGGGAGAAAGACTTCTAGGGAAGGAAATCTTTGAATCCATTGCATATCATTTACCCTTGGGGACATGTCTATATCCAACAGGAGTACCTAGTACTCACTCTCTACATGTCATCCCAATCTTGGTACTCTTGTGGTTCTTTAGTTTGCTCTATCTAGTAGATGTAGCTATGTTATCTAACCTTGTTTACTCAGGTTCATCTCTTCCTAAGTCAGCTCAAGACCACAAGGTAAGTATATGCATCACACTCATGTGCATGATGATCTCTTGCTGATGTACATATTGTTTTCAAGAAGGACTCATGAACATGAAGGTACCTTTCTTATATTCACATCATTTGCTCTGATGCATATAGCCAAGATACATGTAACACATTGCTTGCTCTGTCATGATCATGCATTCACATGCTCTTACATTTCTATTTACATGATTGCATACATGTAGGGGGAGCCTATGCATGTTATATGTCTTTCCAAAGCTTTACTTGCTACTCTCTATATCTTTATCTAAAGCTTTGATGTATGTTGTCATCAATTACCAAAAAGGGGGAGATTGAAAGCACAAGTGCTCCCTGGGTGATTTTGGTAATTAATGTCAACATATCTCTTCTTGGACTAATGTTTTTATCTAGTATATTTCAGACAAGTTCAACAGATGGAGTGGCATGGACAATAGGATGTGGAACCCCTTCAAGATGCTAAGGACAAAGGATTGGCTCAAGCTCAAAAGCTCAAGACACTACATTTTCATTTTAGTGATCCAAGATCACATTGAGTCCACACGAAAAGCCAATACTATTAAAAGGGGATGAGGTGTTGCTTAATAGATTGCTTGCTCAAAGTGCTTAGTGATATGCTCCGAAGCCCTCAACCACTTTCTCATATCCACATATGTCCCAAACCAAAAGTCAAACTCGGCCCCACGGATTTGTTCTATCCGGCCCCACCGAGTTCATTTGACATAGCCACTGCCAAGAACCCTAATCAATTCGGTCTCACCGTTGGGATCCCGGTCTCACCGAGATGGGCTTGCAAACTCTCTAGTTCCTGTTACAATAATTTTGGCCCAACCGAGATTTGTGATCGGTCTCACCGAGTTTGCTTGACCAACTCTCTGGTTAGTGATACGTCTCCAATGTTTCTATAATTTTTTATTGTTACATGCTATATTATATTCTGTTTTGGACATTAATGGGCATTATTATACACTTTTATAGTATTTTTGGGACTAACCTATTAACCGGAGGCCCAGCCCAGAATTGATGTTTTTCGCCTATTTCAGAGTTTCGCAGAAAAAGAATATTAAACGGAGTTCAAACGGAATGAAACCTTCGGGAACGTGATTTTTGGAACGAACGTGATCTAGAGGACTTGGACCCTACGTCAAGACATCAACCAGGAAGGCACGAGGTAGGGGGCGCGCCTACCCCAGCGCCCCTCCACCCTCGTGAGCCCCATGTTGCTCCACCGACGCATTTCTTCCTCCTATATATACCTACGCACTTCAAACTACGAGATCAGAGCCAAAAACCTAATTCCACCGCCGCAACCTTCTGTACCCGTGAGATCCCATTTTGGGGCCTTTTCCGGAGCTCCTCCGGAGGGGGCATCGATCACGGAGGGCTTCTACATCAACACCATAGCCTCTCCGATTATGTGTGAGTAGTTTACCTCAGACCTTCGGGTCCATAGTTATTAGATATATGGCTTATTCTCTCTTTTTGGATCTCAATACAATGTTCTCCCCTCTCTTGTGGAGATCTATTCGATGTAATATTCTTTCGCGGTGTGTTTGTTGAGACCGATGAATTGTGGGTTTATGATCAAGTTTATCTAAGAACAATATTTGAATCTTCTCTGAATTCTTTTATGTATGATTGGTTATCTTTGCAAGTCTCTTCGAATTATCAGTTTGGTTTGGCCTACTAGATTGGTTTTTCTTGCAATGGGAGAAGTGCTTAGCTTTGGGTTCAATCTTGCGGTGTCCTTTCCTAGTGACAGTAGGGGCAGCAAGGCACGTATTGTATTGTTGCAATCGAGGATAACAAAATGGGGTATATATCATATTGCATGAGTTTATCCTTCTACATCATGTCATCTTGCTTAAAGCGTTACTCTGTTCTTATACACTTAATACTCTAGATGCATGCTGGATAGCGGTCGATGTGTGGAGTAATAGTAGTAGATGCAGGCAAGAGTCGGTCTACTTGTCTCAGACGTGATGCCTATATACATGATCATACCTAGATATTCTCATAATTATGCTCAATTCTATCAATTGCTCAACAGTAATTTGTTCACCCACCGTAATACTTATGCTCTCGAGAGAAGCCACTAGTGAAACCTATGGCCCCCGGGTCTATTTTCCATCATATTAATCTTCCAACACTTAGTTATTTTTATTGCCTTTTATTTTACTTTGCATCTTTATCTTAAAAATACCAAAAATATTATCTTATCATATCTATCAGATCTCACTCTCGTAAGTGACCGTGAAGGGATTGACAACCCCTTTATCGCGTTGGTTGTGAGGATTTATTTGTTTGTGTAGGTTCAAGGGACTCGTGTGTGGCCTCCTACTGGATTGATACCTTGGTTCTCAAAAACTGAGGGAAATACTTACGCTGCTTTACTGCATCACCCTTTCCTCTTCAAGGGAAAACCAATGCAGTGCTCAAGAGGTAGCAAGAAGGATTTCTGGTGCCGTTGCCGGGGAGGCTACGCAAAAGTCAACATACCAAGTACCCATCACAAACCCTTATCTCTCGCATTACATTATTTTCCATTTGCGTCTCGTTTTCCTCTCCCCCACTTCACCCTTGCCGTTTTATTCGTGCTCTTTTTTCTGTTCGCTTTCCTCTTTCTTCTTGCCCCTTGCACTTTCTGCCGTTATGTCTGAAATTGGGGAAATTATTGTCGATAAGGACAATAATAATATCATGGAAAATCCTGATGCTCCTGCTGAAGAACCCCCTATCTTACATACAAAAAAATCTGAATTGGTAGTGGTAATATTATTGGAAAAGGAGTTATTCAAGATTTCTTTACTTGTGTCGGTGCTTTGCCTTCTATGGGTAGTTCTATTCTTCATAGAACTAGTAGTCTTGCAGACGCCCATGCTTGTAGTTGAACCTGAAAGACAATTTATGCACTTGCATCCTTGCATACAAAGGATTTTCCTAGAATTTTCTAATATTGAGCATTCTTCTGTCAAGCGTGCCGCTACTATCTTTTTGGCTCATGAGTTCAGATTTATAATAAAAGAGGTCAAATAAATCTTTGCGCATTATAGGGTGGACGCTGGTCGTCCTCCCATAGAAACTATCTTATCTGATCAAGAGGAAATAATGCGTTTTCAATCTCTAGATTATGTTGCTTTTAATGAAAACCTTAGAAAAAAGGTTCCTACCAATATTCTAGTTGATAGAATTTCTGAACTTAATGATGATTTTGCTATTCGAAATAATGAGCTAGGATATTCTCTCAAATATAGACTTACAAAGTTCTGTCAAAAGAATGCTCATAATGATGAATTGGTTGTGCAATACGAAGGGCCGAAGGAGGAACCTATACCTCCTAAAGTTGATCTTGGGGATTTTTGTCCCATTAAATTTAGCCCTTTTGATTACTTTTGCCTGCCTCAAAGAAAACTTGCTGCTGAACATAGAGAATATGAAATGAGTTTCAATGATCTATCTTATTATTATGGCAATACCTGGATCTATCCTTGCTATTATGCCTAGCTAGGGGCGTTAAACGATAGCGCTTGTTGGGAGGCAACCCAATTTTATTTTTAGTTTTTTTGCTTTTTGCTTCTTTTTAGGAATAAATATTTGATCTAGCCTCTGGTTATATGTATTTTTATGTTTTAATTAGTGTTTGTGCCAAGTTTAACCTATAGGATCTTCTTGGATGATAGTTATTTGATCTTGCTGAAAATTCCAGAAACTTTATGTTCACGAAAATAATTGTTAAAAATCACGAGAACATGATAAAATATTGATTCCAATTTCTGCTGATCAATAAACAAATTTTATAGGTCTTCCTATTTTGGTAGATTTTTTGGAGTTCCAGAAGTTCGCGTTAGTTACAGATTACTACAGACTGTTCTGTTTTTGACAGATTCTGTTTTTCGTGTGTTGTTTGCTTATTTTGATGAATCTATGGCTAGTAAAATAGTTTATAAACCATATAGAAGTTGGAATAAAGTAGGTTTAACACTGATATAAATAAAGAATTAGTTCATTACAGTACCTTGAAGTGGTGTTTTGTTTTCTTTCGCTAACGGAGCTCACGAGATTTTTTGCTGAGTTTTGTGTTGTGAAGTTTTCAAGTTTTGGGTGAAAGATTTGATGGACTGGACAAGGAGAGGCAAATCCTAAGCTTGGGGATGCCCATGGAACCCCAAGATAATCTAAGGACGCCTAAAAGCCAAAGCTTGGGGATGCCCCGGAAGGCATCCCCTCTTTCGTCTACTTCCATCGGTAAATTTACTTGGAGCTATATTTTTATTCACCACATGATATGTGTTTTGCTTGGAGCGTCTTGTATTATTTGAGTCTTTATTTGTTAGGTTGCCACAATCATCTTTGTTGTACACACCTTTTGAGAGAGTCACATATGATTCGGAATTTATTATAATACTCTATGCGCTTCACTTATATCTTTTGAGCTATATAGTTTTTGCTCTAGTCCTTCGCTTATATATTTTAGAGCACGGTGGTGATTTTGTTTTATAGAAACTATTATTCTCTCATGCTTCACTTATATTATTTTGAGAGTCTTAAACAGCATGGTAATTTGCTTAAATTGGGAAATTAATCCTAATATGTTAAGTATTCAGTAAAAACTTTCTTATGAGTGTGTTGAATGCTAAGAGAAGTTTGATGCTTGATGATTGTTTTGAGATATGGAGGTAGTGATATTAAAGTTGTGCTAGTTGAGTAGTTGTGAATTTGAGAAATACTTGTGTTGAAGTTTGCAAGTCCCGTAGCATGCACATATGGTAAACGTTATGTAACAAATTTGAAACATGAGGTGTTCTTTGATTGTCCTCCTTATGAGTGGCGGTCGGGGACGAGCGATGGTCTTTTCCTACCAATCTATCCCCCTAGGAGCATGCGTGTAGTGCTTGGTTTTTGATGACTTGTAGATTTTTGCAATAAGTATGTGAGTTCTTTATGACTAATGTTGAGTCCATGGATTATACGCACTCTTACCCTTCCATCATTGCTAGCCTCTTCGGTACCGTGCATTGCCCTTTCTCACATTGAGAGTTGGTGCAAACTTCGCAGGTGCATCCAAACCACGTGATATGATACGCTCTTTCACACATAAACCTCCTTATATCTTCCTCAAAATAGCCACCATAGCTACCTATCATGGCATTTCCATAGCCATTCCGAGATATATTGCCATGCAACTTTCCACCGTTCCGTTTATCATGACACGTTCATCATTGTCATATTGCTTCGCATGATCATGTAGTTGACATCGTATTTTGTGGCAAAGCCACCGTTCATAATTTTTCATACATGTCACTCTTGAGTTGTTGCTATCCCGATATACCACCGCAGGCAGTCATATAGATTCATACTTTGTTCTAGTATCGAGTTGTAATCATTGAGTTGTAAATAAATAGAAGTGTGATGATCATCATTCATAGAGCATTGTCCCAATAAAAAGAGAGAGAGAGAAAGGACAAAAAAAGGCCCAAAAAAAGGGACAATGCTACTATCCTTTTTCCACACTTCTGCTTCAAAGTAGCACCATGATCTTCATTATAGAGAGTCTCTTGTTTTGTCACTTTCATATACTAGTGGGAATTTTTCATTATAGAACTTGGCTTGTATATTCCAATGATGGGCTTCCTCAAAATGCCCTAGGTCTTCGTGAGCAAGCGAGTTGCATGCACACCCACTTAGTTTATTTTGTTGAGCTTTCATATACTTATAGGTCTAGTGCATCCGTTGCATGGCAATCCCTACAAAAATTATATTGAAATTATGCTAAGTAGCATTCCACATCAAAAAAATTGTTTTTATCATTTACCTACTCGAGGACAAGCAGGAATTAAGCTCGGGGATGCTTGATACGTCTCCAATGTATCTATAATTTTTTATTGTTCCATGTTATATTATATTCTGTTTTGGACATTAATGGGCTTTATTATACACTTTTATATTATTTTTGGGACTAACCTATTAACCGGAGGCCCAACCCAGAATTGTTGTTTTTTGCCTATTTTAGAGTTTCGCAGAAAAAGAATATCAAACGGAGTCCAAACGGAATGAAACCTTCGAACGTGATTTGCGGAACTAACGTGATCCACAGACTTGGACCCTACGTCAAGACATCAACCAGAGGGCACGAGGTAGGGGCGCGCTACCCCCTAGGCACGCCTCCACCTCGTGGGGCCCACGCCACTCCATCGGCGCATTTCTTCCTCCTATATATACCTCACGCACCCCAAACTGCCAGACACGGAGCCAAAACCTAATTCCACCACCGCAACCTTCTGCATGCCCGTGAGATCCCATCTTGGGGCCTTTTCCTGAGTTCACGGAGGCGGCATCGATCACGGAGGGCTTCTACATCAACACCATAGCCTCTCCGATGATGTGTGAGTAGTTTACCTCAGACCTTCAGTCCATAGTTATTAGCTAGATGGCTTCTTCTCTCTTTTGGATCTCAATACAATGTTCTCCCCTCTCTTGTGGAGATCTATTCGATGTAATCTTCTTTTATGTGTGTTTGTTGAGACCGATAAATTGTGGGTTTATGATCAAGTTTATCGAAGAACAATATTTGAATCTTCTCTGAATTCTTTTATGTATGATTGGTTATCTTTGTAAGTCTCTTCGAATATTATCAGTTTGGTTTGGCCTACTCGATTGATCTTTCTTGCAATGGGAGAAGTGCTTAGCTTTGGGTTCAATCTTGCGGTGTCCTTTCCTAGTGACAGTAGGCGCAGCAAGGCACGTATTGTATTGTTGGCATCGAGGATAACAAGATGGGGTTTATATCATATTGCATGAGTTAATCCCTCTACATCATGTCATCTTGCTTAAAGCGTTACTCTTTTCTTATGAACTTAATACTCTAGATGCATGCTGGATAGCGGTCGATGTGTGGAGTAATAGTAGTAGATGCAGGCAGGAGTCGGTCTACTTGTCTCGGACGTGATGCCTATATACATGATCATACCTAGATATTCTCATAATTATGCTCAATTCTATCAATTGCTCAACAGTAATTTGTTCACCCACCGTAATACTTATGCTCTCGAGAGAAGCCACTCGTGAAACCTATGGCCCCGGGTCTATTTTACAATATTAACCTTCCAACACTTAGTTATTTTTATTGCCTTTTATTTTACTTTGCATCTTTATCATAAAAATACCAAAAATATTATCTTATCAGATCTCACTCTCGTAAGTGACCGTGAAGGGATTGACAACCCCTTTATTGTGTTGGTTGTGAGGATTTATTTGTTTGTGTAGGTGCGAGGGACTCGTGCGTGGCCTCCTACTGGATTGATACCTTGGTTCTCAAAAACTGAGGGAAATACTTACGCTGCTTTACTGCATCACCCTTTCCTCTTCAAGGGAAAACCAACGCAGTGCTCAAGAGGTAGCAGTTAGCTTGTTACCAAAATCTGTTCCACCAAGTTTGTGTAATCGTTCAAACCGAGATGAATTTCTACCCTAACCCTAGCACATCGGTCCCACTGAAATGCCTAACGGTCACATTACGAACCAAATCGGTCCGACCGGGTTTTCTGATTCGGTCCCACCAAGTTTGATGAATTGTGTGTAATGGTTAGATTTTGTGTGGAGGCTATATATACCCCTCCACCCACTCTTCATTCGTGAGGAGAGCCATCAGAACATGCCTACACTTCCAGCATACATTTTCTGAGAGAGAACCACCTACTCATGTGTTGAGGTCAAGATATTCCGTTCCAACCACATAAATCTTGATCTCTAGCCTTCTCCAACTTGCTTTCCACTCAAATCATATTTCCACCAAATCCAAATCTGTGAGAGAGAGTTGAGAGTTGGGGACACTATCATTTGAAGCACAACAGCAAGGAGTTCATCATCAACACACTGTCTATTACCTTTTGGAGAGTGGTGTCTCCTAGATTGGTTAGGTGTCACTTGGGAGCCTCCGTCAAGATTGTGGAGTTGAACCAAGGAGTTTGTACGGGCAAGGAAATCACCTACTTCATGAGGATCTACCCTAGTGAGGCAAGTCCTTCGTGGGTGATGGCCATGGTGGGATAGACAAGGTTGCTTCTTCGTGGACCCTTCATGGGTGGAGCCCTCCGTGGACTCGCGCAACCGTTACCCTTCGTGGGTTGAAGTCTCCATCAACGTGGATGTACGATAGCACCACCTATCGGAACAACAACAAAAATCTTCGTGTCTCCAATTGCATTTGCACACTCCAATCCCATCCCTTTACATTCTCGCAAATTGCATGCTTTACTTTCCGCTACTCCTATACTCTTCTCATGCTTGCTTGATATGTATTGTGAATGTTTAAACTTGTGCTAAAACTCCACCTCAACTTAAAGAAATTAAAAACTTCTACTTTTCTTTGCTAAGAGTCTATTCACCCCCTCTCTAGACACCTCTTCTCGATCCTTTCACTTTTGCCACATACACATTTTCTAATTTTACTAGTTGATAGGAATTATCGTGCTCCATCCGCTCATATACCATGCTCCCGACAACTTTCATAGTTGTTTCCTTTAAGTCGGTAAGTGCTTCACCCATTCACAATGTCTTATTTTTTTATGAAAAAACTATTGAACACAAATTTGCTTCTAATGTTAATAATTTTTGCTTCATATGCAAATAATATTTTGTCAATGCAATATGATCCGTGTGTGTGATAATATTTGGTTCTAACTAAACAATTTTGTGTTTCCAATAGTAATTAATTTGCTTCTAAAATAGTTGGAACTTTTCACTATTTATTTCAATTCACAATAAAATTTGTCTCATTAGACTATTGAACTTGCTTCCACTATTACTAGAATTTGTTTTGGTGTGTTGTCATGTACATTTTCCTCTAATGCTAATACTTGATATGTTCTAACCATATTTATAAGTTTTATCTTGAAGTGTTGATAATTTAATGTTATGCTTGCAGGTGCCAGTGCAAACAGAGAACATGTCGGCTGGGATTGGCTCGACAGTTCCAGAACAAATTAGACGGTGGTTCCAAACTATTGAATTTGGGTTTGTTATCTGGACATGATTAACTTTAATTGACTCAGTAGTACTGGAAGATAAAATATTTAGATGTACTGGGACTTTAAAAATTCATAGAAAGGAATGACTGGGTAGCGGATTTTGAAAACTTTGGTCTATGGCCTATTCTTAGAGTTCAAACAAACATAATTTTCTTGTGCCCCTCTTCATAGTATGGTTGTGCTAAACTCGGCGTGAATCTTGAGTTCACCAAAAGCCTACAAAATGCATGCTATAATCTTGAGATAGAAATCAACTTGAAAAGTTCACCAATATAGGTATATTTATAGCCAAGCATGGTATACATTTAGTTAGCATGTTACACCTGAAATTAACTCATTGAAACACTAGTCCTCTCAATGGGTTTATTAAAAATCACCAGAACCACTAGGGCTATGTTCTTAGATGCACTTTCACACGGTTGGGTGCTAGTCCAACGTAACACTTACAATCGGTACATAAATGGGAAGATTTTCCCTAATATCTATTCCCCATATTTTCTTTTGCTCACAATTCTCTTCCACAGTGAATATATGACCAACGCTAGATATATTTTTATATCATATAAAATTGGAGTCTTTTTTGCCACACATAGTTCAACAATATTTGAAACTCATTATTTTCTTAAATTTAATTTAAATTCAAGCACAACATATGCTTCCAAATTCACAAAATGGTCCGAAGAAATCATGATAAACATGGACAAACTATTGCGCATGGAGATGTCACGAATGCTCAGTGGGACCAACTTGAAGCTGCTCATTATGTGTGTGCTTTCGATCTCTCTATGCACTTCAAGAAATAATTGCACACAGCCAGGATTGTGCTCATCCATCATAGTCGTTCCCACATTCTCATACTCAAAGCCTTCTACCTTGAACTCATTTATCATAAACTATCATGTTTTGCATGATTACACATGTTGTCATGATGCCAACAACATCTTTTCATCCCAAAAACTTGTAGGTTGACGAACAATTGCAAAGCAATCTTGCAACACTGCAAATGTTCGCTTAACATTCTTCCTTCCTCTCTACTTCTTGACTTTGCCTAAGTGTTATCTCATGTTACCTTGATGGTTTGATATTGTTTTCAAATGTGGACCATGACAGATATATGTCATCTGCAAGATAGAATACCTTTGTCATGTTGTTTCTCATTAACCCGATAGTTCAACAGTGCAACATCATTGCTTGCTCCAATACTTATAGATTGGTAGCTAGAAGTTGGCCACCCAAGTGGAAGATTTTCTAATGGTAGAAATTTCTTCCCTCAGTTGAGAAACCAATGTATCAATTCATAGAGATAACACCCCAAAGCTTACTCGAGTAGCACTACAATACAATAAAAAATTTACTTGTGTTCTCAACACTTCTAATCAGATAGTCAATCTCAATAGCTTTGCTAGTTGCAACAAGTAATCAAAAGATAATGTGGTATGAAGTATTTTGTGTGTTTTTGGAATAAATAATAACTAAAAAATAAAGTTCATATAAAAAGGTTTTTGAGAGTTTTTTGATGGATATATTGAGACGTGGTTCTTACGTCCACTAGTAGCATCTCTCACGAAAGAGTGACATATAAATATAAGAATATGCATGTGTGAATTTTACTATGTTTCTAAAAATGCATGTGTAATTGATCAATCAAACAATCACGCATATTATTACATGGTCGGGATCAAGTTTTATAGGCAGTATGTCCATAAATCCATTGGAATCGACACATTCCAAATCTAATGGATAATACTCTGTGATGGAAACCATCATAAACACCCTCAAGTATGAAGTAGAAAAACATGTGTGAGTCGACGGCACGGGCCGGGGGAACACTCCATTCACAGCTAGTCACCCGTTTGGGGGCCCGGGTGGTTACGGCATTGCTGGAGACTGGGGTGGCGGACGCAGAGTCAATGGTATTCTGCCGCCGGTAGGCGGCATGGCACTCTGTTTGGGTCTCCAAGGTGATGGATTGACATCCAGGACTGGTGTTGCTGCTTCTGCGGCGGCGGTCCCTGCCAGGCCTGGTGTCCCCCCGCAATCGGACTTGGTGCTCGGGCTGGTTCGGCTGTCAGACCATCACCAGGGAACTGCCGGTCTCCTCCGGGCTGGGGCTCGGGCCATTGCAACTCCCTGGCATCCACGACGGTGGGCTCGCGGGCTCGGGTTGACACACCCTTGGTGTCGTCGTCTGCGGCGACCACTACGGTCGGCTCTAAGGCTTTCGGGAGTATGCCACTACTGCGCAAGGCTGACCTCCGGAGCACGGCGTAACCTCGCCGGCTGTCCTTCAGTCCTATGTCTCCGGTGGCCCCGGTGGAAGATGATCTGGAGTATGTTGGCCTGACGTCTGCTAGCCAAGATGCCCAAGCGGTGGAGGTGGGACGTCCGGCCAACAGGGTTGTCTCGGGCGCGCCTGACATCCTGGAAGCACAGATTCACAACCAGGTGGAGGATGTTGCAGAGATAGCACTCACACAGGAGATGGGTTTGTCCATCCAGATTCACCCTACTCGCTGCAGCAGCCGCAACCCCAGCCCTGTGCAGACGCCGTTCACGGTTCCCCTTCCTCAACATTTGCTCCTGATGGCCACAACGGTAGGGGACGATGATGCTCCTATGTTAGGGCCAAGGACGGCGTCGGAGACGTTGCTGCAGGGCCTGGCAACCTCTGCGAGGCCTTATGTTCTGGGTCTGCGATCAACTGCATCAGCACCAGCAAGACGCAAGAAGCCTTTGCCGCCCAACTTCACGCCCAGAAGGAACGCTCGTCCCTGCAAGAACTCTATGGGACACAATACATGCCTAGTGCAGTGGGCCCAGACTGTGATGTTGAGGAGAATGGGGGTGATCCAAGCAGAAGAACAACTCTCGGAAGAAGCACTTGATGAGTACCTGAAGTTGTTCGACAAGCCTCTCGCCCCCCATCATGTCAAGGCGATCACGGCAATCTTTGCGCCGGGCAAGGTCGATTTCGACGAACCCCCTCAGACTGGATTTGGTGCTTTCTCTCTACCGGAGGTAGTCGAGGCGTGCGGTGCCTAGACGTATCGCTCAGCTCTCCGTGGTCCGCTACTCTGTTTTATCATGTCATCATCCTTACGTGTACTGGCTTGGAATGTTTCCTTAGTTTGTTTTCAAGAGTCCAAGTTGGCAATGGTGAATGAATCTGTGGTTCGTGAGACTCTGGGGCTGGGCTTTGATGGCTTCGATTTCTTGCCTATGGAGGGCACCAGAGGGGGTATTTTGTTGGCCTGGAAGTCTGAAAGGTTGTGGGTCTTGAATATCCATAAAGATGAATTCATGATCTCAGCACATATTTTGTCCTTGGTAGATGGAAAGGAGTGGCTGGTATCTTCTGTTTATGGGCCACAAGAGGATGAACACAAAGTTAGATTCCTAGAGGTTATTCTGCAGTTTGGGGAGTAGGTGTGTCTGCCATGGATCCTAAACGGTGACTTTAACATTGTATACAGTGAAGATGAGCGCAGTTCTAGGAGAGTTAACAGAAGGCTCGTGAATAAATTTCGGCATACAATTAACAGATTGGGTCTTCATGACATGCCCATGATTGGGAGGCGCTACACTTGGTGTAATAATCAGGAGTAAGCGATTCTTGCAAGACTGGACAGGGTGTTATTCAACAACGACTGGGAGGACTTGTATCCCATCAGTGATATGTTGTCGCTTAGCTCCAGCATATCAGACCATTGTCCTCTACTTCTTACTTGCTCTTCTGCAAGACCGCGCGCCTACCACTTCCGCTTTGAGAACTTCTTGTGCAAGTTACCAGGATTCGCGGACACTGTCAAGGAGGCATGGATGCAAGATGTTGAGGGCAGCGACCCACCGAAAATCTTCAATATCAAGTTACATCGCGCAGCCAAAGCTTTGAGAAGTTGGGGCCAGAGACGATGGAGTGAGCTTAGTCTTCAGTTTCAAATGGCCAATGAAGTGATATGGCGTCTGGATTGTGCGTAGGAGAGGAGGCAACTCTCTACGAGGAAAGAAACCTACGCGCCTTCTTGAAGGTCAAGTGCCTGGCCTTTGCCTCACTTGAACGTGTTCGTGTGCGTCAACGCGCGAAGGTGCGGGATCTCAAGGAAGGGGATGCTGACACCAAATACTTCCACATGAAAGCGAATGGGTGCCGTCGTAAACATTTAATACCCTATCTCAAGCAGGGTGACCAAATTGCCATAGCTATGGAGGAGAAGCTAAACTTGGTTGTAGAGTTCTTCAGCAAGTTAATGGGCACTCCTGAGCCGGCCAGAAACAGGTGTACTTTGCGATGGGAGACTCTGAATCTGCGCAAGCTGACGCCGGAGTTGGCGCAAGGTCTCGAATCAGAATTCACTATGGATGAGGTGAAAAGGGTGACCATGGACATGCCCTCTGACAGGGCACCAGGTCCTGACGGCTTCTCCGGTCTGTTTTATAAAATGTGCTGGGATATATTGCCTCGAATCTAATGGCTGTGATGAAGACTCTGCATGAGGGCCGCTTTTATTCATTTGGAGGCCTCAACACATCAATCCTCACACTCCTGCCCAAGAAAAAAAAATCATTGGAGATCGGCGACTTCAGACCTATCAACCTCATACATGGTGCTGCCAAGATCTTTGTTAAAGTGCTTGCATGCCATCTGGCTCCGCTCTTGCCCACCCTCATCTCGCAGGCCCAAAGTCCTTTCTTATCCTGGCGCAACATCCATGAAAACTTCAAGTTTGTAAGGAACCTTTATCGTCTGCTGCATCGCAAACGAAGGCCCTCGGTACTTATGAAGATCGACATCTCCAAAGCCTTTGACACCCTTTCATGGGAGTTCCTCTTGGAAATCCTAGTCGCCAAAGGATTCGGTGGGAAGTGGTGCTCTTGGATATGTGGGGTGCTCTCCACTGCCTCGACATCGGTCCTCATCAACGACGAGCTGAGCCTCCCTTTTGCTTTTGGCCAAGGGGTCAGACAGGGCGATCCCATATCACCGGCACTTTTCATCCTGGCTATGGACGCTGATGACCCACAAGTATAGGGGATCTATCATAGTCCTTTCGATAAGTAAGAGTGTCGAACCCAACGAGGAGCAGAAGGAAATGATAAGCGGTTTTCAGCAAGGTATTCTCTGCAAGCACTGAAATTATCGGTAACCGATAGTTTTGTGATAAAGTAATTTGTAACGGGTAACAAGTAACAAAAGTAAATAAAGTGCAGCAAGATGGCCCAATCCTTTTTGTAGCAAAGGAAAAGCCTGGACAAACTCTTATATAGAGAAAATCGCTCCCGAGGACACATGGGAATTATCGTCAAGCTAGTTTTCATCACGTTCATATGATTCGCGTTCGGTACTTTGATAATTTGATATGTGGGTGGACCGGTGCTTGGGTGTTGTCCTTACTTGGACAAGCATCCCACTTATGATTAACTCCTATTGCAAGCATCCGCAACTACAAAAGAAGTATTAAGGTAAACCTAACCATAGCATGAAACATATGGATCCAAATCAGCCCCTTACGAAGCAACACATAAACTAGGGTTTAAGCTTCTGTCACTCTAGCAACCCATCATCTACTTATTACTTCCCAATGCCTTCCTCTAGGCCCAAGTAATGGTGAAGTGTCATGTAGTCGACATTCACATAACACCACTAGAGGAGAGACAACATACATCTCATCAAAATATCAAACGAATACCAAATTCACATGACTACTAATAGCAAGACTTCTCCCATGTCCTCAGGAACAAACGTAACTACTCACAAAGCATATTCATATTCATAATCATAGGAGTATTAATATGCATATAGGATCTGAACATATGATCTTCCACCAAATAAACCAACTAGCATCAACTACAAGAAGTAATCAACACTACTAACAACCCATAGGTACCAATCTGAGGCGTTGGGACAAAGTTGGATACAAGAGATGAACTAGGGTTTGAGATGAGATGGTGCTGGTGAAGGTGTTGATGGAGATTGGGCCCCTCCCGATGAGAGGAGCGTTGGTGATGACGATGGCGATGATTTCCCCCTCCCGGAGGGAAGTTTCCCCGGCAGAATAGCTCTGCCGGAGCCCTAGATTGGTTCCGCCAAGGTTCCGCCTCGTGGCAGCGGAGTTTCTTCCTGAAAGCTTGCTTATGAGTTTTTCTCGGACGAAGGACTTCATATAGCAGAAGATGGGCACCGGAGGGCCACCAGGGGACCCACGAGGCAGGGGGCGCGCCCAGGGGGTAGGGCGCGCCTCCCACCCTTGTGGCCAGGGTGTGGCCCCCCTCCGGTATTTTCTTCGTCCAGTATTTTTTATTAATTCCAAAAATGACTTCCGTGAAGTTTCAGGGCTTTTGGAGCTGTGCAGAATAGGTCTCTAATATTTGCTCCTTTTCAGCCCAGAATTCCAGCTGCCGCCATTCTCCCACTTCATGTAAACCTTGTAAAATAAGAGAGAATAGGCATAAGTATTGTGACATAATGTGTAATAACATCCCATAATGCGATAAATAACGACATAAAAGCATGATGCAAAATGGACGTATCAACTCCCCCAAGCTTAGACCTCGCTTGTCCTCAAGCGGAAGCCGATAACGATAAATATGTCCACATGTTTAGAGGTAGAGGTGTCGATAAAATAAAATACGGACATGAGGGCATCATGATCATTCTTATAATAGCAACATATATGGATATTTTCATATGATTTCTTATGCTCAAGTAATAACCTATTAACAATGTCAAGTATGAATCAGAAACTTTATTGAGAACTAACAAACTATAATCTTAGTCATTCAGGCAATTGCAATTTATCATAACATCAGAAAGAGTCAATATAAGAGCTTTTCAGCAAGTCCACATACTCAACTATCATTTAGTCTTTCACAATTGCTAACACTCACGCAATACTCGTGGTTACGGAGTTTTGATCAGACACAGAGAAAGATAGGGGCTTATAGTTTCGCCTCCCAACCTTTTACCTCAAGGGTAATGTCAACAGTAATAGTTCGTGCTAGCTTACATCCAATTGGATAGATATATATCATGATATTTCCAACACAAGGTGCTTGCCAAAGGATAAAATGTAAAAAGGAAAGGTGAAGATCACCGTGACTCTTGCATAAGGGTAAGAGATAAAAGTAAAAGATAGGCCCTTCGCAGAGGGAAGCAGATGTTGTCATGCGCTTTAATGTTTGGATGCACGAAATTTTAATGCAAAAGAACGTCACTTTATATTGCCACTTGTGATATGGACCTTTATTATGCAGTCCATCGCTTTTATTTCTTCCACATCACAAGATCGTATAAAGCTTATTTTCTCCACACTAATAAATCATACATATTTAGAGAGCAATTTTTATTGCTTGCACCGATGACAACTTACTTGAAGGATCTTACTCAATCCATAGGTAGATATGGTGGACTCTCATGGCAAAACTGGGTTTAAGGGAATTTGGAAGCACAAGTAGTATCTCTACTTGGTGCAAAGAATTTGGCTAGCATGAGGGGGAAAGGCAAGCTCAACATGTTGGATGATCCATGACAATATACTTTATTTCAGATATAAGAAAACATAACCCATTATGTTGTCTTCCTTGTCCAACATCAACTCTTTAGCATGTCATACTTTAATGAGTGCTCGCAATCATAAAAGATGTCCAAGATAGTATATTTATATGTGAAACCTATCTTTCTTTATTACTTCCTATTAATTGCAATGATGACCAAAACTAAAATTTTCAACTCTCAATAACTTTTAATCATCATACTCTTTCTATGTGAAGTCATTACTTCCCATAAGATCAATATGATCTCTTTATTTCTTTTTATTCTTTCTCTTTTCTTTTATTCCCTCAAGATCATGGCAAAATAATCAAGCCCTTGAATCAACACTAATCTTTATTATATATAGCTCACGGACTCGATTACATAGAGGGATCATAAAGCAAAACTCAAAGCTAGATCATACTAAAACTTTATTCTACTAGATCAAGATATTACCAAAAGGATCAAACTAAGAAAAACGGTAAAAATAGGAGTGTGATGGTGATACAATACCGGGGCACCTCCCCCAAGCTTGGCAGTTGCCAAGGGGAGTGCCCATACCCATGTGATTATATCTCCTTCTTCGGGGGTGGTGATGTGATATTCTTGGCTATGATACCCCTCAGGATACGATTCTCCTCCTCGAGCTTGTTGACTTGCCGCTTAACATCCATTATTTCCTTTCGGAGCTTACCCGTGACGGTTAAAGCTCCTTGCACCCATGGATGCTGCATAGTTGCGGGAGAACAAGTAACACTCCTTTTCATATTTTCATAAGAGAGAAATTTAACATTGGAGGGGATGACCAAGTTTGGGATAGCTGAGCCCTGTAGTTCCCCCATTGTGAAGCCTTCTCGGAGACGAGAAGTAACTTCTTGATCCTCCTCCATGGCATCTATCCTTTTCAAGTCAGCTTCCATCTCTTCCTCCGTTGAGGGCCAAAAGTGATAGGCATCGTTGTTTGCCCCTGGACCTGGTGTCAGATGAGACACCCGACTCTCCCCGACTGACTCTTGAGAAGACATCTTGCTCTAATCTGCGGCAGAAACAGCTCGAAACAAAAACAGAGGATATTTGCATGATACGGTGGTCAAAACCTTCGGGAGATTATATAATGAATTTTTACTGACCAAAAGAAGTTTCGTTCAACAAAACGGAGTCCGGAGAGCACACGAGGTGCCCATGAGGTAGGGGGCGCGCCCTCCACCCTCGTGGAGGCCTCGTGTCCTTCCCGGACTGCTTCTTATTTTCCTATTTTCTTATATATTCCAAAATGGAGAAAAATTGCCATTAGAACTATTTTGGAGTCGGTTTACTTACCGTACCACGTACCTATTCCTTTTCGGAGTATGAAACGTTCTGGAAAGTGTCTCTTATGTATTCCTCCGGTGTTACGGTTTCAATAACATTAGTTTCAACATTTATAGGATTACCTGAGATATAATGTTTGATTCTTTGACCGTTTACCACCTTCGGATTTGTGCCTTCGAAGTTTTTGATTTTTATGGCACCGGAACGATAGACCTCCTCGATAACGTAAGGACCTTCCCATTTAGAGAGAAGTTTTCCTGCAAAAAATCTTAAACGAGAGTTGAATAGCAACACATAATCACCTACATTAAACTCACGCTTTTGTATCCTTTTGTCATGCCATCTTTTAACTTTTTCTTTAAACAACTTGGCATTCTCATAAGCCTGGGCTCTCCATTCATCAAGTCAGCTAATGTCAAATAGCATCTTCTAACTGGCAAGTTTGAAATCATAATTGAGCTCTTTAATGGCCCAATATGCCTTATATTGTAGTTTGAGAGGTAAGTGACATGCTTTTCCATAAACCATTTTATACGGAAACATACCCATAGGATTTTTATATGTAGTTCTATAGGCCCATAATGCATCATCAAGTTTCTTGGACCAATTCTTTCTAGATCTATTAACAGTCTTTTGCAAAATTAATTTGAGCTCTCTGTTACTCAATTCTACTTGACCACTAGGGTGATAAGGAGATGCAATTCTATGATTAACATCATACTTAGCAAGCATCTTACGAAAAGCACCATGAATAAAATGTGAACCACCATCAGTCATTAAATATCTAGGGACTCCAAACCTCGGAAAAATAACTTCTTTAAGCATCTTAATAGAAGTGTTATGATCAGCACTACTAGTTGGAATAGCTTCTACCCACTTAGTAACGTAATCAACAGCAACTAAAATATGTGTATACCCATTAGAGGAAGGAAACGGTCCCATATAATCAAAGCCCCAAACATCAAATGGTTCAATAACAAGTGAATAATTCATAGGCATTTCTTAACGTCTACTAATATTACCAATTCTTTGACATTCATCACAAGATAAGACAAACTTACGAGCATCCTTGAAGAGAGTAGGCCAATAAAAACTGGATTGTAATACCTTATGTGCAGTTCTATCTCCAGCGTGGTGTCCTCCATAAGCCTCGGAGTGACACCTATGTAGGATCTCTTCATGTTCATGCTCAGGTACACAACGTCTAATAACACCATCTACTCCTTCTTTATAAAGATGTGGGTCATCCCAAAAGCAATGTCTTTAATCATAGAAAAACTTTTTCTTTTGCTGGTATGTGAAACTAGGTGTTATAAATTTAGCAACAATGTAATTAGCATAATCAGCATACCATGGAGCAGTACAAGAAGCATTTATGACATTTAAATGTTCATCAGGAAAGCTATCATCAACAGGTAGTGGGTCATCAAGAACATCCTCTAACCTAGACAAGTTGTCTGCAACGGGGTTCTCAGCTCCCTTTCTATCAATAATATGCAAATCAAATTCTTGTAGTAGAAGAACCCATCTAATAAGTCTAGGTTTAGCGTCTTTCTTTTCCATAAGATATTTAATAGCAGCATGATCAGTGTGAATAGTTACTTTAGAATCAACAATATAAGATCTGAACTTATCACAAGCAAATACAACTGCTAAGAATTGTTTTTCAGTAGTAGCATAATTTCCCTGGGCATTTTCTAGAGTTTTACTAGCATATTGAATAACATTTAATTTCTTATCAACTATTTGCCCTAGAACAGCACCTACAGCATAATCACTAGCATCACACATAATTTCAAAGGGTAAATTCCAATCAGGTGGCTGAACAATAGGTGCAGAAATTAATGCTTTCTTAATTACTTCAAATGCTTCTACACAATCATCATCAAAGACAAATGGTATATCTTTTTGTGGTAGATTAGTCAGAGGTTGAAAGATTTTTGAGAAGTCCTTAATGAACCTCCTATAAAAACCGGCATGACCAAGGAAACTTCTTATACCTTTAATGTCCTTGGGACATGGCATCTTTTCAATAGCATCAACTTTAGCTTTATCAACTTCAATGCCTCTTTCAGAAATTTTATGCCCCAAGACAATACCTTCATTAACCATAAAGTGGCATTTCTCCCAATTCAAGACAAGGTTAGTTTCTTCACATCTATGCAAAACTCAATCAAGGTTGCTCAAGCAATCATCAAAAGAGGATCCATAAACGGAAAAATCATCCATGAAAACCTCACAGATCTTTTCACAAAAATCAGAGAATATAGCCATCATGCATCTTTGAAAGGTAGCAGGTGCATTACATAAAACAAAAGGCATACGTCTATAAGCAAAGGTACCGAAAGGGCAAGTAAAAGTGGTCTTTGCTTGATCATCAGCTGACACATGTATTTGAGAGAAACCAGAATAACCATCTAGAAAGCAAAAATGTGTATGTTTGGATAATCTATCTAGCATTTGATCAATGAATGGCAAGGGGTAATGATATTTTTTAGTAGCTTTATTTAATTTACGGAAATCAATTACCATCCTATAACCTGTAATAATTCTTTGCGGAATCAATTCATCTTTATCATTAGGAACGACAGTAATACCTCCTTTCTTAGGAACATAATGTACAGGACTTACCCACTGACTATCAGCAACGGGATAAATTATACCTGCTTCAAGGAGCTTTAATATTTCCTTTCTTACCACTTCTTTCATCTTAGGATTTAGCCGCCGTTGGTGATCAATAACTGGTTTGGCGTCTTTCTCCAAGTTTATTTTGTGTTGAAATAGAGTGGGACTAATGCCCTTAAGATCATCAAGAGTATATCCAATAGGAGCATGGTGCTTTTTCAGAGTTTTCAATAATTTTTCTTCCTCCTTCTCTGAAAGGTTAGCACTAATAATAACAGGATATATCTTCTTTTCATCAAGATAAGCATATTTAAGAGTATCAGGCAATGGTTTAAGCTCAAACACGGGATCACCCTTGGGTGGAGGAGGATCCCCTAGGATTTCAACAGGAAAGTTGTGTTTCAGAATAGGTCCTTGGTTAAATAATACTTCATCTATTTCCCTTCTTTCATTCATAAAAATATCATTTTCATGGTCGAGCAAATATTGTTCTAAAGGATCACTAGGAGGCACGGCAATAGAAGCAAGACCAATAATTTCATCCTTACTAGGCGATTCCTCATCACGAGGTTGTCTACGAAATTTAGAAAAATTAAACTCATGAGACATATCATCCAAACCAATAGTAACAACATCCTATTCGCAGTCTATCTTAGCATTAACAGTGTTCAAGAAGGGTCTACCAAATATAATGGGACAAAAACTATCTTGTGGGGAACCAAGAACAAGAAAATCAGCAGGATATTTAACTTTCCCACACAATACTTCAACATCTATAACAACCCCAATTGGTGAAATAGTATCTCTATTGGCAAGTTTAATTGTAACATCAATATCTTCTAACTCAGCAGGTGCAATATCATGCATAATTTCTTTGTATAAGGAAATAGGTGATACGTCTCCGTCGTATCTACTTTTCCAAACACTTTTGCCCTTGTTTTGGACTCTAACTTGTATGATTTGAATGGAACTAACCCGGACTGACGTTGTTTTCAGCAGAATTGCCATGATGTTGTTTTATGTGCAGAAAACAAAAGTTCTCGGAATGACCTGAAACTCCACGGGATGTCTTATAAAAATAATAAAAAAATCCTCGCAAAAGATGAAGACCAGGGGGCCCACACCCTGTCCACGAGGGTGGGGGCATGCCTCCCCTCCTGGGCGCGCCCCCCTACCTCGTGGGCCCCCTGGACACCCCCCGACGCCAACTCCAACTCTATATATTGGCTTTCGGGGAGAAAAAAATTAGAGAGAAGAAATCATCGCATTTTACGATACGGAGCCGCCGCCAAGCCCTAATCTCTCTCGGGAGGCTGATCTCGAGTCCATTCGGGGCTCGGAGAGGGGATTCGTCGCCGTCGTCATCATCAACCATCCTCCATCACCAATTTCATGATGCTCACCGCCGTGCGTGAGTAATTCCATCGTAGGCTTGCTGGACGGTGATGGGTTGGATGAGATTTATCATGTAATCGAGTTAGCTTTGTTAGGGTTTGATCCCTAGTATCCACTATGTTCTGAGATTGATGTTGCTATGACTTTGCTATGCTTAATGCTTGTCACTAGGGCCCGAGTGCCATGATTTCAGATCTGAACCTATTATGTTTTCATGAACATATGTGAGTTCTTGATCCTATCTTGCAAGTCTATAGTCACCTACTATGTGTTATGATCCGGCAACCCCGAAGTGACAATAATCGGGACCACTCCCGGTGATGACCATAGTTTGAGGAGTTCATGTATTCACTATGTGCTAATGCTTTGTTCCGGTTCTCTATTAAAAGGAGGCCTTAATATCCCTTAGTTTCTAATAGGACCCCGCTGCCACGGGAGGGTAGGACAAAAGATGGCATGCAAGTTCTTTTCCATAAGCACGTATGACTATATACGGAATACATGCCTACATTATATTGATGAATTGGAGCTAGTTCTGTGTCACCCTATGTTATGACTGTTACATGACGAACCACATCCGGCATAATTATCCATCACTAATCCGGTGCCTACGAGCTTTCCATATACTGGTCTTCGCTTATTTAGTTTTCCGTTGCTACTGTTACAATCACTACAAAAATACCAAAAACATTACTTTTGCAGTATTTACTTTTGTTACCGTTACCACCACTATCATATTACTTTTCTACTAAACACTTTGCTGCAAATACTAAGTTTCCAGGTGTGGTTAAATTGACAACTCAGCTGCTAATACTTGAGAATATTCTTTGGCTCCCCTTGTGTCGAATCAATAAATTTGGGTTGAATACTCTACCCTCAAAAACTATTGCGATCCCCTATACTTGTGGGTTATCAAGACCTTTTTCTGGCGCCGTTGCCGGGGAGCATAGCTCTATTCTTTGAGTCACTTGGGATTTATATCTGCTGGACACTATGAAGAACTTGAAAGACGCTAAGACAACAATTTATCCCTCAACTACGAGGGAGGTAAGGAACTGCCATCTAGCTCGCACTTGATTCACCTTCCATTATGAGTAAGCTAGCGACACCTAAACCTGCTTCGCTATTCGCTCGATATGTCGCATGTTATTGATGATGCCACTTCTGCTATGCATGATACTTATGATGAAACTACTTCTATGCTTGATACTACTGTGCCCCTTCGTGAATTTCTAGATGAACAAATTGCTAGAGCTGGAGAGAAAGAAATTATTGAATCTGAATACGATGATGAAAGTGATGATGAAAATATGCCTGTTATTCCCGAGGGTTATGTTTTTGATATGGAATCTTCTGCAGCTATTTTTGCTTGTAAAGATAGATATGAACTTAAGAGGCTGCTAGTTAAATGGAACAAAGAATCTCTTAGGGAGAGAATGAAACCTGATCCTGCTTTTGCTACTTCACCTATTTGTGTTCCTGATAAGGATTATGAGTTTTCTATTGATCCAGATATGATTACTTTGGTCGAATCTGATCCTTCTTATGGCTATGAATCTGAAACTGTTGTGGCACATCTTACCAAGTTAAATGATATAGCCGCCATGTTTACTAATGATTAGAGATCGCGCTACTTTTATATACTCAAAATATTTCCGTTCTCATTAAAGGGTGATGCTAAGATATGGTTTAATTCCCTTGATCCTGGTTGTGTGCGTAGTCCCCAGGATATGATTTATTTCTTCTCTGCTAAATATTTCCCTGCTCATAAGAAACAAGCTGCTTTGAGGGAAATATACAACTTCGTGCAAATTAAAGAAGAGAGTCTCCCACAAGCTTGAGGGAGGCTTCTCAAGTTACTTAATGCTTTGCATGATCATCCTCTTAAGAAACCTAAAATACTTGATATCTTTTATAATGGACTAACTGATGCTTCCAGAGATTACCTGGATTGTTGTGCTTGTTCTCTTTTCAGGGGAAGAACACCGGATGAAGCTGAAATTCTATTGAATAATATGTTGAAAAATGAAAATAATTGGGCACCTCCTGAGTCAGCTCCTGCTCCAATTGCTGAGCCTATTCCTAAACCAACTCCGAAGAAGAGAGGTGTTCTATTTCTCAGTCCCGAAGATATGCAAGAGGCAAAGAAATCTATGAAAGAAAAAGGTATTAAAGCTGAAGATGTTAAGAATTTACCTCCTATTAAAGAAATACATGGTCTTAATTTACATCTTTGTTGAAGAAGTATATGATCTCAATTCTTTATTCATGAAGAACCTCCTGATCCCGATATCCTGACATAGGTAGTAAAGGTAAATTCTCTCTATAGATATGATAAAGCTGAAGTCCCTCCTACTAAAATTCCTAGACAATGCTTCGATGAGTTTGATAATTTTATCTTCAAACAAGAAAATTTTAATGCTTATTTTGGTAGACAATTGAAATATGATTCCAATATGATTAAACACTAGGGTGATTATATGGCTAATATTAGAGGTGAACTTAAACTTGTTAGCAAACATGCTTCTATTGTTACCACTCAAGTAGAACAAGTACTTAAAGCTCAGAAAGAAGTGCTTGATGAGATGAATAGTAAGAAAAATGATTATGCTATTAGAGTGGCTACTAGAACTAGTAGAATGACTCAGGAACATTTGTATCCTGAAGGCCACCCCAAGAGAATCGAGCAAGATTCTCAGAGAAATAATATTGATGTACCTAGTTCTTCTAAAAGGAAGAAAAAGAAAAATGATAGGACTTTGCAAACTTCTAGTGAACCTATTGCTGAACCACCTGAGAATCCAAATGATATCTCCATGTCTGATGCTGAAACACAATCTGGTAATGAACATGAACCTAGTGAAAATGTTAATGATGTTGTTCATGATGATGCTCAACCTAGTAATGATAATGATGTAGAAATTGAACCTGCTATTGATCTTGATAACCCACAATCAAAGAATCAGCGTTATGATAAAAGAGACTTTGTTGCTAGGAAACATGGTAAAGAAAGGGAACCATGGGTTCAGAAACCCATGCCTTTCCTTCCAAAACCATCCAAGAAAAAGGATGATGAGGATTTTGAGCGCTTTGCTGAAATGATTAGGCCCATCTTTTTGCGTATGCGATTGACTGATATGCTCAAAATGAATCCTTATGCTAAATAAATGAAAGATATTGTTACAAATAAAAGAAAGTTACCGGAAGCTGAAATTTCCACCATGCTTGCTAATTATACTTTTAAGGGTGGAATACCAAAGAAACTTGGAGATCCAGGAGTACCTACTATACCATGCTCCATTAAGAGAAATTATGTTAAAGCTGCTTTATGTGATCTTGGAGCCGGTGTTAGTGTTATGCCTCTCTCTTTATATCATAGACTTGATTTGAATAAGTTGACACCTACTGAAATATCTTTGCAAATGGCTGATAAAATCAACTGCTATACCTGTCGGTATTTGTGAGGATGTGCCTGTTGTGGTTGCAAACGTTACTATTTTAACGAACTTTGTTATTCTTGATATTCCCGAGGATGATAGTATGTCTATTATTCTTGGAAGACCTTTCCTTAATACTGCAGGGGCTGTTATTGATTGCAACAAAGGCAATGTCACTTTTCATGTTAATGGTAATGAGCACATGGTACACTTTCTGAGGAAACAACCTCAAGTTCATAGTATAAACTCTATTGGAAAAATTCCATCGATTATATTTGGAGGTTTTGGATTTCCTCTCCCTACTGTCAAGAAGAAATATGATATACTTATTATTGGGGATGTCCATATCCCCGTTGAGGTAACATAGTGTTATTCGAAATTTCTCCGGTTCCATGTTAGTCGGAATGAGTTTGTTAACAAGACCCGATCAACCTTGTTAGTGGATTCCTTTTGATGAGCATGAGATGGATGAAACTAGAAGCACAACCTTCTGTACCCTCTTTATATTTTCTTTTATTTAGTAGAAATAAAGTAAAATAGTATTTTTCTGTCTGTCTCCTGACTTATCCGTGCAATATAAAAATATCTTGAAAATAAAAGTCCTCATAATGCCATGCCAATTTACTATGATTTTTTTCAGGAATATTTGAGGATTTACTGTGCAAAAATTACCGCGGGGGGAGCTGCCACCTGGCCACGAGGGTGGAGGGCGCGCCCTACCCCCTGGGCGCGCCCCCTGCCTCGTGGGCCCATGGTGGCCCTCCTCCACTTATCCCTGCACCCATCTTCTTCCTCTGCCTCATACAAACCCGAAAAACCAACTCAAGCTCGAGTTCCAGCCACTTTTGCTATGATTTTTTATCTCCTTGCTCAAAGCACCTCTCACAAAACTGCTTGGGGAGATTGTTCCTTGGTATGTGACTCCTCCATTGGTCCAATTAGTTTTTGTTCTAGTGCTTTATTCTTTGCAAATTTGTGCTGCATAGGTGACCATGTTCTTGAGCTTGCATGTCAAATTTATATGGTTCCAAGTAGTTCTAGTGCTTGATATAGGCTCTAGGCACTTGTAGGAGTAATTGCTATCGATTTTATTGAAGTTGGTTCACTTTTGTTTGAAGTTACTAAAAAAATTCAGAAATTTTTTCAGAGGAAACAATATGTTTAGGAAAATGTTCCAAGGTGGTTCTTCAAGGAAGCAAGGTCCCAGGCTTGCAATGCTGATGCTGACGAGGAACCACCAAGAGACGCTCTTGTGAGGCCCTGTGAATGGCCTTCGAAAATTTTTATGGATCAAGCGGGAATCAAGGAAGAATTTTATGATATTTATGTAATGCCGGTCTTGAGGACTTTGAAGCTGACAAATGCCCCAAGATCATGATCTCACAAGTTCATTTGTGAGGAGGTTTGAGTTTTCATCTTCGCGTAATTCTCCTTCACCATGTTTGACCTTTATGACAAATCTTATACCATGGACTTAGAGGATTTCACTTTTGCTTGCAAACTTCCATCTTGGGGTAGTGTCAGGGATCCCCCTAAATCTGAATTTAGAGACTTTCTTGCTAGAATAACTGTGGGGGAATCTAGAGATATAACACAAGCCACTATAGGGAGCATTCACTTTCCTGCTATACATTATTTTGCTCTCTTCATAGGTAGATGCATAAACGCTAAGGATGAAGCATGTCACATGTGTGCCCTCGATCTCAAAGATTCTCGTAAGTGCTGTGTTAGGAGACCAATCTTATCATATGGGAGCCATTGTAGCTCGAGGTTGCATCATAATAGACATAACGGAGATTTCTTTGGAGGAATTTATGCAACCCGCTTAGCTAATTTTCTTGAGATAGACATTTGTGAGGGTGATATGGAGTTACCCCCTACTTATTTAGATTTTGATTCTATGGTTTCCCACCAGTTTGTTGAGAGGACTGAACCACCTCTCCAGTATCGACTAATCTTTAACAAACGGCATGTTGTCCATATTACTCTTCCTGCTCATGCCTTCTTTGATTCTCAGACAAAAGGAAGATATATTATTACCAGAGAGGAGGCAGATGAGTACGAGAGAAGAGCGGAGGCGGCTGGACGCCACGCTGTAGCTCAGGAAGCGATAGCCGCTGCATCACAGTATGACCCATGCTACACCTACGGGTATCCGCCAGGCTATCCCTGGCAATAGACCAACTTAGGCCAAAAGCCTAAGCTTGGGGGAGTACGTATTTCTCACCGACATTACATTTATGTTCACACAAACTCATTGCTAGATGTCAGTGCTCATACTCTTTCACTGTAATATCCATGCTAGTTTATTTTCTTTTTCCTGCTTTCTTCTTGTGTGTCTGTTAAACCTTAAGAAAAACAAAAAAATTAGTAGTAGTTTATTTTTCCTACTGTAGTGGTAATAATTAAAAAGAAAACCCAAAAATATTTCCCGTTCTTCTTTTGCTTGTTGGGAGATTTCCCGTGTAAATAGTATTTATTTCTTTTCTTTTCTTTGGGGGTCAGTAGGCGAAGACCATGATTAAATTGTTGAAGTGGCTCTTATATGCATCATTGTTGATTTAACCAAGAGCCCATATTGCCTTGTCTTCTCCTGTTTATTGAATGCTCGCAGATTCTAGCTTAGTCCAATGCACGGCGCTCTTATTATTATTCACATCGCTCGGTCGCAAGTGAAAGGCAATTATGATGATATGATGGATCGATCGAGACGAGAAAAGCTGGTATGAACTCGACCTCTTTTGTTTTTGTAAATATGATGAGTTCATCGTTCTTGATTCAGCTTATTATGAATAAACATGTTTGCAATGACAATTAGAGATCATAGTTTCTTATGCCATGCTTGATTAGCTATGAGTTATAATGGTTTACCTTGCGTGCCAACATGCTATTAAAATGGTTGTGATGCCGTATGATGGGGTGGTATCCTCCTTCGAATGATTTAAGTGACTTGACTTGGCACATGTTCATGCATGTAGTTGAAACAAATCAACATAGCCTTCACGATATTTATGTTCATGGTGGATTATATCCTAGTCATGCTTGTATTCAATGTTTATTAATTTTAATGCATGTTCATGACTGTTGTCGCTCTCTACTTGGTCGCTTCCCAGTCTTTTGCTAGCCTTCACTTGTACTAAGCGGGAATACTGCTTGTGCATCCAATCCCTTAAACCCCAAAGTTATTCCATATGAGTCCACCATACCTTCCTATATGCGGTATCTAACTGCCGTTCCAAGTAAATTTGTATGTGCCAAACTCTAAACCTTCAAATAAACATTCTGTTTTGCATGCTCGAATAGCTCATATATCAACTAGGGCTGCCCTTATCTTCCGTGTTAGGCGGGTTATTCTCAAGAGGAGTGGACTCCGCTCCTCACTCACGAGAAAATGGCTGGTCACCGGGATGCCCAGTCCCATGCTTTATGCAAACTAAATCAAAATAATTGCAAACAAAACTCCCCCTGGGACCCGTTGAATGTTGGAGGCACTCGTTGTTTCGAGCAAGCCATGGATTGATGCTTGTGGAGGAGGGGGAGTATAAACTTTACCATTCTATTTGGGAACCGCCTATAATTTGTTTAGCATGGAAGATATCGTCATCTATTAGTTGTTATGTTGACAATGAAAGTATGCCGCTCAAAATATAAATTATCTCTATTTCAAAACTGAGCTCTGGCACGTCTACAAATCCCTGCTTCCCTCGGCGAAGGGCCTATCTATTTACTTTTATGTTGAGTCATCACCTTCTTATTAAAAGCAATAGCTGGAGAGCACAGTTGTCATTTGCATTCATTACTGTTAATTTATATCGGGTATGACTATGATTGGATCTCTTTTACCATGAATTACAATGTCTAGTCAGTCCTTGATCTTTGAAGGTGCTCTACATTTATGTTTTGCGGTCTCAGAAAGGGCTAGCGAGATACCATCTTGTTATATCATATTATGATTATTTTGAGAAAGTGTTGTCATCCGAGATTTATTATTATGGCTTGCTAGCTGATTATGTTATTGATATGAGTAAACATGAGACCTAGGAGTTATTGCAGATGTGGTTAGTTATGATCTTTGCTAAAAACCTGAATGCTAGATTGACATAGGTACAACAACAAAAGCAAACAGAGTTTGTAAATTTTTTTCTTTTTCTCTTTCAATTTGTCAACTGAATTGCTTGAGGACAAGCAAGGTTTAAGCTTGGGGGAGTTGATACGTCTCCGTCGTATCTACTTTTCCAAACACTTTTGCCCTTGTTTTGGACTCTAACTTGTATGATTTGAATGGAACTAACCCGGACTGACGCTATTTTCAGCAGAATTGCCATGATGTTGTTTTATGTGCAGAAAACAAAAGTTCTCGGAAAGACCTGCAACTCCACGGGATGTCTTATAAAAAATAAAAAAAAATCCTCGCCAAAGATGAAGACCAGGGGGCCCACACCCTGTCCATGAGGGTGCCCCCCCCCTCCTGGGCGCGCCCCCCTACCTCGTGGCCCCCCTGGACACCCTCCGACGCCAACTCCAACTCTATATACTGGCTTTCGGGGAGAAAAAAATTAGAGAGAAGAAATCATCACGTTTTACGATACGGAGCCGCCGCCAAGCCCTAATCTCTCTCGGGGGGGCTGATCTGGAGTCCGTTCGGGGCTCCGGAGAGGGGGATTCATCGCCGTCGTCATCATCAACCAGCCTCCATCACCAATTTCATGATGCTCACCGCCGTGCGTGAGTAATTCCATCGTAGGCTTGCTGGACGGTGATGGGTTGGATGAGATTTATCATGTAATCGAGTTAGCTTTGTTAGGGTTTGATCCCTAGTATCCACTATGTTCTGAGATTGATGTTGCTATGACTTTGCTATGCTTAATGCTTGTCACTAGGGCCCGAGTGCCATGATTTCAGATCTGAACCTATTATGTTTTCATGAATATATGTGAGTTCTTGATCCTATCTTGCAAGTCTATAGTCACCTACTATGTGTTATGATCCGCAACCCAAGTGACAATAATCGGGACCACTCCCGGTGATGACCATAGTTTGAGGAGTTCATGTATTCACTATGTGCTAATGCTTTGTTCCGGTTCTCTATTAGAAGGAGGCCTTAATATCCCTTAGTTTCCAATAGGACCCCGCTGCCACAGGAGGGTAGGACAAAAGATGTCATGCAAGTTCTTTTCCATAAGCACGTATGACTATATACGGAACACATGCCTACATTATATTGATGAATTGGAGCTAGTTCCGTGTCACCCTATGTTATGACTGTTACATGACGAACCACATCCGGCATAATTATCCATCACTAATCCGGTGCCTACGAGCTTTCCATATACTGGTCTTCGCTTATTTACTTTTCCGTTGCTACTGTTACAATCACTACAAAAATACCAAAAACATTACTTTTGATGTCTTTACTTTTGTTACCGTTACCACCACTATCATATTACTTTGCTACTAAACACTTTGCTGCAGATACTAAGTTTCCAGGTGTGGTTGCATTGACAACTCAGCTGCTAATACTTGAGAATATTCTTTGGCTCCCCTTGTGTCGAATCAATAAATTTGGGTTGAATACTCTACCCTCGAAAACTGTTGCGATCCCCTATACTTGTGGGTTATCAATAGGTATTGCACTAGCACTAGCACCCATATCACACAAGCCATGATAACAATGATCTCCTATATTAACAGAAATAACAGGCATGCCTACAACAGGTCTATGTTTATCTTTAGCACCAGGTTTAGCAATTCTAGCAGTTTCCTCACAGAAATAAATAACATGCCCAGCCAAGAGATCTTTAACAATAGCAATATTAGGCTCAACTTTAACTTGCTCAGGGGGTGTATAAGTTCTAATATTACTTTTACGAACCACAGTTGAAGGTTTAGCATGATCCTTTATCCTAACAGGGAAAGGTGGTTTCTCAACATAAGCAGTAGGAACAATAGGATCATTATAAGTGATAGTCTTTTCTTCAACTTTAATAGGTTCAACTACTTTTACTTCTATGGGAGGATGATATTTAAACCACTTCTCCTCAGGGAGATCAACATGAGCAGCAAAAGATTCACAAAAAGAAGCTACTATATCAGAGTCAAGTCCATATTTAGTGCTAAATTTACGGAAAACATCGGTATCCATAAAAGATTCAACACAATCAAACTTAGGTGTTATACCTGACTCCTTACCTTCATCGAGATCCCAATCTTCAGAGTTACGTTTAATTCTCTCCAATAAATCCCAGTTGAATTCAATAGTCTTCATCGTAAAAGAACCAGTACAAGAAGTATCGAGCATGGAGCGATTGTTGTCAGAAAGCCGAGCATAAAAATTTTGAATAATCATTTCTCTTGAGAGCTCATGATTGGGGCATGAATATAACATTAACTTAAGCCTCCCCCAAGCTTGAGCGATGCTTTCTCCTTCGCGAGGCCAAAAATTATATATATAATTACGATCACGATGAACAAGATGCATAGGGTAAAACTTCTGATGAAATTCCAATTTCAATCGTTTATAGTCCCATGATCTAATATCATCACATAGCCTATACCATGTCAATGCCTCTCCCTTCAATGATAAAGGGAAGATCTTCTTATTGATCACATCATCGAGCATACTTGCAAGCTTAAATAATCCACAAACTTCATCCACATAGATTAAGTGTAAATCGGGATGCAATGTTCCATCTCCTGCAAAAGGATTAGCTAGCAGTTTCTCTATCATACCCGAAGGAATTTCAAAGTAAACATTTTCAATAGGTTCAGTAGGTTGAGGAGCAACTATTTGCTCTATCGGTCGGGGTGAAGATACCCCGAACAAGCCCCTCAAAGGATTACTTTCCATAGTAACAAGTGATAGTAAATTTCAGCACACTATATAAATTTTTCCTTGCCAAATTCCACCTACCAAAGGCGCTTCACTCCCCGGAACGGCGCCAGAAAAGAGTCTTGATGACCCACAAGTATAGGGGATCTATCGTAGTCCTTTCGATAAGTAAGAGTGTCGAACCCAACAAGGAGCAGAAGGAAATGATAAGCGGTTTTCAGCAAGGTATTCTCTGCAAGCACTGAAATTATCGGTAACAGATAGTTTTGTGATAAAGTAATTTGTAACGGGTAACAAGTAACAAAAGTAAAAAAAGTGCAGCAAGATGGCCCAATCCTTTTTGTAGCAAAGGACAAGCTTGGACAAACTCTTATATAGAGAAAAGCGCTCCCGAGGACACATGGGAATTATCGTCAAGCTAGTTTTCATCACGTTCATATGATTCGCGTTCGGTACTTTGATAATTTGATATGTGGGTGGACCGGCGCTTGGGTGATGTCCTTACTTGGACAAGCATCCCACTTATGATTAACTCCTGTTGCAAGAATCCGCAACTACAAAAGAAGTATTAAGGTAAATCTAACCATAGCATGAAACATATGGATCCAAATCAGCCCCTTACGAAGCAACGCATAAACTAGGGTTTAAGCTTCTGTCACTCTAGCAACCCATCATCTACTTATTACTTCCCAATGCCTTCCTCTAGGCCCAAAGAATGGTGAAGTGTCATGTAGTCGACATTCACATAACACCACTAGAGGAGAGACAACATACATCTCATCAAAATATCGAGCGAATACCAAATTCACATGACTACTAATAGCAAGACTTCTCCCATGTCCTCAGGAACAAACGTAACTACTCACAAAGCATATTCATGTTCATAATCAGAGGAGTATTAATATGCATATAGGATCTGAACATATGATCTTCCACAAAATAAACCAACTAGCATCAACTACAAGGAGTAATCAACACTACTAGCAACCCACAGGTACCAATCTGAGGCTTTGGGACAAAGATTGGATACAAGAGATGATCTAGGGTTTGAGATGAGATGGTGCTGGTGAAGATGTTGATGGAGATTGGCCCCCTCCCGATTAGAGGAGCATTGGTGATGACAATGGTGATGATTTCCCCCTCCCGGAGGGAAGTTTCCCTGGTAGAACAGCTCTGCCGGAGCCCTAGATTGGTTCCGCCAAGGTTCCGCCTCGTGGCGGCGGAGTTTCTTCCCGAAAGCTTGCTTATGATTTTTTTCTCGAACGAAGGACTTCATATAGCAGAAGATGGGCACCGGAGGGCCACCACGGGGCCCACGAGGCAGGGGCGCGCCCAGGGGGTAGGGCGCACCTCCCACCCTCGTGGCCAGGGTGTGGCCCCCCTCTGGTATTTTCTTCGTCTAGTATTTTTTATTAATTCCAAAAATGACGTCCGTGAAGTTTCAAGACTTTTGGAGCTGTGCAAAATAGGTCTCCAATATTTGCTCCTTTTCCAGCCTAGAATTCCAGCTGCCGGCATTCTCCCACTTCATGTAAACCTTGTAAAATAAGAGCGAATAGGCATAAGTATTGTGACATAATGTGTAATAACAGCCCATAATGCGATAAATATCGACATAAAAGCATGATGCAAAATGGACGTATCAGACGCCGTCCACGGCATGTTGGAATGGGCGGTGCAACATAGCTTGCTATCAGATCTTGGAATTGGCATGAGGGCTCTGATACGTCTCCAACGTATCTATAATTTTTGATTGCTCCATGCTATATTATCTACTATTTTGGACATTATTGGGCTTTATTATTCACTTTTATATTATTTTTGGGACTAACCTATTAACCTAAGGCCCAGCCCAGAATTGCTGTTTTTTGTCTATTTCAGAGTTTCGCAGAAAAGGAATATCAAACGGAGTCCAAACAGAATGAAACCTTCGGGAACGTGATTTTTAGGAAGATTATGATCCAGGAGACTTGGACCCTACGTCAAGAAACAAAAGAGGAGGCCACGAGGTAGGGGCACCCCTGTATGCGTGCCCTCCACCCTCGTGGGCCCCCTGTTGCTCCACCGACGTACTCCTTCCTCCTATATATACCTACGTACCCCCAAACGATCAGATACGGAGCCAAAAATCTAATTCCACTGCCGCAACCTTCTGACCCACGAGATCCCATCTTGGGGCCTGTTCTGGAGCTCCGTCGGAGGGGGAATCCATCACGGAGGGCTTCTACATCATCACCATAGCCTCTCTGATGAAGTGTGAGTAGTTTACCTCAGACCTTCGGGTCCATAGTTATTAGCTAGATGGCTTCTTCTCTCTTTTTGGATCTCAATACAATGTTCTCCCCCTCTCTCGTGGAGATCTATTCGATGTAATCTTCTTTTTGCAGTGTGTTTGTTGAGATCGATGAATTGTGGGTTTATGATCAAGATTATCTATTAACAATACTTGAATCTTCTCTGAATTCTTTTATGTATGATTGGTTATCTTTGCAAGTCTCTTCGAATTATCAGTTTGGTTTGGCCTACTAGATTGATCTTTCTTGCAATGGGAGAAGTGCTTAGCTTTGGGTTCAATCTTGCGTTGTCCTTTCCCAAAGGATGAGGGGCAGCAAGGCACGTATTGTATTGTTGCCATCGAGGATAACAAGATGGGGTTTTATCATATTGCATGAATTTATCCTCTACATCATGTCATCTTGCTTAAGGCGTTACTCTGCTTCCATGAACTTAATACTCTAGATGCATGCCGGATAGCGGTCGATGAGTGGAGTAATAGTAGTAGATGCAGCAGGAGTCGGTCTACTTGTCTCGGATGTGATGCCTATATACATGATCATACCTAGATATTCTCATAACTATGCTCAATTCTGTCAATTGCTCAACAAGAATTGCTCACCCACCGTAAAATACTTATGCTCTTGAGAGAAGCTACTAGTGAAACCTATGGCCCCGGGTCTATCTTCATCATATTAATCTTCCAACACTTAGTTATTTCTTTTGCTTTTTTACTTTGCTTTTATTTTACTTTGCATCTTTATCACAAAAATACCAAAAATATTATCCTATCATATCTATCAGATCTCACTCTCGTAAGTGACCGTGAAGGGATTGACAACCCCTTATCGCGTTGGTTGCGAGGATTTATTTGTTTTGTGTAGGTGCGAGGGACTCGCGCGTAGCCTCCTACTGGGTTGATACCTTGGTTCTCAAAAAATGAGGGAAATACTTACGCTACTTTGCTGCATCACCCTTTCCTCTTCAAGGGAAAACCAACGCAGTGCTCAAGAGGTAGCAGGCTCCCAGGGCGTCAATGTTCGGCGACGATGCGGTACTGTTCTTGTCGCCGAAGGAAAATGATCTTCAAGTCACTGCAACCATTCTGAAGCTGTTCGGTGAGGTGTCAGGATTTAGGATCAACATGCTCAAAAGCACGGTTACTTGCATCCGATGAAACGAGGAGGTGGTACAGAGGGTTATTGAACACTTTCAGTGCAGTAACCAACATTTGTCCTTGCTATACCTGGGCATCCCTCTGTCTATCTACAGGCTGAAGAGACAAGACTTGATGCCTCTGATGGATAAGTTCTCCAACAAAATGAAGGGATGGAAGCCTAAGATGATGGCCACGGCGGGTCGCCTCACTCTCACTCGCTCAGCCCTCATGGCACTGCCAGTCCACCTTATGGTGGCACTCCTGTTGCCGGCCTGGGCGATAATAATCATCAACTGTCGTTGTCGTCGCTTCATTTGGAAGGGCGGGGAAGAGACTAACGGGGGCCACTGCCTGCTACCATGGTCTAGGGTGCACATGCCCCGGGAGCTTGGTCGGCTTGGAGTTTTGAACCTAAAGTGGTTTGGTCTGGCGCTAAGCTCTAAATGGTCTTGGCTGCGCTGGGAGGCGGATGAGAGGTCGTGGCATGCTCTGCCTGACGTGACGGAGAGGGAGGTCCAGGATCTTTTCAGCGCGGCTTGCCAAGTCAGGCTGGGATCCGGGGAGATGGCCAGATTTTGGACAGACCGGTGGCTGGAGGATGGCAAGTCCGTGGCTCACATGGCGCCCCAACTTTTCTCCTTCGTCAAGAACCGAGAGCGGACTGTCAAAGATGCCATCCACAATCAGGCCTGGACCAAAGACGTCACGGGCGGGCTCTCGCTACCCGCCATTGTGCAGTTCCTCTAGGTATGGGAGTTGGCGGAGAACACAACTCTCAATGCGGAAGCCAGGGACACACCGCGCTAGATGTTGACAGCTGATAAGCAATTCTCAGTCCAGAGCGCCTACAGTTTGTTCTTCATAGGAAACACCCGCTTTGCAAGCTCAAAGTCAAATTGGAAATCCAAGGCTCCACCACGTTGCAAATTCTTCATGTGACTTGTGGTGCATAAAAGGTGTCTCACGACAGACAACCTGGAATGACGAAGCTAGCCGTCCAAGGGAGTGTGTTCACTCTGCCTATCTGCGCCGGAAGACTACACTCACCTTTTCGTCCAATGCCCGTGTACCCAACAGGTTTGGTTGCACTTCAAAACCTGGACGAATGTGGATTTCATAATCCCCAATGCTTCTTTCACATCCACGGAGGACTGGTGGCTGCGGGCTAGGATGGCAATCCCCAAGGCGGTTAGGAGGAACTTCGATACGGTGATCATCCTGCTGCACTAGAGGGTGTGGAAGGAGCGAAACGCCAGGATCTTTGATCACGTGGCCAGCCCACCTGACAGGTCCTGGACCGGATCAAGGAAGATGTGGCCATGTGGAGAGCCGCAGGATGCATTGTTGATCTTCCTTCTTAGCTAGAGTCAGCTGGCTTTGACCATGTGTGTTTCTGGATTGGTACTCCCAGGGATGCTGCGGCTGGGGTACTGTGTGGGGTTTCCTGGTCCAGTCTAGTCCTCTTAGACTGCTCCTGTTGTACTGAACTCCTTTCTTCCATCTAATAAAGATCGGCTGCAGGCCCTTTGATATAGTTGAAAGCCATATTCCTCTCACCACACGCGGTACATGTGAGGGCATCTCCATCCGCGCCCCCAGGAACGCCTCCCCAGGCGTTTTTTACCGGCGCCAAAAAACGCCCAGCGCGCCTCAGAGCCCGATTTTGCGGCTTGGGCCGAAAACAGCGCCGGCGGACCCAGCCCGAACCAGGCACGCTGGGGGGCGCCCGGGGCGCCGGGCGAACTGTTTTGGCGCGAAAAAGCCGCGGGCCCGCCGCATCAGGGACACGGCTCTCTTCTCGGCCCTTCGTCGTCCTCATCGCCTCGTTTCCCGCGGTGAATCAATGCCAAAGCTACATGCAGCTGCCGCGCCGGTCAGCTCGCCATTGGTGCTCACGGGCGGCGCAGTTGAAGACCGGACGACGCGCCCCTCGCCCTCTCTCTCGCCGCCACGCAGCACACACGGTGGCACGCGCGCCGGCCTATATATGACGCGCTTCGGCGCACTCGGCGACTCACACTCTCCTGCCGTCGTCGTTCCTCCCTCTCCTCTCCTCTCTTTCGCCGTCTCCAGTTCACACCCATGGCCGAGCACTTCCCAAGCGACGGCGAGGCGGCGAACGGCTTCGTCCGCCACCATCTTCATGAAGATGAGGCTCGCCTCCTTTACGGCCGAGTACCCGTCCCGCCGGACATGCGGGTGCCCGGGCGTGGAGGATCAGCGCGGCGGCGTGCGGTGCCCCGATACCCACCGGAGCGCCCGGCGCAGGGAGATCGCGACGCATGCGCTGAACCTGCTGCTACGGCGAGGAAGGGGCCACGGCGTCCCCGACAGCCCGCTCTGGGACCCCTACTTCCGCCGCCGCCACGCCCGGAGCTCGAGGCCACCAACGGCGTCGAGCCCTCCTGCAGGCTCAACGCCGTCGGCCGGCGTCGGTGGTGGGGCGTGCCCGGGCGCACGTTGGAGGCCGTTCTCGAGTACATCGAGGGCAGCAACACGCCGCGCCTCGAGTACCCCGCTCCCCTTCCTTCTCACGCCGCCAGGGAAGCTCCTTGACCCCGAGGCGCATGGAGACCGGGGGGTCCTCCTCCTCGTCCGGTGGCTCGCCCTGCCTCCGCCCCGTCAAGGCGGAGCCCCATGGCGTGCCGGTCAGCGCGCGCACCCGCAGCTCCGGCGTCTGCATCGGCGCCAACGCCTCTCCACCCACCGTCCGCTTCGTCCTCGTCGAGCCCAAGCCGGAGCCCGGCTTGCCCGCGGAGTACGAGGAGGTAGCCCGGCGCGGCTTCTCCGACGAGGACGCCATGCGGTGAGTGCGGGACAACTACCTCCATGACGAGATGGTCCGGTAGCGCCGGGCCCTAGAGGAGATCGCCGCCTGCAAGCGTGGGCACGAGGACGAGCACGGCGTCGTGGTCCTCGACAGCAACGACGACGACGACGCCCCCGGACCGTCCAACCCGCCACGCCAACCGGGGGAGGGATGCAGCAGGGACGGCGGAGGCGTAGGCGGCGGCGGCGACGACGACGACGACGACGATGACGACGACAGCGGTGACTACACGCGGGTCTACAGCCTCCTCGGCATGTAGAACCGCATGGGCGAGCGGCGAGGGAGACGGCGGGGGTAGCCCGCGGTAATTTTTTTCTTTTTTTGTAAAATATGTTTAAGTTTGAACGAACTCGCCGATGTTTGCGTTAAATTTGAGTCGTTTTTGCCAGATTTGCCTTTTTTGACTAACTGTAGGCGCCCGACGGGGGCATCACGGCCCAAGGTCTTGCGGTTTAGCGCCGGTGCGCCCCCAGGGGGCGATTTTTTTCCCTCCTGGGGGGCCAACGGCTGTAGATGCCCTGACAACAAGTCAAGCAATATTTTCATCCTTATGGAGGCAAATCGGTTTAAGCTTTTTTTTCTTGTTTCATGTCACCAAAAATACTATGCAATTAGGTATCTACTTCATATAATGCACACCACTCCACGAATTTTCGTTTATCTAAATTGGTCAATGAATATACTAATAAAACAAAGATCAATAAACAACCACTCCTTCCATCTATAAATATAGGTATTTTTAGAGATTTCAATACAAACTACATACGGATGTGTATAGACATATTTTAGAGTGTAGATTTCATTCATTTTGTTCCGTATGTAGTCCATGTCAGTGTGGAACGACACCTATGGGATCACAGGAATCCCTACTACGGTTGCCGGGGCATGGGGGTGCGAGAAGAGCAGGATTAGTACCTAGCACAAGGATCGTTTACGCAGGTTCGGGCCGCGAGGATGCGTAAAACCCTAGTCCTGCTTTGGTGGGTGTATTTCAGAGAGTTCTTGAGCTCTCGAACAAGCTATGGTGGGGTGCGTGCTTCCAAAGAGACGAATCCTTATCCACTATGTCATGGGCCTCCTTTTATAGTCGAAAGGGGCTGCCACAGTGGCATACAGGAGGTGGAAAGGCGTACAGTATTGCGAGCTTATCACTCGTATTACAGGACAAGTCGCATTTAATGCGCCGTTGAGGTGTCCCCTAGCTTTATCGGGGACGGGGGCGAGGCTCGTCCCGTCCGTCGCCGCTCCTCCTCGCTTCGACACGCGCCCCGGCCAGTGATGCATGTGGCGCCATGTAGGCAGGCAGGCAGCTGAGATGGCGCGGCGGTGGAGCCTCCACGAAGATCTACATGCCGCCACGCAAGTGTTCGATGAGTTGGCCTAGGAGCTGCATGTTGCCACGCAGGTGCCTGCCCAGCTGGTTGGGCTGGCGGCTGGATGCGAACTGTGGTGGAAACTTGTTTAGTGCGGGCCTGGCAGTGGCCCTGCTGGCGTCCTCGGTGAGGGCCTTGCCGGGTGGCCCGGCAAGGTTCTTGTTGTGGCGCGCTGTCGTCCCCGGCAACGGCGGTGGAAACTTGGTTGGTGCGGGCCTGGCAGTGGCCTTGCTGGCGTCCTCGGTGAGGGCCTTGCCGGGTGGCCCGGCAAGGGTCTTGCTGTGGCGCGCTGTCGTCCCCGGCAAGGGTCTTGCCGGGGGTCTGGTGGCCTTCCTCGGCAAGGATCTTGCCGAGGATCGTCGTCTTCTAATCCTCATCTGATCTTGAGTGTTCCTTGTCTTCACAAAGATCCGCATGCCACCACAGAGATGCCTCCCGAGTCCTGGCCCAACATGGTTGATGGTGTTGGGGATGTGGGCTCAAGGGTGGCTCGCTCTGTTGGTGTTTGGGCGCGCCGCCCCGGCAAGGGTCTTGCCGGGGCTGCCGAGGTCGTCCCCGGCAAGGGTCTTTCCGGGAGAAACTGCTTCGCCCCCTGCTTCTTTGCGTCCTTGGCCTTGGTGTTGCTCTGGCTGTCTTGGGCTTCGGTTTTACCTCGGTTCACCTCCCCTGTTCTGCTTGGTGTTACCGTGGGCGCGGCTCCGACTGCCCATGCACATGTAAAGGGGTACAAAAGTGCACCCCTTCTTTTGTACACCGGCAGGAGCCCCCGGGCTTGGGCCATACATAAGCGCGATACGTTGTTGGGCCAGGCCCAAAATGGTGCGCGGGCAAGTGGGGCGGTTTTTACCGCTATAAAACTTTTGTGCGCTGCGCTTCCCACGACCCGTGTTGAATGCGCGACGTGGAGGGGTACGCCTGACGTGGGCGGCATGCGTGGGGCGGTTCCCGCACACATGCGTCACATCGCAGTAAATGGGCAGCGCGAGCCGCACCTTCCCCATAAAAAGGGATAACCGCGGGCGCACTGTTCCTTTTACCCTTCGCGCAATCCCAATCTCCGAAGCCTCCGCTCGTCTTCCTCTTCTTCCCTAAGCTTTCCCCTTGCTCACCGCTGTTGCGTTCCCGCCGCCCTCTGCTTTGCCCTTTCCCCCAGCCGCCATGGCGCCGAAATCCGTCAAGGGCAAGGGTGTGGCTAAGGATGCCGGAGCGGTGGAGCCGCCGGAGAGTGCGTCAGCGGTGCAGCGAACGCAGTCCGCCTTCTTCCCCTCGACAGTTGACGTGCTCGAGCTTCGGGAAGCCTTCAAGCCCCTGTCGGGGGTGAATACGGGGGGAGAGAAGTCGGGGCATCCAACCACGCGCGTCATCCCCGCCAACTACGCCGAGGCTGCCCCAAATCGGTACCCCTTTTTTGTCGACTATTTTTCCTGCGGGCTTTGTCCTCCCTTCTCCGATTTCTTCAGCAACATCATGCATACCTTTGGCTTACGCCTCTTAGATTTTACCCCGAATGCGGTGGCGTGCATGGCCCTTTTCGTGCACCTCTGCGAGTGTTTCGCCGGGGTGCACCCCAACACGGCGCTCTTTCGCCATTACTTCTCCCCTCGAATCCAACCAGGGAGCGCCATCTCCGGTTGCATCACCTGGATCCCAAGGTCCAAGGGGGCGTATACAGAGGGCACCATGAAGGAGAGGTGGGAAGAATGGCGGGGCCGGTGGTGCTGGATCAAAGAGAAAGACCCGCCGGCGTTCTGTGAAGTTCGCCGGGCGCCACCGGTCCGCAGAAGCGATTGGAGTGACGTCGATGCTGATGACGAGAAGCTCACGATTGCCACCACCAGGATCCTCCGGCTCACCGAGGCCGTGCTCACCCTTGAGATGATCGGGGCGGACTTAGTCCGCCGCCGGATCGCTCCACTACACAACAAGGGGAGGCCGGCCTGGCTCTTCACAAACCCCGCCAACATCATGCGGCTTCGCCCCGGCCTCGAGCACAACTTCACAGTGATGGGGTATGCCCATTTCTGCCAGCGGCTCTTCCAGCTCGATGTGGGCCGCGACGGCAAGGTCGAACGGACCGGCAAGGTCGCGAGGGCCGACGCAAAGGCCGGCAAGGTCTTCAAGGGGCCTTTGTTCAAGCTGCCGGCCGGAGTGGTCCCGCTGTGCAATAATTCGCGCCGGACCAAGATCATCGCCATGATGCAGAACTGCAACGCGCATGGCCCTGACCCGAGCTGGAAGGAGCCGGAGGACGTCGAGGTGCAGCAGTTCTTTGACACTCTGCACGAGGGGTACATGAACGCCGACGCCGAGCGGCTGCTCGTCTAGGACACCACCCAGGCAGAACTGGACTACATCGCCACCAGGGCGAGGGAGGTGCAGCTTGCCGAGGAGGCCGGTAGTGCTGGTGGTGTGGAGGACAAGGCCGCGGCAGCCGCCGAGGAGGAGGAGCTCGCCCGTTGGGCGGCGGCCGCCGGGGAATCCAGCAGAGCCGGCACCGAGGCTCCTCTGGTTGAAGACGCGGCCGACGAATTGCCGAAGGGGGAGGCTGGGGCTATTGACCCTCCGGTCACGGGGAGAGGGCGAGTCCTGCGGCGGGCCACTTCCGGTGAGCCGGTGCAGCCCGTCAGGGCCGCGCGGCGGCCAAAGTCCCCGGAGGAGTCCGCGCGCCAGACGAGGGCCGCGGCAGCAAAGAAGGTGGTGAAGTCCGTGGCAGCGAGGAAGAAGGCATCTGCTTCTTCTTCGCCCAAGCGCACGCAGACTCCGCCCTCCTCCCCTCCTCCGGTGGATGCCGACCCGGGGGTCACTTTTGACTTCGGATCCCTCAGCCCGAGGAGGAAGAGGAAAATAGCAGAGGCGGAGGTGGACGACGAGTAAGTATCTGGTTTCTTCCCGTCATTTCTGTCTCCTCGATCGGTGTCGCTTGTCTTGACTTGTTCTCATCTTTGCAGGGACGCAGAGACGTTGGCCCAAAGGGTGAAGAGGGCCAAGACCTGGCGAGCGGCCAGCCCCTGGCTGGTACTTCAAGGGCGCCACTGGTAGTGTTGAGCAGCCCAGACAGCAGCCCCCAACACAGCCCCCAGCGTAAGTTCATTACACTCCCCTCATCGACATCTGTCAGGGATACGATACTTTGGTGCTGACCTTGCCGGGTATGCAGGAGGAGAGCAGCAGCAGGAGGAGCCGCAGAGGGCTACTCCCAACACGCCGCCCCTGAAGGAAATATGCCCTAGAGGCAATAATAAAGTTATTATTTATTTCCTCATATCATGATAAATGTTTATTATTCATGCTAGAATTGTATTAACCGGAAACATGATACATGTGTGAATACATAGACAAACATATAGTCACTAGTATGCCTCTACTTGACTAGCTCATTAATCAAAGATGGTTATGTTTCCTAACCATAGACATGTGTTTTATTTGATTAATGGGATCACATCATTAGGAGAATGATGTGATTGACATGACCCATTCCGTTAGCCTAGCACTTGATCGTTTAGTATGTTGCTATTGCTTTCTTCATGACTTATACATGTTCCTGTAACTATGAGAATTATGCAACTCCCGTTTATCGGAGGAACACTTTGGGTACTACCAAATGTCACAACGTAATCGGATGATTATAAAGGAGTACTACAGGTGTCTCCGAAGGTACATGTTGAGTTGGCGATTTCGAGATTAGGTTTTGTCACTCCGATTGTCGGAGAGGTATCTCTGGGCCCTCTCGGTAATGCACATCTTTATAAGCCTTGCAAGCAATGTGACCAAATGAGTTGGTTACGGAATGATGCATTACGGAACGAGTAAAGAGACTTGCGATAACGAGATTGAACTAGGTATTGGATACCGACGATCAAATCTCGGGCAAGTAACATACCGATGACAAAGGAACAACGATGTTGTTATGCGGTTTGACCGATAAAGATCTTCGTAGAATATGTGGGAGCCAATATGGGCATCCAGGTCCCGCTATTGGTTATTGACCGAAACAAGTTCTAGGTCATGTCTACATAGTTCTCAAACCCGTAACGCTTCGCTGATTTATATAGTATTATATGAGTTATGTATGTTGGTAACGAATGTTGTTCGAGTCACGGATAAGATCATGGACATGACGAGGAACTCCGAATGGTCGGAGATAAAGTTTGATATATGGGATAATAGTGTTTGATCTCGGAAGAGTTCCGAATTCACCGGAAGGGTTCCGGATGTTTCCAAATGTTTGGGAATGAGAACACGTTATTTGGGCCAAAGGGAAAGCCCACAAGGTTTTGGAAAGCGCAAAAGGAAGTTTTATGCGAGTCCAGGGCCGACGCTAGGTCTCGGCGTGCAGGTCCGACGCCGGGAACCTGGCGTCGCCCTCGAGTCCAAGAAGGACTCTTGCCTTCGGGTGAAACTGACTTTGTGGAGGCTTTTACTCCAAGTTTCGACCCCAAGGCTCAACATATAAATAGAGGGGCAGAGCTAGCACCAAGGACACATCCAGAAACACCAAGTCGTGTGCCGCAACCCGTTCCTCTAGTTTATCCTCCGTCATAGTTTCCGTAGTGCTTAGGCGAAGCCCTGTGGAGATTGTTCTTCACCAACACCGTCCTGCCGCCGTCGTGCTGCGGAACTCATCTACTACTTCGCCCGTCTTGCTGGATCGAGAAGGCGAGGACGTCATCAAGCTGAACGTGTGCAGAACTCGGAGGTGCCGTGCGTTCGGTACTTGGATCGGTCGGATCGTGAAGACGTACGACTACATCAACCGCGTTGATAAATGCTTCCGCTTGGCGATCTTCAAGGGTATGAAGATACACTCCTCCTCTCGTTGCTATGCATCACCATGATGTTGTGTGTGCGTAGGAAAATTTTGAAATTACTACGTTCCCCAACAGTGGCATCCGAGCCTGGTTTTATGCGTTGATGTCATATGCACGAGTAGAACACAAGTGAGTTGTGGGCGATACAAGTCATACTGCTTACCAGCATGTCATACTTTGGTTCAGCGGTATTGTGAGATGAAGCGGCCGGACCGACATTACGCGTCGCTTACGCGAGACTGGTTTCACCGCTGCGAGCACTCGTTGCTTAAAGGTGATTGGCGGGTGTCTGCTCTCTCACTTTAGTTGAACTGAGTGTGGCTACGCCCAGTCCTTGCGAAGGTTAAAACAGCACCAACTTGACAAACTATCGTTGTGGTTTTGATGCGTAGGTAAGAACGGTTCTTGCTCAGCCCGTAGCAGCCACGTAAAACTTGCAACAACAAAATGGAGGACGCCTAACTTGTTTTTGCAGGGCATGTTGTGATGTGATATGGTCAAGACGTGATGCTATATTTTATTGTATGAGATGATCATGTTTTGTAACCGAGTTATCGGCAATCGGCAGGAGCCATATGGTTGTCGCTTATTGTATGAAATGCAAAAGCCATGTAATTGCTTTACTTTATCACTAAGCGGTAGCGATAGTCGAGAAGCAATAGTTGGCGAGACGACAAAGATGCTACGATGGAGATCAAGGTGTCGCGCGGGTGACGATGGTGATCACGACGGTGCTTCGAGATGGAGATCACAAGCACAAGATGATGATGGCCATATCATATCACTTATATTGATTGCATGTGATGTTTATCCTTTATGCATCTTATCTTGCTTTGATTGACGGTAGCATTTTAAGATGATCTCTCACTAAAATTATCAAGACGTGTTCTCCTGAGTATGCACCGTTGCCAAAGTTCGTCGTGCCTGCACACCACGTGATGATCGGGTGTGATAAGCTCTACGTCCATCTACAACGGGTGCAAGCCAGTTTTGCACACGCAGAATACTCGAGTTAAACTTGACGAGCCTAGCATATGCAGATATGGCCTCGAACACGGAGACCGAAAGGTCGAGCGTGAATCATATAGTAGATATGATCAACATAGTGATGTTCACCATTGAAAACTACTCCATCTCACGTGATGATCGGTTATGGTTTAGTTGATATGGATCACGTGATCACTTAGAAGATTAGAGGATGTCTATCTAAGTGGGAGTTCTTAAGTAATATGATTAATTGAACTTAAATTTATCATGAACTTAGTACCGATAGTATTTTGCTTGTCTATGTTTACTGTAGATAGATGGCTCGTCTGTTGTTCCGTTGAATTTTAATGCGTTCCTTGAGAAAGCAAAGTTGAAAGATGATGGTAGCAATTACACGGACTGGGTCCGTAACTTGAGGATTATCCTCATTGCTGCACGTAAGAATTACGCCTGGAAGCACCGCTGGGTGCCGAGCCTCTTGCAGAGCAACGCCGAAGTTGTGAACGTCTGCGCGAGCAAAGTGATGACTACTCTATAGTTCAGTGTGCCATGCTTTACGGCTTAGAACCGGTCTTCAACGACGTTTTGAACGTCATGGAGCATATGAGATGTTCCAAGAGTTGAAGTTAATATTTCAAGCAAATGCCGGATTGAGAGATATGAAGTCTCCAATAAGTTCTATAGCTGCAAGATGGAGGAGAATAGTTCATCGGTGAGCATATACTCAAACTGTCTGGGTATAATAATCACTTGATTCAACTGGGAGTTAATCTTCCGGATGATAGTGTCATTGATGAAATTCTCCAATCATCGCCACCAAGCTACAAGAGCTTCGTGATGAACTATAATATGCAAGGGATGAACAAAACAATTCCGAGCTCTTCGCAATGCTAAAAGCTGCGGAGGTAGAAATCAAGAAGGAGCATCAAGTGTTGATGGTCAACAAGACCACTAGTTTCAAGAAAAGGGCAAAGGGAAGAAGAAGGAACTTCAAAAGAACAGCAAGAAAGTTGTTGCTCAAGAGAAGAAACCCAAGTCTGGACCTAAGCCTGAAACCGAGTGTTTCTACCGCAAGCAAACTGGTCACCGAAGCGGAACTGCCCCAAGTATTTAGCGGATAAGAAGGATGGCAAGGTGAATAAAGGTATATGTGATATACATGTTATTGATGTGTACCTTACTAGAGCTCGTAGTAGCACCTGGGTATTTGATACTGGTTCATTGTTAATATTTGCAACTCAAAACAGGGACTACGGAATAAGCGAGCACCGCAAAGGACGAGGTGACGATGCGCGTGGGAAACGGTTCCAAAGTCGATGTGATCGCGGTCGGCACACTACCTCTACATCTACCTTCGGGATTAGTTTTAGACCTAAATAATTGTTATTTGGTGCCAGCGTTGAGCATGAACATTATATCTGGATCTTGTTTGATGCGAGACGGTTATTCATTTAAATCAGAGAATAATGGTTGTTCTATTTATATGAGTAATATCTTTTATGGTCATGCACCCTTTAAGAGTGGTCTATTTTTATTAAATCTTGATAGTAGTAATACACATATTCATAATGTCGAAGCCAAAAGATGCAGAGTTAATAATGATAGTGCAACTTATTTGTGGCACTGCCGTTTAGGTCATATCGGTGTAAAGCGCATGAAGAAACTCCATACTGATGGACTTTTGGAATCACTTGATTATGAATCACTTGGTACTTGCGAACCATGCCTCATAGGCAAGATGACTAAAACACCGTTCTCCGGTTCTATGGAGAGAGCAACAGATTTGTTGGAAATCATACATACAGATGTATGTGGTCCGATGAATGTTGAAGCTCGTGGCGGATATCGTTATTTTCTCACCTTCACAGATGATTTAAGCAGATATGGGTATATCTTCTTAATGAAGCATAAATCTGAAACATTTGAAAAGTTCAAAGAATTTCGGAGTGAAGTTGAAAATCATCGTAACAAGAAAATAAAATTTCTACGATCTGATCGTGGAGGAGAATATTTGAGTTACGAGTTTGGTCTACATTTGAAAAATTGCGGAATAGTTTCGCAACTAACGCCACCGAACACCACAGCGTAATGGTGTGTCCGAACGTCGAATCGTATTTTACTAGATATGGTGCGATCTATGATGTCTCTTACCGATTTACCGCTATCGTTTTGGGGTTATGCTTTAGAGACGGCCGCATTCACGTTAAATAGGGCACCATCAAAATCCGTTAAGACGACTCCTTATGAACTATGGTTTGGCAAGAAACCAAAGTTGTCGTTTCTGAAAGTTTGGGGCTGCGATGCTTATGTGAAAAAACTTCAACCTGATAAGCTTGAACCCAAATCGGAAAATGTGTCTTCATAGGATACCCAAAGGAAACAGTTGGGTACACCTTCTATCACAGATCCGAAGGCAAGACATTCGTTGCTAAGAATGGATCCTTTCTAGAGAAGGAGTTTCTCTCGAAAGAAGTGAGTGGGAGAAAAGTAGAACTTGATGAGGTAACAGTACCAGCTCCCTTATTGGAAAATGGTTCATCATAGAAATCGGTTCCTGTGACACCTACACCAATTAGTGAGGAAGTTAATGATGATGATCATGAAACTTCAGATCAAGTTTCTACTGAACTACGTAGGTCAACTAGAGTAAGATCCGTACCAGAGTGGTACGGTAATCCTATTCTAGAAATCATGTTACTTGACCATGGTGAACCTACGAACTATGAGGAAGCGATGATGAGCCCAGATTCCGCAAAATGGCTTGAGGCCATGAAATCTGAGATGGGATCCATGTATGAGAACAAAGTATGGACTTTGGTTGACTTGCCCGATGATCGGCAAGCTATCGAGAATAAATGGATCTTCAAGAAGAAGACTGACGCTGATGGTAATGTAACTGCCTATAAAGCTCGACTTGTTGCGAAAGGTTTTCGGCAAGTTCAAGGGGTTGACTACGATGAGACTTTCTCACCCGTAGCGATGCTTAAGTCTGTCCGAATCATGTTAGCAATTGCTGCATTTTATGATTATGAAATTTGGCAAATGGATGTAAAAACTGCATTCTTGAATGGATTTCTAGAAGAAGAGTTGTATATGATGCAACCAGAAGGTTTTGTTGATCCAAAAGGTGCTAACAAAGTGTGCAAGCTCCAGCGATGAATTTATGGTCCAGTGCAAGCCTCTCGGAGTTGGAATAAACGCTTTGATAGTGTGATCAAAGCATATGGTTTTATATGACTTTTGGAGAAGCTCGTATTTACAAGAAAGTGAGTGGGAGCTCTGTAGCATTTCTGATATTATATGTGGACGACATATTATTAATTGGAAATGATATAGAATTTCTGGATAGCATAAAAGGATACTTGAATAGAAGTTTTTCAATGAAAGACCTCGGTGAAGCTGCTTACATATTGGGCATCAAGATCTATAGAGATAGATCAAGACGCTTAATTGGACTTTCACAAAGCACATACCTTGATAAAGTTTTGAAAAAGTTCAAAATGGATCAGGCAAAGAAAGGTTTTTACCAGACATAAGGTGTGAAATTGAGTCGACTCAATGCCCGACCACAATGAAGATAGAGAGAAAATGAAAGATGTTCCTATGCTTCAGCCATAGGCTCTATCATGTATGCAATGCTGTGTACCAGACTGACGATGCTTAGCAATAAGCTTGGCAGGAAGGTACCAAAGTAATCCAGAGTGGATCATCGGACAGCGGTCAAGAACATCCTGAAATACCGAAAAGGACTAAGGATATGTTTCTCGATATGGAGGTGACAAAGAGCTAGTCGTAAATGGTTACGTCGATGCAAGCTTTGACTGATCCGGACGATTCTAAATCGCAAACCGGATACGTGTTTTTATTAAACGGTGGAGCTGTCAGTTGGTGCAGTTCTAAACAAAGCATCGTGGCGGGATCTACATGTGAAGCGGAGTACATAGCTGCTTCAGAAGCAGCAAATGAAGGAGTCTAGATGAAAGAGTTCATTTCCGATCTAGGTGTCATACCTAGTGCATCGGGACCAATGAAGATCTTCTGTGACAATATCGGTGCAATTGCCTTGGCAAAGGAATCCAGATTTCACAAGAGGACCAAGCATATCAAGAGACGCTTCAATTCCATTCGGGACCAAGTCCGGTGGGAGACATAGAAATTTGCAAGATACATACGGATCTGAATATTGCGAGACCCGTTGACTAAGCCTCTTCCTCGAGCAAAACATGATCAGCACCAAGACTCCATGGGTGTTAGAATCATTACCGTGTAATCTAGATTATTGACTCTAGTGCAAGTGGGAGATCAAGGAAATATGCCCTAGAGGCAATAATAAAGTTATTATTTATTTCCTCATATCATGATAAATGTTTATTATTCATGCTAGAATTGTATTAACCGGAAACATGATACATGTGTGAATACATAGACAAACATATAGTCACTAGTATGCCTCTACTTGACTAGCTCATTAATCAAAGATGGTTATGTTTCCTAACCATAGACATGTGTTGTTATTTGATTAATGGGATCACATCATTAGGAGAATGATGTGATTGACATGACACATTCCGTTAGCCCAGCACTTGATCGTTTAGTATGTTGCTATTGCTTTCTTCATGACTTATACATGTTCCTGTAACTATGAGAATTATGCAACTCCCGTTTACCGGAGGAACACTTTGGGTACTACCAAACGTCACAACGTAACTGGGTGATTATAAAGGAGTACTACAGGTGTCTCCGAAGGTACATGTTGAGTTGGCGTATTTCGAGATTAGGTTTTGTCACTCCGATTGTCGGAGAGGTATCTCTGGGCCCTCTCGGTAATGCACATCTTTATAAGACTTGCAAGCAATGTGACCAAATGAGTTGGTTACGGAATGATGCATTATGAACGAGTAAAGAGACTTGCCGTAACGAGATTGAACTAGGTATTGATACCGACGATCAAATCTCGGGCAAGTAACATACCGATGACAAAGGGAACAACGATGTTGTTATGCGGTTTGACCGATAAAGATCTTCGTAGAATATGTGGGAGCCAATATGGGAATCCAGGTCCGCTATTGGTTATTGACCGGAAACAAGTTCTAGGTCATGTCTACATAGTTCTCGAACCCGTAGGGTCCGCACGCTTAACGCTTCGCTGATTTATATAGTATTATATGAGTTATGTATGTTGGTAACAGAATGTTGTTCGAGTCACGGATAAGATCATGGACATGACGAGGAACTCCGGAATGGTCCGAGATAAAGTTTGATATATGGGATAATAGTGTTTGATCTCCTAAGAGTTCCGAATTCACCTAAGGGGTTCCGTATGTTTCCGAAATGTTTGGGAACGAGAACACGTTATTTGGGCCAAAGGGAAAGCCCACAAGGTTTTGGAAAGCGCAAAGGAAGTTTTATGAGTCCGAGGCCGACGCCAGGTCCTCGGCGTGCGGGTCCAGACGCCGAACCTCAAGGCTCGCCCCGAGTCCGAGAAGGACTCTTGCCTTCGGGTGAAACTGACTTTGTGGAGGCTTTTACTCCAAGTTTCACCCCAAGGCTCAACATATAAATAGAGGCGAGCTAGCACCAAGGACACATCCGAAACACCAAGCCGTGTGCCGCAACCCGTTCCTCTAGTTTATCCTCTGTCATAGTTTCCGTAGTGCTTAGGCGAAGCCCTGGAGATTGTTCTTCACCAACACCGCCACCACGCCGTCGTGCTGCGGAACTCATCTACTACTTCGCCCGTCTTGCCGGATCGAGAAGGCGAGGACGCCATTGAGCTGAACGTGCGTAACTCGGAGGTGCCGTGCATTCGGTACATGGATCGGTCGGATCGTGAAGACATACGACTACATCAACCGTTGATAAACGCTCACCGCTGGCGATCTTCAAGGGTATGAAGATACACTCCTCCTCTCGTTGCTATGCATCACCATGATCTTGTGTGTGCGTAGGAAAATTTTGAAATTACTACGTTCCCCAACACCCCCATCGACCACGCCGCCCCGAGGGGCGTCCCCGACAAGGGCGCCAAGCACCGAGCCTACGCACATGGAGGAGGAGGAGGAGGAGAACTTGGGCGCTGGCGGCTTTGCCTCGGCGCCAAATGTTGGCGGGGAGGGGACTTCTTTTTCCCAGCCTGGCACTGGCGCTGGTAAGTCACTCGCCTTTCGTCCATGTTCCTTTTTCTCTCTGGCTCTTGGTCTTGGCCTCGCCTCACTCCCTTCTTTGGCGTCCAGATTCCTCCTCGGTGAACCCAGAGGACGTGGACGCCGTCATCGAGGACGTCACCAAGGCCGCCGAGGCGGACGCCGAGAAGACCGCCGTAGAGGAGGCCGCCGAGGGCGCTGCTGAGGACGCTGCCAAGGGGCCTGCCTGGGAGGCCGGCAAGGCCGCCGCTGAGGAGGCCGGCAAGGGGCCTGCCGGGGAGGCCGGCAAGGCCGCCACCGAGGAGGAGGAGGAGGTGGCTGATGACCGGCCTTCCTCCTCCGCTGCTTCCGGCTCTGGCTAGTACCCGAGGGTGAGCGACGACTTGTTCGTCCATCTTCCAGGCACGTCGAGCACCAGGACACCCGTTGAGGGAGAGGTGTTCGATGACGAAGTGTTTGTCACTGTCGGGCTTGAGGTCGTCGACGAGCCGAGCATTGGTGGCGACGGCCCCCAGGAGGAGCGGCTGCTCCAGGCCATGGGTGCCAACTTTCGGAGGTTCCAGGCACTTCACCGTGCCCGCCTGGACAAAGTCAGGTCCAGGACGGTGGTGGTGGAGAAGGCGGAGGCAGACCTCCAGAAGCGCGTCGTCGAGACGCAGGACTGGTTCCGCCAGGCTCGCGACGAGCTGAAAGCCGCCCAGGGCGAGCTGGCCAAGCGTGATGTGGAGCTCACCATGAAGTTGGCCGACGTCGAGAAGGCCCAAGAGACGGCGAAGAACTTGGCCGCTGCCGCCGAAGCCGCCCGGACCCAGCACGAGGCCGCACTGAACTCCGAGGAGGAGGACCTTGCTGCACGTGAGGAGAAGCTTGCCGCCACACTTCGCGGTAAGGATGAAGAGGTGGGGAAGCTTGTCTTGCAGCGGACCCGTGAGCTGGAGCAGAGGCACCAAGAGGCGCTCGATGCCCAGGCCTTGGTCCATGCTGGCAAGGTGAAGGAGCTGGAGGTGGAGCGGGACGGGCTAAAGGAGCAGGCCCTGAAGTTGTCCCAGGAGAAGGACACTCTCAACGGCGCTCTGACGGATGCGCAGGGCGCAACCATCAGCAAGGCCGGGGAGCTCTCCCAGGCCAACAAGTCCATCAAGGACCTCACCCTAAAGCTGGAGGGCCTCGAGAGGATGCTCACGGAGGCCAAAACCTGGGAGGGGACCCTGGCCAAGGAGCTGGAGACCGAGAAGCAGCTACAGAAGAATGAGGCCGCCGAGCATAAGGATTTCAAGGAGGGCGTGAACCGCTGGATCGGCCGCCTCGAGGACGTCGCCGGCAGGATCACCGCGCAGCTGGCTACCATGGGGATGCCAAACGTGAGGTACACCCCAGAGCGCAGCGGGACCACCAACGCCAAGTTGACCCTGTTCTTTGAGTGCGTTCTCGGGGTCCTGGAGCACCTACGCCAACCGGGCGGCCTCGCTAGCCGACGAGGCCCGGAGGCTTTGCCAGGGCGCCATGACCAAGGTTCTCACCAAGGTGGCACACTAGCACCCCGACCTTGACTTCGACGCCGCGCTGGAGAGCTTGCCAGAGGGTACTGACCTCGCGCCACTCAGGGAGCGCATCAAGCCCATCATCAGCCGTGTCGGCGGAATTCTGAGGGTGGAGGGCCAGTGCCGGGATTAGGCACCCCATTTTTTATCATCGCTGCAGGTTCATGTCCAAGACAGTTTCTATCTTTAGTTAGAACAGCAGCAACAATTTGATGTAATATAACTCTGCAGTACTCTTGACATTATGCATGTTATTTTCCCGTTCGATTTTTCCTTGTATGTCCACCCTACGTAACTGGGTAGGCTTGCCGGCGCGTAAACCCAGGGCGGCGTCTTGGGACGGATCCCCATTGGCCTGCCGGTGTGCTTGCTGCCGGCAAACCACCTTACCGCCCTTAGCGCTGCCGCCCGAATCTGTCGAGCTTGACTCGAGTCGAGTCGGGAGCGCTGCCAAATGCGAAGGCTACCCCGCCACTCGACGCGCCGCTTTGAGCTGTTGAGCGGACTCAAATGAACAAGGGTGTTGTCAATCGCGGAGGGCCCTTTATGCGTGTGGTTTTCCATACATAAGCAAGATCTCTGGGGACGATAACCTTATGTATAAAAGGAAATAACTCAAGGCTCTGAATGACTTAGCTTTTTTGTCGCCGCGCTGGCGTCCTTCGCGTTTGCAGGCGGCGCTCTTTTCTCCTAGCCATCTCCTTCTTGGGAGCCATGGCGATGAAGAAACGCTAGGCTAGCTACTAGACCAGATTCTCACAATTGCGCCCCCTACCTGGCGCGCCAAACATGTCGGTGTGGAACGACATCTATGGGATCACAGGGATCCCTACTACGGTTGCCGGGGCGCGGGGTTGCGAGAAGAGCAGGATTAGTAACTAGCACAAGGATCGTTTACGCAGGTTCGGGCCGCGAGGATGCGTAAAACCCTAGTCCTGCTTTGGTGGGTGTATTTCAGAGAGTTCTTGAGCTCTCGAACTAGCTATGGTGGGGTGCGTGATTCCAAAGAGCCGAATCCACCTCCTGTATGCCATGGGCCTCCTTTTGTAGTGGAACGACACCTATGGGATCACAGGAATCCCTACTACGGTTGCCGGGGCGCGGGGTTGCGAGAAGAGCAGGATTAGTAACTAGCACAAGGATCGTTTACCCAGGTTCGGGCCGCGAGGATGCGTAAAACCCTACTCCTGCTTTGGTGGGTGTATTTCAGAGAGTTCTTGAGCTCCCAAACTAGCTATGGTGGGGTGCGTGGTTCCAAAGAGCCGAATCCTTCTCCAGTATGTCATGGGCCTCCTTTTATAGTCGAAAGGGGCTGCCACAGTGGCATATAGGAGGTGGAAAGGCGTACAGTATTGCGAGCTTATCGCTCGTATTACATGACAAGTCCCATTTAATGCGTCGCTGAGGTGTCCCCTAGCTTTATCGGGGACGGGGGCGAGGCACGTCCCGTCCGTCGCCGCTCCTCCTCGCTTCAACACGCGCCCCGGCCAGTGATGCATGTGGCGCCATGTAGGCAGGCAGGCAGCTGAGGTGGCGCGGTGGTGGAGCCTCCACGAAGATCTGCATGCCGCTACACAGGCGTTCGATGAGTTGGCCTGGGAGTTGCATGTTGCCACGCAGGTGTCTGCCCAGCTGGTTGGGCTGGCAGCTGGATGCAAACGGCCGTGGAAACTTGGTTGGTGCGGGCCTGGCAGTGGCCCTGCTGGCGTCCTCGATGAGGGCCTTGCCCGGTGGCCGGGCAAGGGTCTTGCCATGGCGCGCTGTCGTCCCCGGCAAGGGTCTTGCCGGGGGTATCCTTGCCGAGGATCGTCGTCTTCTAATCCTCATCTGATCTTGAGTGTTCCTTGTCTTCACAAAGATCTGCATGCCACAACAGATGTGCTCCCGAGTCCTGGCCCAACGTGGTGATGGTGTTGGGGATGTGGGCTCAAGGGTGGCTCGCTCTATTGGTGTTTGGGCGCGCCGCCCCGGCAAGGGTCTTGCCGGGGCTGCTGAGGCCGTCCCCGGCAAGGGTCTTGCCGGGAGAAACTGCTTCGCCCCCCTGCTTCTTTGCGTCATTGGCCTTGGCGTTGCTCTGGTTGTCTTGGGCTTCGGTTTTACCTCGGTTCACCTCCCCTGTTCTACTTGGTGTGACCGTGGACGCGGTTCCGATTGCCCTTGCATAGATAAAGGTGTACAAAAGTGTGTCCCTTCTTTTGTACACCCACAGTCTCTTTATTATAATATCTAAAAAAATTATATTTATAGGAACAGGGGAGTACAAATTATCCACGCAACCATAATAATCGGAGGCATAAAGTAATTATTCATCGCATATCGTCTCTACATGATTGGTGGCCGGTTTAGCTGCAGTCATCAAGGCCTACGATAGCACTGGCTAATTAGCTTACTCTTATCGTGGTTGTCAATGTCGTCAGAGCAGTTGAGAGTGAGACGTCGAAGGAAGAAAAACAGCGAAACCAACACGTTGGCTCAACCATGGACGAACTAATGTAATCTCTGCCAGCTAAGCATCCGGTGGCGCGAAATAGAAAAGGCAACACTAGGCTTCAAGTTTCGACCAAGTCTTCAGTGGTTATCTGCAGACCCGGGATAAAAAAAAAGTCAAACAAACATGCTACAGTGACTAGCATAAATACAATGCAGGAACGAGCAATGCTACATCGACGGGCATTCATGGGCTTATTAGAGCATGGTTAATAATATAGCCAACAATTAGCTATATGAAGTTGCCATGCCACATATCATTGGATTCATCATTGCATATATTTTCACATCATATAAATATATTTTTTTCGAAAAGGAGGAATGGCCCCGGCTTCTGCATCTCTTGATGCACACAGCCATATTATTAAAAATCCATGATCATATAAATGTGTTACTGCAAATGTTCATATAGTTTTGACTTTATAAAGTTTAACTTGAGCCAAAGCAAACATGCGGAGTAATAAAAACGGAGGGAGTAAGACAACTAGTAGCACACATAGTGGCCCCCGCATTTCTTCATTTGTTGTCACGAGACGAAAGTCTCAAGTCTTCACTGCATTTCTTCATTTGTTGTCACGAGACGAAAGGACGTGGTACTTTGCGAAGCAAGTGTGGTCAGGGATGCCGTCTTGCAAGGATGGTCACGGATGGGTTGGGATCGTCTAAAAAATAGACATGTTTGGTTATAAAACACATGAATGGTTCGACTCAAAAAAAGAGAATATGCCTTAAAGATGCTGAACCGTTCCACCCAACCAAATCGATCGAATCAAATGGCCACTCTTTACATGCATGACCATGTGAGCATGACTGGTGGTCCCGTCCTAAATAATTAGCTCATCTCTTATATTCAACCAAACACATGAATTGAATGGTTCAGTCCCAAAAAAATTAAATGGTCCCAACCTATTCATACGACACCTTCAACCAAACGCATCCAACAAGCCATGGAACGCTCTGAGTTCACCTGGTGCTGGTGGTCCATTTGGAAAGAACGAAACCCCCGTGTGTCTTAGCAAGAAGGCCTCGTCTGTGCCGGCAGTTCTTTCAGCTATCACCAATGAAGCAGCAGCTGATGGGCAGCAGGCGGCCGCATCTGAGCTGGCTCGCTCCTAGACCGTCCCAGGGAAGCTGACTGACTCAACTCCTGCAGTGTTCACATTTCCTGCTGTTCGTCGTTGTAGCCTTTTTCTTTCGTTTATCCTCTTTTTCAGCATGTTGGGTTGCCCCTGTAACCTGGTTCCCCTCTATTGATCAATGGAAAGCAGATCTTGCTGCCTTTTCGTCAAAAAAGATGTCACGTCTTTATTTTATCTCGTGTACACATTTTACCCTCGTGCTTTACCCCTTCATCATTGTAAAATACACGAGGCTTTAACATGGATTCATCATTCCTAAAAAAAGCGAACTCATGTGGACAAACTTGTTAAAGTTTTTTATTCCATTTTTCTTATAAGCTGGATCATTCTTCTGGCATATTGATCGACTTTAGTAATATACTCCTATTCAGGTGGGCAAACCGCACTCCGGTAATTCTGTAATAAATGAACTTTTTTGTTTTTGAGAAACTATAATAAACGAACTATGAAACATTTTTCTGATATCAGCTCCTGCCTGGGCCATGGATCACTCGTTGCGTGCAGATAGGCTCATAGAAAAACATTTGGAGCAACATATATGATTGAGTAGGCTTTTCTAGCCCATGAGAAGTTGAGCGGCAGTTGTGTGGCCCGACTGGCCAGCTCGTTTAGCCAATCACTTGAGCGACTAGAGATTTTCAAGTTTGTATCTTTAGCCATGAATTTAGAATTTCAAATGTCAAGACTCATAATCTCGCAAAGTATACTTTATCCCTACGCTTTGGCCGCTATATTTGGTTAGGCCTGCCCGACGAACTTGTATAATCCATGTAAACAAACAGTCGCCGTAATAAAGCTTTGTGAGATTCTCAAAAAAAACTTGAGAGCTCTTAGTCAGCGCTTTAGGGTGCTCCTATTTGGCGTTGTACGCGCCGGAAAGAAGCACAGCAGGCACCTGATCCCCACCCCCCCCCCCCCCCCCAACGCCATTTTTGGCCCAGACAGTGTGCGGGGCAGGATGCCCCCTGATTTTTTGGTTTTTTTCTTCTTTAAATAATTATAGAATTCAAAAAATTTCAAATTTGGAAATAATACGAAAGAAATCATAAGATTTTGTGGATTCAAAAAATATTTGTGATTTAAAAAATAGCTCGCATATTCAAAAAATGATGACAAATTTTAAAGGAAATGTTCTGAATTAAAAAATGTTCATGATTTTAAAACAAATATTGGTGTATTGATAAAATATCTTAAATTTGAAACAAAAATTTGCAAACTCAACAGATGTTAACAAAAAGTATATGAATTCAAAATAGGTTCATGCATTTCAATAATGTTTGTCAAAACAAAACAAATGTTCATGAATTTAAAATTTTGTTCCTCAATTCAAAAAATTTATAGTTTCGGAAGAAAGTTCACAAATTTTAAAAATATTCACTAATTCCAAAAATGTTAGTGATTTAGAAAAATGTTTATAATTTTAAATAGTATTTGTGAATTTGTAATAAAATGCTCGAAAATTTAAGAAAAGATCATGATTACATAAAACGTTGGCGAATTCACAAAATGTTCATGATCACAAAAATACTCACGAATTTGAAATTGCATGTTTTATTGAGAAAAGTATAGGAATTTTAAAAACTTTAACAATTACGTAAAAATATATTTGCAAGTTCATAGAGTTTTCATGATTTCAAAAATGATCACAATTTGAAAATGCTAAGGAATTTGAAAACGTGTTTGTAAAATGAAAGAAAAGGAAATTTAAAAAGTAAAAAAATACTAAAAATAAAAATAAGAAAAATAAACCGAAAATATAGAAAAGGAGAACAATCATAAACCAAAACAGAAAAAAGAACGAAAAAACAACAAAGAAAGAAGAGAACGAAAATGATAAAAACTGAAAAACCCAGGAGGAAAAGAATGGTCTGGGAAAGTTCCAAAACCCTAGGCCGTAGTAGTATTTTTTTAGAACACCATGTAGCTTTACTTGAACAATGTTTGTAGGGATACAAGTTATACGTGCGGGTGAGGTGAACAAAACATGTGCTCACTCTCGAGGGAAGTATCCGCTTTCACAAGATTATGTGCTTCTATATTGCATGCTCGATACTCGTGACAAATAGACACCTCCTGAAACAAAGCCTTCTTCGCTAGAATCTCCTTGATGATCACTCCATAGCTACATGGGTTATCCTCCCTGATATTGTGGACCACCTAAAAACAATCTGTAGCAATTTGTAGCCGTGAAAAGGTTTAACTCAAGAGCCAGAGACATTGCCTCACTGGAAGCGATAGCTTCAAGGGTTGTCGGGTGTGTTAGACCCCAAAAACTACTGAGGACGCACCTAGGAATGTTCCGTTTGTGTCGCGGCAAATTGCAGTGACTGCTCATCTCCGCTCTCCCTGGTATAGTCGTCCATCAACATAATTTTTTGCACTCCCAACAGCCGGAGCTTGCCATCAACTTCGTGCTCTGCGCGGTTGCCCCTGCTAGCTGGTCTTTTTTACTGGTAAAGCATCTAACTCTAACGGGAACCATTGAATAAAAGAGAACGTCGACAACGGGCTCTGAAATTGCTGCTCGTTGATTGCCTTTTGGCGAGCCCACCAAATAGACCATAATGTCACCAGAACCTTGATAGCTTCAGCATTTGACGCAATCTCAATCAGACTGAACAGCCACAACTTAGGGTTGTCCTCTTTGTCAGAGTGAACAAAGTTCATAATGTCATTGTCCATTAGTGTCCAAACTGCAGTAAAGAGGGGCACATCCAGCGCGGCACGCACCAGATAGGAAGCGAGCTCCTATTTAGTGCGCTGGGAAACCAGCCAACATGCACCCATTGCTCCCCTGGGGTGTTTTATGGGCCAGCACATGTGCGGGGCAGGAAGCCCGCTGTTCTTTCCATTTTGTTTTTATACTTTTATTTTTTTTCTTTGTTTAACATAATTCGGGATTTTAAAAATTCTAAAATTCAAAACAGTTTGGAGCAAAATCCTAAAATGTTAGTGAATTCAAAGAGTTTATGATTTTGCAACATCTTTAGGAAATCATAAAATGTTTGTCCATTAAAAAATGTTCGTGAGTTTGAAAAAAAAACGATCACATATTCAAAAAAAATTGTGAATTTTGAAAAAATGTTCACAAATTTTAGAAAAATCGATTCAGAAACTGTTCATTAATTAGAAAAATCTCTGTCAATTTACAAAACTTTCAAGACTCAAAAAATGCTCCTAATTTATAAAATCTTCACAAATACATAACAAATATATTTAAAATGTTTCCAGCTAAAAATAATATTCATGATTTCATAATAATAGGCACACAAATTTGAAAAATGTTCACGATTTCAAGAAATGTCCAAGATTTCTAAAAGTGCGTTCATGAGCTCGAAAGACATTTGCAATATTGAAAAGAATAAAAGAAAAGGAATAATGAAATAAAAATGTAAAATAATAAGAAAGGAAAAAATGATCATGAGAATAATAAAAATAATAAAAAGGAAATGATAGAAACAAAAATAAAAAACACAAAAATAAAACGGGAAGGGATGTAGGTTGGCCGGCCCAAGGGTATGTAATGGGGTACGTGCTAGATCGCTATTTGGCGATCCACGCTCCAAATAGGACCTGTCAGCGCTTTAAGGGCGTGTTTGGGACTGCTCTACTACACAAAAATTACCTTCACACCGCAAAATTCGTTGTAGAGCAGTTGCAGCTCCACCAAAGAACACTTTTATAATGTTTGACTTCCAGCTAGCTCCAAATTTAAGAATAAAAAATTTGATCAAAAGAATCTATTTGATTGGATGACGTGGAGAGAAATGAAGGGGTATCGATTTACTCGTGGCACTGGTGGGCAATTTCCCCCAACTCCAGCTTCTAGAGTTTTTTTAGCACCCTTGAAGAGCTTCAAAGAAAACATGTTGTATCACAAATTCTTTTTTTTTCTTTGCGGAGCAACATATCATGACGCTGCCCCGTTTGATTTGCATTTTAGTGAAGCAAAATTTTAAGGCCCCGGTTAGGTAGCTGGCGCTCAGGCGCATGCCGGCAGGCCGCGGCAGAATATTGTACTAGCTTAGTTGCCCGCTCGCTCGCTTCGCGAGCAAGTTTTTTCATTTCCTTTTCTTTAAACATTTTTTTTCTGTCGTTGGTCTGCAAGAAAAAACACAGCCAGTTTTTCATAGTGCTTTTCAAAAATGATGAAATTAAAAATGTTTACAGATTAAAAATAGCTCATGAATTTTGAAAAAAGTTCATAGATTTGAATAAATGTTCAGAATTTGTGGATTGAAAAAAATCATGAATTTTTTAAAAAACTTCACGAATTTGAGAAAAGTTCACGGATTGGAATAAGTGTTCACGAATTTATTGGTTTGAAAAAACTTCACAAATTTGAAAATAGTTTGGGGGTTTGAAAAAATGTTCAGGAATTTGTGGACATATATAAATTCATTAATTTGAAAATAAGTTGGCGAATATGAATTTTTTCTTAAGTTTTTAAAAGTTCACGATTTGGAAATCGCTTAAGAATAAGAATTAAAAAACTTATGATTTTTAAAAAATCATAAATTTGAAAAATTGATCACGAATTCCAATTTTAAAATTCATGGGTTTTAAAAGTAGATCACAAATTTGAAAAATGTACATGTAATATGTTTGTTTTCCGAATTCAATTTTAGAAAGTTAATGAATTGTCAAAAAATCATGAGCTTGAAAAATGTTTGCAGATTTTTAAAAAGTTGTCAGATTTGATAAATGTTTCATGAATTTAAAAAAATCACAATTTGAGGAAAATTCATAAATTCAAAAGAAAGCCTGTGAAAAAGTAAAAATAAAAACGACAAAGGAAAATAAAAAACTGAGTGAAAACTGTGCATGAGAAAACCAGAAATAAAACTTCCACAAAAACCTGTGGAACTTGAACTGATGAAAGAAAAAAGACTTGGGTCGGCCCTTGTAGGAACTAGTGGAGTGCGAGGAGGTGTGGGCAGGTTTGCCAAATGACCTAAACCGACGCATTAAACAATACTAAATAGGATCCAGCCAATCACTTTCTCCGAAGCTCAATTGATGAAATAGGACTAGGACAACATTTGCATGGCTAGTGAGCGCTTGATAAAGTTGTTATTGGCTGGACGATCTGTGGCCTACTGCTGGGCTACGGAGCAATGCTAATTGCCTGGGGCATGGGACGTTCCAGTTAAGAAGGGAAACATGGTATTATACAGGTCGACTCGGGCGAGGTTGTAAAACATATCCCCTCTGTCTTCTAGCGTGGGGGTGGAAGTGGAAACACGCGTTGACGGTGAAGCGGGGAACGTGCGGGATGGCCCGGCGACGATGTCTGACATGGCAGGACCGTGGACAGATAGGAGGCTAGTGTCATGCACCGGAGATTTGTCGCGGGACTAGACGTACGTTCCACGAATGCTGGATGAACACCCACAGACTAACGAGGATCAGACATGGTAGTCACTAGATGCATGGGCGACTTAGAGTGATGCCTTCGGTCGACATTACGGCGTGTGAGACACCGAGAGTAATTGTCGCCTGAGAGCATCTGCATCCAGACCCCTCAAACCCAATATATCGCTATACATCCGTGCGGCTGACCAGGTCAGTGACTGGCCACAAAAGGGTGATCCAACAGCACTCTTAAACCAGTCCTAAATGTTCGGACTGTCCGCCACCGACCAAAACCAACCCATATCTAAGAGCTCGTATTCCCCGACCTATGCAAGGGAAAGCGGGCAAACGCACACATCCCTACGCGCTTTCGGCCGACCCATTGTGGGAGGGGCGCCCAAGTTTTCCTTTTTTCATTTTTCCTTTTATATTTTCTTTGCTTTTTAAAAAGCATTTGGGATTTTAAAAAAAAGATTTACAAAAATCAACATATACATGAAGTTTAATTTTTTTCGTATTTAAAAAATATTCATCAATTTGAAAAATGGTTCAGATGTAAAAAATATTCACGAATTTTAAAATTGTTACTGCATTTCAAAAATTGTTCATGAATTTGGAAAGAAAAATCTAGATATGAAAGTGATCATGAATTTTAAGATCATTAAATATATTTTAAAAAATTCATGAATTAGGAATTTTCCTGTATTTCCAAAAATGTTAATGAATTTAAAATTATTCAAGTATTTCAAACAATATTCAGTAATTTGAAAATTATTACTACATTTCAAAAAGGTTATGAATATAGAAAATGTTCATAATATGAAAATTATTCTGACATTTTAAAATGTTTATGAATTTGAAAATAGTTCTCATATGTCAAAACATGTTCACTGGATAAAAATAATGAATTTGAAAGTTTTAAACTTCAATATTATTTTCCAAATTTCAAAAAATGCTCCATAATTTTATAAAAAGTTTCACTAAATTGAAAAATAAAAAATAGGAGAAAATAAATAGAAAATAAGCAAAAAAGAAAATGAAAAACAAAAGAGAAGTCATGAAAAATCCAGTGGAAAAAAGGCACGCTAAATGCAAAATATGGGTTGGTCCATGTACTACGCAAGCTCTCCTAGGGGTACGCGGTGCCACACTATTCTCGGACTTGTGCGGGAAATAGTTGTTGGGGAACGTTGCACAAAATAAAAAATTCCTATGTTCACCAAGATCTATCTATGAGTTCATCTAGCAACGAGTGATAGGAGTTCATCTACATACCTTTGTAGATCGCGAGCGGAAGCGCTCAAGTGAACGGGGTTGAGGAGTCGTGCTGCCGTGATCCAAATCACCGATGACCAAGTGTCGAACGGACAAAGACCTCCGCGCTCAACACACGTGACGGAGCGGATGACGCCTCCCGCACCTTGATCCAGCAAGGAGGAGGAGAGGTTGATGAAGATCCAGCAGCACGACGGCGTGGTGGTGGATGCAGCAGGTTCCGCAGAGCTTGAGCTTCATGAGAGGAGAGGTGTAGCAGGGGAGAGGAGGCGCCAAGACTCAGGTGCGGCTGCCTCCCCCCTTATATAGGCCCCACAGGGGGACGCCCCCTGGAGATTAGATCTCCCAAGGGGGCGGCGTCAAGGGGAGGCTTGCCCAAGGCAGTGGGCGCTTCACCCCTAGGGTTTCCAACCCTAGGCGGCAGGGGGGGGCCAAGGGGTGCACCAGCCCACCAGGCTGGTTCCTCCCACTTCAGCCCACGGGCCCTCCGGATAGGTGGCCCCACCGGTGGACCCAGGACCTTCCGGTGGTCCCCAGACAATACCGGTGACCCCAAACTCTCCGATGGTCAAAACAGCACTTCCTATATATAATTCTTTACCTCCGGACCATTCCGAACTCCTCGTGACGTCCGGGATCTCATCCGGGACTCAACAACTTTCGGTTTGCTGCATACTCATATTCATACAACCCTAGCGCCACCGAACCTTAAGTGTGTAGACCCTACGGGTTCGGAGACATTTAGACATGACCGGGGCGGCTCTCGGTCAATAACCAACAGCGGATCTGGATACCCATGTTGGCTCCCACATACTCTCGATGATCTCATCGGATGAACCACGATGTCGAGGATTCAAGCAACCCCGTATACTATTCCCTTTGTCAGTCGGTATGTTACTTGCCCGAGATTCGATCGTCGGTATCCCAATACCTCGTTCAATCTCGTTACCGGCAAGTCACTTTACTCGTTCCGTAATGCATGATCCCGTGACCAAACACTTGGTCACTCTAAGCTTATTATGATGATGCATTACCGAGTGGACCCAGTGATACCTCTCCGTAATACGGAGTGACAAATCTCAGTCTCGATCCGTGTCAACCCAACAGACACTTTCGGAGATACCTGTAGTGCACCTTTATAGTCACCCAGTTACGTTGTGACGTTTGGTACACCCAAAGCACTCCTACGGTATCCGGGAGTTACACGATCTCATGGTCCAAGGAAAAGATACTTGACATTGGAAAAGCTCTAGCAAAACGAACTACACGATCTTGTCCATCACATTATTCTCCTAATGATGTGATCCCGTTATCAATGACATCCAATGTCCATAGTCAGGAAACCATGACTATCTATTGATCAACGAGCTAATCAACTAGAGGCTCACTAGGGACATGTTGTGGTCTATGTATTCACACGTGTATTACGATTTCCGGATGATACAATTATAGCATGAATAAAAGACAATTATCACGAACAAGGAAATATAATAATAATCCTTTTATTATTGCCTCTAGGGCATATTTCCAACAGTCTCCCACTTGCACTAGAGTCAATAATCTAGTTACATTGTGATGAATCGAACACCCATAGAGTTCTGGTGTTGATCATGTTTTGCTCGCGGAAGAGGTTTAGTCAACGGGTCTGCGACATTCAGATCTGTATGCACTTTGCAAATTTCTATGTCTCCATCTTTAACATTTTCACGAATGGATTTGAAGAGACGCTTGATGTGCTCGGTCTTCTTGTGAAACCTGGCTCCTTGGCAAGTGCAATAGCTCCAGTGTTGTCACGAAGAGTTTGATCGGCCCCGACGCATTGGGTATGACTCCTAGGTCGGTGATGAACTCCTTCACCCAAATTGCTTCATGCGCTGCCTCCGAGGCTGCCATGTACTCCGCTTCACATGTAGATTCCGCCACGACGCTCGCTTGCAAATGCACCTCATCGCCCCACCATTCAACATATACACGTATCCGGTTTGTGACTTAGAGTCATCCAGATCTGTGTCGAAGCTAGCGTCGACGTAACCCTTTACGACGAGCTCTTCGTCACCTCCATAAACGAAAACATGTCCTTAGTCCTTTTCGGTACTTCAGATATTCTTGACCATTGTCCAGTGTTCCTTGCGGGATTACTTTGGTACCTTCCTACCAAACTTACGGCAAGGTTTACATCATGTCCGGTACACAGATGGCATACATAATAGACCCTATGGCTGATGCATAGGGATGACACTCATCTCTTCTATATCTTCTGCCGTGGTCGGACATTGAGCCGAGCTCAATTTCACACCTTGTAATACTGAGCAAGAACCCTTTCTAGGACTTATCCATTTTGAACTTCTTCAATATCTTATCAAGGTATGTGCTTTGTGAAAGACCTATGAGGCGCCTCGATCCATCTCTATAGATCTTGATGCCTAATATATAAGCAGCTTCTCCAAGGTCCTTCATTGAAAACTCTTATTCAAGTAGGCCTTAATGTTGTCCAAAAGTTCTATATCATTTCCCATCAAAAGTATGTCATCTACATATAATATGAGAAATGCTACAGAGCTCCCACTCACTTTCTTGTAAACGCAGGCTTCTCCATAAGTCTCAGATAAACCCAAACGCTTTGATCATCTCATCAAAGCGAATGTTCCAACTCGAGATGCTTGCACCAGCCCATAAATGGATCATTGGAGCTTGCATACCTTGTTAGCATTCTTAGGGTCGACAAAACCTTCCGCTGCATCATATACAGTTCTTCCTTAAGATAGCCGTTAAGAAATGCCGTTTTGACGTCCATTTGCCATATCTCATAATCATAGTATGCGGCAATTGCTAACATGATTCGGACGGACTTCAGCTTCGCTACGGGAGAGAAAGTCTCATCGTAGTCAACTCCTTGAACTTGCCGATAACCTTTAGCGACAAGTCGAGCTTTATAGATGTAAAATTACCATCCGCGTCCGTCTTCTTCTTAAAGATCCATTTGTTTTCTATCGCATGGCTTCAAGCCATTTGTTGGAATCTGGGCCCGCCATCGCTTCTTCATAGTTCGTAGGTTCACCGTTGTCTAACAACATGATTTCCAGGACAGGGTTGCCATACCACTGGTGTGGAACGTGTCCTTGTGGACCTCTGAAGTTCAAGAGCAACTTGATCCAAAGTACCTTGATCATCATAATTAATTTCCTCTCCGGTCGGTGTAGGCACCACAGAACATTTTCCGAGCTGCACTACTTTCCGCTTCAAGAGGTAGTACTTCATCGAAGTTCTACTTTCCTCCCACTTACTCCTTTCGAGAGAAACTCTTTTCCGTAAAGGATCCATTTTTGGCAACAAAGATCTTGCCTTCGGATCTAAGGTAGAAGGTATACCCAATGGTTTCCTTGGGGTATCCTATGAAGACGCATTTTCCGACTTGGGTTCGAGCTTTTCAGTTGAATTTTCTTGACATAAGCATCGCATCCCCAAACTTTTAGAAACGACATACTTAGGTTTCTTCCCAAACCATAATTCATACGGTGTCGTCTCAACGGATTTAGACGGTGCCCTATTTAAAGTGAATGTAGCTGTCTCTAGAGCGTATCCCCAAATTGATAGTGGTAAATCTATAAGAGACATCATAGATCGCACCATATCCAATAGAGTGCGATTCGACGCCGAACACACCGTTACTACCGAGGTGTTCCAGCGCGTGAGTTGTGAAACTATTCCACATTTCCTTAAGTGTGTACCAAATTCGTGACTTAAATATTCTCCTCCGCGATCCGATCGTAAGAACTTTATTTTTCGGTCACGTTGATTCTCTACCTCATTCTGAAATTCCTTGAACTTTTCAAAGGTCTCGACTTGTGTTTCATCAAGTAGACATACCCATATCTACTTAAGTCGTCTGTGAGAGTGACAACATAACGATATCCTCCATGAGCCTCAATGCTCATTGGACCGCATACATCGGTATGTATGATTTCCAATAAGTTGGTTGCTCGCCCATTGTTCCGGAGAACGGAGTCTTGGTCATTTTGCCCATAAGGCATGGTTCGCATGTGTCAAATGATTCATAATCGAGAGACTCTAAAAGTCCATCAGATGGAGCTTCTTCATGCGCTTGACACCAATGTGACCAAGGCGGCAAAGCCACAAGTATGTGGGACTATCGTTATCAACTTTACATCTTTTGGTATTCACACTATGAATATGTGTAACATCACGCTCGAGATTCATTAAGAATAAACCATTGACCATCGGAGCATGATCATAAAACATATCTCTCATATAAATAGAACAACCATTATTCTCGGATTTAAATGAGTAGCCATCTCAGATTAAACGAGATCGTGATACAATGTTCATGCTCAAACTTGGCACTAAATAACAATTATTGAGGTTTAAAACTAATCCTCAGTAGGTAAATGTAGAGGTAGCGTGCGACGGCGATCACATCGACCTTGGAATCATTCCCGACACGCATCGTCACCTCGCCCTTCGCCATCTCCGCTTATTCCGCAGCTCCTGCCAGTGAGTTACATATATGAGCAATAGCACCGTATCAAATACCGTGAGTTACTACGAGTAATTGGTAAGGTACACATCAATTACATGTATATCAAATATACCTTTAGTGTTGCCGGCCTTCTTGTCTGCTAAGTATTTGGGGCAGTTCCGCTTCGAGGACCCTTCCTTTGCAATAAAAGCACTCGGTCTCGTGCTTGGGTCCATTCTTTGACTTCTTCCCGGCAACTTGCTTACGGGCGCAACATCCTTGCCGTCCTTCTTGAAGTTCTTCTTACCCTTGCCCTTCTTGAACTTAGTGGTTTTATTGACCATCAACACTTGATGTTCTTTCTTGATTTCTACCTCTGCTGACTTCAAAGATTGAGAATACTTCAGAATAGTTTTCACCATCCCCTGCATATTGTAGTTCATCACAAAGCTCTTGTAGCTCGGTGGGAGCGAATGAAGGATTCTGTCAATGAGCGCCTCGTCCGGAGGTTAATGTCCACTGGGACAAAGCGGTTGTGCAACCTGCACATTTTGAGTATGTGCTCACCGACGTAACTATTTTCTCCATCTTACAACTATAGAACTTGTCGGAGACTTCATATCTCTCTACCCGGCATGAGCTTGAAAACCATTTTCAGCTCCTCGAACATCTCATATGCTCCGTGTTGCTCAAAACGCTTTTGGAGCCCGGTTCTAAGTCTGTAAAGCATGCCGCATCGAACGAGGGAGTAATCATCAAGACGAGACAGCCAAGCGCTCATAACGCCTTGGTTCTCTCGATGGGTGCTTCACCTAGCGGTGCTTCTAGGACATATTGTTTCTTGGCAACTATGAGGATGATCCTCGTGTTCCGGACCCAGTCCAAATAGTTGCTGCCATCATCTTTCAGCTTGGTTTTCTCTAGGAACGCGTTGAAGTTCATGGTGACATGAGCGTTGGCCATTTGATCTACAAGACATTTTGCAAAGATTTTAGACTAATGTTCATGATAATTAAGTTCATCTAATCAAATTATTTAATGAACTCCCACTCAGATTTGACATCCCTCTAGTCTTCTAAGTGTTACATGATCAAAGTCGACTAGGCCGTATCCGATCATCACGTGAGATGGACTAGTCATCATCGGTGAACATCTCCATGTTGATCGTATCTTCCATACGACTCATGTTCGACCTTTCGGTCTCTTGTGTTCCGAGGCCATGTCTGTACATGCTAGGCTCGTCAAGTTAACCTAAGTGTTTTGCATGTGTAAAACTGTCTTACACCCATTGTATGTGAACGTAGGAATCTATCACACCCGATCATCACGTGGTGCTTCGAAACGACGAACTTTAGCAACGGTGCACAGTTAGGGAGAACACTTTCTTGAAATTATTATAAGGGATCATCTTATTTACTACCGTCGATCTAAGTAAACAAGATGCATAAACATAATAAACATCACATGCAATTATATAGTAGTGACATGATATGGCCAATATCATATAGCTCCTTTGATCTCCATCTTCGGGGCTCCATGATCATCTTGTCACCGGCATGACACCATGATCTCCATCATCATGATCTCCATCATCGTGTCTCCATGAAGTTGCTCGCCAACTATTACTTCTACTACTATAGCTAACGGTTTAGCAATAAAGCAAAGTAATTACATGGCGTTGAATCAATGACACGCAGGTCATACAATAATTAAGACAACTCCTATGGCTCTGTCGGTTGTCATACTCATCGACATGCAAGTCGTGATTCCTATTACAAGAACATGATCTCATACATCACAATATATCATTCATCATACATCACAACTTTTGGCCATATCACATCACAAGGCAATTGCTGCAAAAACAAGTTAGACGTCCTCTAATTGTTGTTGCATCTTTTACGTGGCTGCAAAAGGGTTCTAGCAAGAACGTTTTCTTACCTACGAAAAAGCCACAACGTGATTTGTCAACTTCTATTTACCCTTCATAAGGACCCTTTTCGTCGAATCCGCTCCAACTAAAGTGGGAGAGACAGACACCCGCTAGCCACATTATGCAACTAGTGCATGTCAGTCGGTGGAACCTGTCTCACGTAAGCGTACGTGTAAGGTCGGTCCGGGCCGCTTCATCCCACAATACCGCTGAAGCAAAATAAGACTAGTAGCGGCAACAAAGTTGACAACATCTACGCCCACAACAAATTGTGTTCTACTCGTGCAATAGAGAACTACGCATAGACCTAGCTCATGATGCCACTGTTGGGGAACGTTGCACAAAATAAAAAAATTCCTACGTTCACCAAGATATATCTATGAGTTCATCTAGCAACGAGTGATAGGAGTTCATCTACATACCTTTGTAGATCGCGAGCGGAAGCGTTCAAGTGAGCGGGGTTGAGGGAGTCGTACTCGTCGTGATCCAAATCACCGATGACCAAGTGCCGAACGGACAACACCTCCGCGTTCAACACACGTACGGAGCGGATGACGCCTCCGCACCTTGATCCAGCAAGGAGGAGGGAGAGGTTGATGAAGATCCAGCAAGACGACGGCGTGGTGGTGGATGCAGCAGGTTCCGCAGAGCTCACGAGCTTCATGAGAGGGAGAGGTGTAGCAGGGAGAGGAGGCGCCAAGACTCAGGTGCGGCTGCCCTCCTCCCCTTATATAGGCCCCTGGGGCGCCCGCCCGGAGATTAGATCTCCCAAGGGGGCGGCGGCAGGGGGAGGCTTGCCCCAAGGCAGTGGGCGCCCACCCCTAGGGTTTCCAACCCTAGGCGCAGGGGGCAAGGGGGGCACCAGCCACCAGGCTGGTTCCTCCCCACTTCAGCCCACGGGCCCTCCGGATAGGTGGCCCCACCCGAGGACCCCGAGACCCTTCGGTGGTCCCAGACAATACCGGTGACCCCAAACTCTCCCGATGGTCAAACAACACTTCCTATATATAATTATTTACCTCCGGACCATTCCGAACTCCTCGTGACGTCCGGATCTCATCCGGACTCAAACAACTTTCGGTTTGCTGCATACTCATATTCATACAACCCTAAGCGCCACCGAACCTTAAGTGTGTAGACCCTACAGGTTCGGGAGACATGTAGACATGACCGGGACGGCTCTCGGTCAATAACCAACAGTGGGATCTGGATACCCATGTTGGCTCCCACATACTCTCGATGATCTCATCGGATGAACCACGATGTCGAGGATTCAAGCAACCCGTATACTATTCCCTTTGTCGATCGGTATGTTACTTGCCCGAGATTCGATCGTCGGTATCCCAATACCTCGCTCAATCTCGCTACGCAAGTCACTTTACTCGTTCCGTAATGCATGATCCGTGACCAAACACTTGGTCACTCGAGCTCATTATGATGATGCATTACCGAGTGGGCCCAGTGATACCTCTCCGTAATACGGAGTGACAAATCCAGCCTCGATCCGTGTCAACCCAATGACACTTTCGGAGATACCTTTAGTGCACCTTTATAGTCACCCGATTACGCCAGACGCTTGGTACACCCAAAGCACTCCTACGGTATCCGGGAGTTACACGATCTCATGGTCTAAGGAAAAAATACTTGACATTGGAAAAGCTCTAGCAAAACAAACTACACAATCTTGTGCTATGCTTAGGATTGGTTCTTGTCCATCACATCATTCTCCTAATGATGTGATCCCGTTATCAATGACATCCAATGTCCATAGTCAGGAAACCATGACTATCTATTGATCAACGAGCTAGTCAACTAGAGGCTCACTAGGGACATGTTGTGGTCTATGTATTCACACGTGTATTACGATTTCCAGATAATACAATTATAGCATGAATAAAAGACAATTATCACGAACGAGGAAATATAATAATAATCCTTTTATTATTGCCTCTAGGGCATATTTCCAACAATAGTATGTGCCCCCATATCTGGGGTGGATATGGGGCGGACCGGACATGCCCGAACGCGGTCACCACATCGGATTAGCCTATGCTGGCCCATAGATTTAATATTGTCCCCACAAAACCCCTCCTGGATGCAATTACCCCAGTCGCACTCTCTCACTCTCTGCTCGGATCCACTGCTCGTCCCCTCCCTGACTCCTCCTCTTCCTCCCCATGTTGAGCTCCGACAGTGAAGGAGCAGATACACGCCGCTGGTCGTCTCACCAACATTATCTCCTTGTCATTGTCTAATAGCGGCACGATGAGCAACGATGTCGATGCCCCTCCAGCCATCGACGTCTATGCGGAGGAGTACAATTGCCTCTCCGTCGACTGTAAGGGGAGGGGCCCAACGAGGAAATGGTGAGGTCCTGTGCGCCTCGCCATCTAGTTAGACATTCTTGCTGGCGTTTCAATTAATCTATATATCTAGGTGGATGAACTTGCTCTTTTGGGTCCGATTGTGCATAATTTTAATCCCCAATCTATGTATTGAATATGATCTGTTTCTATGTTGATCTACATAGTGTTCATTATGTTGCATGACATGTATGGATTAGGGGTACCGGATATGAGGGTGACGATACGAGGAATAACCGGTCACTGTCACTATAGGAATCAGCTACTTTGCCGCTCGCCAAGGCGTACGCCAAAGGCATGGAAGGCGGAAGGCAAGGCCTTTTACTTTGCCGCGACGGCAAAAGGCGCCGGCAAAGAAAGGATCGGCAAAGACCTTCTTTGCCATCTGCTTCCTGACGCGGACGGCAAAGGAGCCTTTGCCATCAGCGGCGGACGGCAAAGAAAGCCGACGGCAATAAATTCGTTTTTAGTCCGTTAGGTGGCTAACAGCAGTCTTTGCCATCCGTGGCTGACGGCAAAGAGCATCAGGCCTTTGCCGTCTGCCACTGTAGGCAATCTGACCAAATGGTCAGCTCCCAGGAAACACAGGTGGTTGCCATGTGGCTTCTTTGCCGTCCGCGGCGGACGGCAAAGAGCACGTTGCCGTCGGTGACATATGGCAAAGAGCCTGCATTGCCTCTTTTTTTTCTGTTTTTTCTTATACCCAACCATTTTCACAGCAAATAGATGATACATATATATTTTTCACATGGCGAGTTCACAACAAACATATGAGATATCCAACACATATAATTTCATCATACATGCGTAGTTCCATCAACCATACATAGCAAGTTCCACATACATGCATCCAACCATACATATTACAATAGTGTCATCCTACCATACATGCATAGTTCATCGATACAAAAGAAACGTAGTTCATCCAAACAAGCACTCCATCTATGTAAGCTTCCGTGAAGCGAATGAATTCTGCAAAATGAGAAATAAGAAAGTTAGAAGAAGAAGATTAGAAGAAGAAGAAGAAGAAGAAGAAGAAGAATAAGAATAAGAAAATGAAGAAGAAGAAGAAGAAGAAGAAGAATATATGACATTTATGAGCTAATTTAGGTGAAAATAATCTTTTGTGAGCTAACATAGGTGAAATGGATCGTTTATGAGCTAACCTAGGTGAAATGGATCGCTTATGAGCTAACTTAGGTAAAATGCATCATTTTAGAGCTAACCTAGGTAAGATGGATCATTTTGGAGCTAACCTAGGTAAAATGGGTCATTTTAGAGTAACTTGGGTAAAATGGATCATTTATGAGCTAAGTAAGGTAAAATGGGTCATTTTAGAGCTAACTTAGGTAAAATGAATCGTTTATGAGCTAACTAAGATAAAATGGATCATTTTAGAACTAACTTAGGTAAAATGGAACGTTTATGAGCTAACTAAGCTAATTATGCCATTTTTGACATAAGTAAGCTAAGTACATGTCATTATTAAGCAAACCTAGTTAACTAAGCATATTAGAGCTAACTTTGGTCATTTTGGAGGAAACAAAGCTAAGTATAGACCGTTTTAGAGCTAACTTAGGTAAAATGGATGGTTTTGGAGATCAGTAAGCTTATTAAGTCATTTTGGAGGAAATAAAGCTAAGTCTAGGTCTTTATGCATTTGTTAAGCAAAACATAGAGAAACTTACCGTGATCATGGAGGTGTGGGAGCGGGCTGGCTCGTGCCGGTACCTGGAGAAGGATCGTGCGATGCTTGTCTGGAGTTACGCTGCACCAAAGATCATTTCCAATGTCACGTTAGCATGATGACACTCAAATGTTAAGACTAGCAAGTAGTGTCCATTCAAATTAAACTCACCGTCGTCCAAGGAGCAATCACTGGCATCGGCGGAGCAGTTTGACCGGACTTCTCGCACACAGACTGCACATTTGGTTTTGATGACTCAGTCATACTAGTTAGTAGTGAGACAATCAGCAGAAGAAACTTACCACAAGGAGCTCGTACATGGCCCTTGCCTGCATGTCATTCCGTGCCCTCTCCTCCTCCAACATCTTTGTCGTCCTCTCCTCCAACTCCCGCTGCCTCTCCGCCACCTCCGACAGAAGTTTCTCTGTTCTATCACTCTCACTCTGTATAGCAGCCTGCAACACCACTCCTCGTTAGCATTTGTAATCATTCATGGAAGCGCACACAATGTATAACTAACCTTGAAGGCGAGTTGGACTGGCCGTTCACGAGGCCTTATCTCAGGAGCGGATCTTGACTGGCGCGCCTTGATCTCCGGGAGAGTGATAGGACAACGGATAAGTCCATCTCCAATGGCTATCAAGCCATGGGACCTCCCGCCACCAGCTATCATCACCAGCTCTGGATCAATGGGACCCTGGCTCGGGTTAAAGTCCTCCCCTTTCCTCGCCTTCCCTTGATCTCTATATTTCACGAGCTTGTCGTGGGAGGAGATGTTGGTGAAGTTGTTTGCATCATCGAGGTCAGACGGAGAGAATGCCTTGACTTTCTTGTAAGAGGCAGTATGGGCCATGTCATAGAGGTCGTACACCTATGGCACCTTATCCGCCTTATTGTAGCGTGCCTGAAAGAGAGAAACAAAGTAAATTAGTAATTAAAGGGCTCAAGCTAGCATGATGAATGAATTGCATGCATCATGAAGCAAACCACATACCCAGTTCCGCCCGAACTGATATAAGTTGGAGCTGCCTTGATGGTGTGGCACACCTTCCGTTTGGGCACGTTTGTCCTTGGCTGTGTTGTGGACGGCTAGCCATTCTTTTGAGCACCACTCATTGACCAACACCTCCCAACAATCCATCCGATCCGCACACCATCTCGGAGGCGCCTAAGTTAGCAACTAGAAACTTGAGCACTACGGCTATGAATTACTAAATGAAGGAAGTAAGTACAAGGCCTTAAGAATTACCTTCATGTACTGCTCCTTACTCAGGAACTTCTCGCGGCACGCCGGCTTGGGCTTCTTGATACCACGCAAGGCGTAGTAGTCTCGAACAGCCTGCACCCGAGCCTCGTGTCGTAAGTTCTGTAGTAGGCGCTTGCAGACGTTCTCGATAACATTTGCCGCCTCCTCCTCGTATCCCTCCTCACACCTGTAGAATGTCTGCAATCAAATGAGACTATATTGATTAGTACAATTAATAACTAGCTAGTTGAAGATTTTTAATTGTGTAAAGGAGAGATTACCCAGAACTTCCTGATCACCACGTCTGCCCTCGTGTCGCACAAGACACCGTCGATAATCTCACCCGGCGGGGCCGGGCAGCCAAGTAGCGCCCCAGCTCAATCCAAGCTCGAAGCCGACCTCACCGGCAACGTGACAAACCCGGGAAGTTTTGCCGCAAAGCACTCCAAGGACGGAGTTGGGCGGCGGACCTTCTCATGGTGGTCCCAACCCCGCAACATGACAAGGCCAACGATTAGATATTTGAAGAAACGTGAATGCGTAAGGTACAAAATATTAAATGCACTTACCTCTCCCCATCGTGGAAAATCAACCACCTCTGCCATGGTCGCCCAGACGGACGGGGCCGTGTACAACCACGCCGGTAGACGTACCCCCCTCATCAATATCACGGCTCCCTGCCATCCTCAGCATGGCCGCTCGGCCCCTCAGGCTGATCTGGCCAGGTACCCCATCCAGATGTGTGCTCGTCCGGGGTCTTGTGGGCCGAAGGCCCGTCGACCCGAGGCTCATGGGCCGAAGGCCCGTGGACCCGAGGCTCGTGGACCGGAGTCAGTGTAGCTTGCTCCTCGGACGAGTCCACCCTAGCAGTCACGTGCTCGGGTGAAAAAGCTGGGGGTGGCGGTGAGGAAGGCACCCTAGCAGTCACGTGCTCAGGTGAAAAAGCTAGGAGTGGCGGCGAGGAAGGCACCCTAGCAGTCACCCTACCTCCTCTCCCGCGACCACATGCTCCACCACCTCTCTTCTTCCCTCCCTTTCCTCGTCCCCTGCTGGGCACCGCGGTCGACGAAGAAGGGCCCGGCGGTGTCGACATACTGTCCAGCAACGCTCGGGGTGTCGTGCCGGCCAGGGTGTCGGGGTGGCGTGTCGGGGTTGGGGTCGGGGTGTGGGTCGGGGTGTGGTGCCAGGGTGTCGGGGTGTTGGGGTCGGGGTGTCAGGGTGTCGGGTTGTCGGGGTCGGGGTGTCTTTTTCTTCTTTTTGCCTCTTTTTTCCTTTTCTTCTTCTCTTCTTCTTCTTCTTCTTCTTCTTCTTCTTCTTCTTCTTCATCCTCTTCTCCTTTTTCCTCTTCTTCTTCTTTTCTTCTTCTTCTTCTTCTCCTCCTCTTCCTCCCTCCTCCTCCTCCTCTTCCTCTTCTTCTTCTTCTTCTTCTTCTTCTTCTTCTTCTTCTTTCTTCTTCTTCTTCTTCTTCTTCTACTTTTCTTCTTATTTTTTCATCTTTTTTTCACTTCCTTTAATTATGACTATTTAACTCAAACCTAACACTAATCTAATGTAATTAAACCTAAAACTAAACCTAAAATAAAAAAACTAAACTAAATAACCTAAACTGATTAAACTTAAACTATTTAAACTAAATAACCTAAACTAATTAAACTAAATAACCTAAATTAACTGAACTGAAAAAACTTAAACTAAATAACCTAAACTAAACAGAAAAGAAAAACAGAAAAGAAAACATGGGCGGGGCTCACTGTGGGGGGCGACAACGGGTCGTGGAGGGGCGACGATGGGGCGGCGAGGCAGTGGTGGCGACGGGCGGGAGGGCAGCGACGGGCGGGAGGGCAGCGTGACACAAGCAGCTCCTCGGGGGTGGCTGCCGGTGGAGGGGGGAGGCCATGGGGAGACAGGCGGGACGACCACGCAGGGAGAGGGCGGGCGGTGGAGGGAGGCAAGGCCGGACGGCGTGGAAGGGGCGGCGGGTGCGGTGGACGTTGGGCGCCACAGGGGGTGCGGGCGCCGCAGGGAGGGGTGCGGGCGAGGCGCGAGGGCGGGTGGTGGTGGTGTGACGGGCAAGGGGGCGGCGGTGGTGGTGGGGGGGGGTGGCGGCGGGTGGCGGTGGTCTCATTGGGGAGGACAGAAAGAGAGAGAGAGGGGGAGGGGGCAGGGTGGGGAGCCGTTAGTTAGGTTATCTCTTTGTCGCCCGCCCCCCCTTTGTCGTCCGCTTTTCTGCTCTTTGTCATCCGCTCGCTGACGGCAAAGAGGGGGCTGTTAGGTTTTTTCCCCGAGCAGCTCGTTAGTAGGGCCCACCTCCCTCTTTGCCGTCCGCCAGCTGACGGCAAAGAACTGGCAGATGGGAAAAAAGATCTTTGCCATCAGCCAGCTCTTTGCCGTCCGCCAGCTGACGGCAAAGAACTGGCAGATGGCAAAGAAGGTCTTTGCCATCAGCCAGTTCTTTGCCGTCCGTGCTCTGTAAGCGGACGGCAAAGACCTTCTTTGCCGTTAGCTGGCGGACGGCAAAGAGCTGGCAGACGGCAAATAAGCTAATTCCAGTAGTGTATCCCCCGACTTTACAGAGGTCAAATTTGACCAGTTGGGATGTAGATGCTCTAACATGCGTGCATATGCCACATAAATGTGAATAAAGTCTACAAGCAACATATTTCAAAAAAAAAAGTCTACAAGCAACAATACAAAGTGTACTGCCAGGTTTAGCTATGTTGCACGTCCAAGTAAAATTTGAACATCACATTCTAAAGGATTTAAGCAGCCAGCAACGGACACTTTTGTTGCTCTCTTCCCGCAAAGCACACCACGCTGAATATCATAGTAATAAAGTTCAAACAATCCTACCAAACAGTACATCTGTTTTCTAGTACTATTAGATTTTTTAAACAAAAGGTGCTTGCCTTGCACATGATGCCTCCACCTTTCGTTCAGTCTGCTGCTCAACGGAGACGTTAGGGGAAGATTTATTACTTCCTCCGTCGCATAATGTAAGACGTTTTTTTGACACAAGTGTAGTGTCAAAAAAAGGTCTTACATTATGGGACAGAGGGAGTAGAATATAATGCATGTGTGGTGTCGATGCATGTCCTGCTCCTGCAGATCGTACGTGCTCACTCCAGTGATCCATGGCCAATCCTGAAAAGGGAGTGTATAAAATTATGATGATGGGTTAGAACAAGAGAGACAGAGGTTTGGTATTTGCAGGTGCCTGGCAACGTCTTTATTCCCCCTGCTGCCACTCCACCATGGCATGAATGCACCATACACATGCCATGATGGAGATTTGGTCTCGTACCCCGTCCAAGCGGAATCGCCACAGAACTAACCAAGTTTAAGAATTGATTGAAAACTCGGATTATTAATATATGATGAAGTTGGAGCTGAAAACTGTGTATGGGCGATGTGTCGGCGCGTCTGACGATTCTTTGCGGCGAAAGTGCGTCCGTCCATACCAGAGAGACGCAGCTCAGCAGATTGAATAAAGTGGTGAGAGAGAGAGAGAGAGAGAGAGAGAGGGAGGAAGAGAGAAAACAAGAGGGAGGTTCCCTAGATCCTTTGCTTGTGGCGTGCGTGCATCGCACCTTTCTTTCTTTGTGGTTAAGTTAATCAAAGGCCCATGTGGGGGAGGGGAGGGGATCATTTCGATGGATGGGGTCCAAGTCGCCGCGTGGGTCCCCCGCTGACTCATAGGTAGTGATTAACCGTCCTCGCTTTTGCCCCAAAGACTAACATATCTTTTTTGACAGCTATCATGATCGAATGACCAATCGCTTCAATGCTAGTAGGAGTAGTAGTTTGACAGGAATTTACGTGAGCCCGCCGGCCAGCAGAGTGCGTGGTCGGTCACGGTTAGTTTACCTCACTCCAGCTTCTTGCACTGCCCTTGAGGTTAGTTTAGGGAGTGAGCAACAACCAGGGCGGGTGCCTCATGAGTAGAGCAGGCATGATTGTGTCTGAAAAGCGCGAGCGAGGCCGCCGCGCCGTCCGCGCGCGACACGAGAGACCGCCGGCCCATGCACAAGCGGACACGAAATGGCTTCACAAACATGTGCGGGGCCACGCAGCATCGTGGAGCAATCAATCCCCATGACCCAGCCAGCGTGCCCGGACGGTCCGTCCGGGCTACGCACCCTGCGTCGGCCAGCCAGCAATTATTTTTCACAGCACCCACACACAGCATGCAGCACCGGTTCAGGCTCTCCTCCATGCGTCGTGAGCAGGCACGGACACGGCCCGGGATTATGTTTTGGTTTTGGAACATGGGCGCCCGCAAGGAAATGCGACGGACGGACGGACGGACGCGGAAGGATTCGCGCCGCGTGCGTGTAGCCTCGTCGACTGAACTGAACGACCGCGCGCAGTAAATGCTATACGTAGTACAGTACGGCTTCACCAACCGGCAAGCCAACAGTGCGCGCGCAGGATCCTACCCTAGCGGTAGCGGGGAGTAAAGGCGGCGGCGACGGTGTGTGTGGGTCGTCGCCGCCGCCGCGTCGGTGCGCCTCCGTGCATGTGCGAGACAGATGAAAAGATGCCTTTCCCCGACCCCTTTCACCGAGCGTCCGACGAGTCGGCGCCGAGTCACCCGAGCCGAGCTTTTGCCGGTGCGAGCCAAGAGCGGTTCCATTCACACTTGCAATGGCAGTGGCACGGAGGCGATGGGCCATTTCACGGGTAAATAGTTAAGTGACCAGCCCAGGCCCCCTCCCTCCCTCCCTCCCTTTGGGAAGGAAGGAAGGAAGGAAGGATCGCAATGAATTCCACGTTCCAGACCCATTGCGCGAGTAAATTCCCATTCCGATCTCGTCCACCACTGCACATGCCACCACTGTACGTACACAAGCGTAGAAAAAAATAACTTAAAAAAAAAATGTCCACCACTGCACATGCCACTGTACTAGCAGTAGCAGCGAGAAAAATAACTGATTTTTTTTTAAAAAAAGTTCCTCCTGCGCCGTGGACTGAGGCTGGGTGTGGGTGGGCGACCGTTGCTTGGTGCCTGCCTGCAGCGCGTGCGCCTCCCCACCCCCGTCGGCCTCTCTCAGTCTCTCCCTACAAATTACAAATCACCACCCCCATCTCGAGGACGCCACCACTCCCATCCCTCTCATCTCACTCGCACCTGAGTAGAGTCGCTTTCCGCTCCACTTCGCTTGCCCCGCACACCTGCTCTGCCCTGCCGCGCCACCCTCGCCCACTCCCCATCCCCCCTACCACCTCCCCAAGTCCCGAGGAACCAAGGAAGGAGGCGACCCACCCCCACCCCCACGCACCACCGTGACTGACAGACACCGAGGAGCCATGGCCGCGCCGCCGCCGAAGCAGGAGGAGCTGCAGCCGCACGCCGTCCGGGACCAGCTGCCGGCCGTCTCCTACTGCCTCACCAGCCCGCCCCCATGGCGTGAGTACCGCCGCCCTACCCCGCATTCCTCGCTCGCCGGCCGTTGCTTTATTTCGAAATTTATTCACTCGCCCCGGATCTCCCGCAACCAACTTTGTGGAACTGAAACCCTGCCGTTGCTGCTGGCTCGGACGTTGCAGCGGAGGCCATCCTGCTGGGCTTCCAGCACTACCTCGTCATGCTGGGCACCACCGTCATCATCCCCACCGCGCTCGTCCCGCAGATGGGCGGCGGCAACGAGGAGAAGGCGCGGGTGGTGCAGACGCTGCTCTTCGTCGCCGGCATCAACACGCTGCTGCAGAGCTTCCTCGGCACGCGCCTCCCCGCCGTCATCGGGGGATCCTACACCTTCGTCGCGCCCACCATCTCCATCGTCCTCGCCGCGCGCTACAGCGGCGTCGCCGACCCGCACGAGAAGTTCCTCCGCACCATGCGCGGCACGCAGGGCGCGCTCATCGTCGCCTCCACGCTCCAGATCATCATGGGCTTCAGCGGCCTCTGGCGCATTGTCGTCAGGTTCGTCTCCCTTCCTCTACCTGGCTCCCTAGCACTAGCAGAGGGGTTCAGGTTCCAAGTGTTTGGCTTCATCAGTGTACTACCAATTTGTGCTGACCCCTGTGCTTTTTGGTGATGCCGCAGGCTGCTGAGCCCGCTGTCTGCGGCGCCCCTCGTCGCGCTCGTCGGATTCGGGCTCTACGAGCTTGGATTCCCAAGTGTAAGCCTTCTGCTTGTGCATACACAAATCTGCACTTCTGAATTCTGTCTGTCTGGCTATAGTTGACAGCAGTGGGGATGACAATAACATAACAGTATGGATTTGCTTTGTAGGTTGCAAAATGCATCGAGATCGGTCTTCCAGAGATCATACTGCTGGTGGCTCTTTCCCAGGTACATTCATCATCTGGATGGCCATGCTAATATGTGACTTTTACTAACAATGTCTGAAGCCTTATGATTGTTATGCAATTTTTTCTGCAGTACATACCTCACCTGGTGCCTTTGCTGGGGACTGCATTCGAGCGGTTCGCCGTCATAATGTCGGTGGCCATCGTGTGGCTTTACGCGTTCTTCCTGACCGTTGGCGGGGCGTACAAGAATGCTGCTCCGAAAACCCAATTCCACTGCCGCACTGATCGATCTGGCCTTGTTGGGGGTGCTCCCTGGTAAAATTTTAACACCATTATTACTGAATAACTGTGTTCATATCATGAATGGTTTCTGCAATTTGCACTGGAGGAATTCAGCTATTGAGCAGATCACTGCTTTACAATTTGCAGGATAACTGTACCATACCCATTCCAGTGGGGAGCACCGACTTTTGATGCTGGTGAATGCTTTGCCATGATGGCAGCTGCTTTTGTTGCTCTTGTGGAGGTATTGTGGACAACTAACTGATGGTGCTTAGATAGATAAGGAATTGAGTATTGACTGAATAACACTCCCTGTTTTGCAATGCAGTCTACTGGCGCTTTCATTGCGGTTTCACGGTACGCCAGTGCAACGCCGTGCCCTCCTTCTGTTATGAGTCGTGGCATCGGTTGGCAGGTAACAAACATCTGAACCCCTCCATTGCTCTGCAGTTAGTCCATCTACCTGAATACTGAAGGGACTTGTAAGCATCTTCTTACCTTCATTTGTTTGTGTGCTTATGTAGGGTGTTGGCATTTTGCTGGCCGGCTTATTTGGAACGGCTAATGGGTGCTCTGTATCTGTGTAAGTGGATTGCAGATGATTGGTCCTCGCAGTGCTTATGTACTTTATTCATAGTGTGATCTGAATACTGAAGATGTTTTTACACTGTTGTGGAACAGGGAAAATGCTGGGCTGCTAGGTTTGACACGTGTTGGTAGCCGGCGTGTAGTGCAGATTTCCGCTGGGTTTATGCTATTCTTCTCTATTCTCGGTAAGCTGATGTAATTCGTGTTCAACATACTCTTGTGTCAACTGAATCTCTATCAAGTTTCGAAGATGTATGGTCTGAGGCTCTTCAAGTATTATCTGTATTCTTCCAGGAGAAGTTATTCTTTGTTGCAATATTGCATAAACAATGCAAGAGGAATACATTAATAGATAAAGCAGTTCATTTTATAAATAACCAGCACAGGAGCAGTTAAGCCAAAAGCCTTGAAATCTGGTTTTATAATGACAAAAGAAATGACTGAAAGCAAAACTAGGTCCTGGTATCCTGTACAAATATATTGCTAGGAACCCACTCCCATTATTCCATTTTGTTTTGCACTAGTTTTAAGCTCCTGCACCTCATACAAAATAACCATGAACTGTATCTGATGGCACTGCTTTTGTGCTGCATTTGCAGGGAAATTTGGAGCTGTTTTTGCATCGATTCCGGGCCCAATAATTGCAGCTATATACTGTCTTCTCTTTGCATATGTTGGTATGTATTTTGAAGCTACTTCTAAAGAATGGATCATGCTTTATTCATGACGGTTGGATTAAATAAATTTGATATGTTGTTTCTGTGCAAACAGGTATGGCAGGGGTTGGGTTACTTCAGTTTTGCAACCTCAATAGCTTCCGAACAAAATTCATCCTGGGATTCTCCTTGTTCATGGGTATATCAGTTCCACAGTATTTCAATGAGTACACCTCTGTCGCTGGCTTTGGCCCGGTACACACACACGCAAGATGGGTAAGCTTCGGTGCAAACCAAAAGTGTCAATATATTCAGTTATAATGACTACCAGTTGGCACGCTTGTGTCAAAGACGACAGAGCAGTTTGCTCAGTGAAATGCGATGTTCAGAACAATAATAGTGCATAAATATCTGCTGTAGCAATCAGGTTCTACCATAAAATTGGCTACTACATAGTAGTTCTTGGGGAGATGGTAATCTGTGATAATCTAACTGATATTCGAAAACATCTATGCTCCATATCATGATATAAATCTAGAGGTTTTATACAAAGTAAAGTGATGAGTGATATTGGTAGTATCGAACTATTTTGATGTTGTTTAACCCTGAACCCCTTGTTCATGCTGAATATAACCCCCTCCCAACTGTCACCTGATGCTTCTCATTTGCTCACTTTCAGTTCAACGACATGATCAACGTGGTGTTCTCGTCGAAAGCTTTCGTCGGAGGCGCCACCGCCCTTCTCCTGGACAGCACCCTGCACAGGCACGACAGCACCTCCAGGAAGGACCGGGGCCACCATTTCTGGGACAGGTTCAGGTCTTTCAAGACGGACCCGCGAAGCGAGGAGTTCTACTCCCTGCCCTTCAACCTCAACAAGTTCTTCCCATCCTTCTGATCGATGTTCCTAAAGAGAGAACGGAAACGACACACGATTGATTAGTCCTCGCCTCTAGGGAAGTAGCTTCTTTGCGATGTGAATGCTGTTGTCCTCCCTGATGATTTTTTGTGCCTCCGAGTTCTGAATCCTGCAGATCTCGGTGTAAACTGCTGTGAGAAAATAGAGAGGTGTCTTGATAGTTTCTGAATGTATATTGGGTCATCAATAAAATGAAAAATGCGTAGCTCGTTCCTGATCAATCTTTCAGGTGTTCATCTTGTTGAACCGCTGATGATTCTATCTGGAGTATCTATTTAACACTTGACCATTCTAAGCTGGTACTCCCACCGTTCCAAAATAGATCACCCAACTTTGTACTAATTTTAGTACAAAGTTGAGTCATCTATTTTGGAACGGGGGGAGTACCTTGGATGAAGACAGGGATGTTTGAGAGAGAAGATAGTATGAGCCTGTAACCAAGTATCATGTTTAGAACATGATTTGAAATGTATTTTCAGTGTGAAAATTGCTGTGAATTTTCCGAGTTCCAGGTGCAATGGCTGTGGCTGACTCGGTGGGGATGCTGCCCAGAGGATCCTATTTCACACAGTAACACTGAAATGACGCTAAGACTGCAAAGTTTAGGGGATCATGCTGGTTGAACACATGGGCAAGCAGATGTAGGCAGCAACCAAATGGTCAGCGTTTGCCAACAGCCAGCTTCTGTCCTTCTCGATGCGAGTGGACGCCTATGGATTCCGTGACCAGGCGAGCTCGTCCACGCCATTGAATATTCGGATACACTGAGCTGTACAACATTTAAACTCGTTGTAAGCTAATCCTGGGTGCAAATGCTTGAAGCAAGCCGATTAATATCACTCCTGTATACTCTGAGTAATATAGGAAACCATGTAATTGAAAAACCATGTAAGAGCAATAATGCAAAAACTCCTCTGTATGTGCTTCTACTGTTATACCATCTACCAACAACAAAAACAACCAAGTCTTTCCGGTAGTTTCCGCATGTATGCGTGCAATTGTACTTTGTTTTATTGATTGATATAGTGTGTGCAGCTAAAAAAAAGTTTTAGTCCCAAACAAGTTGGGATAGGCTAGAGCTGAAACCCATCAGTGGCAGGTTTTGAACAGGAATTAAAACATATTTTACATGCGAACTAGGTAAACTTTCTTAGGTAATCCTAGGTCCAATGGCAGAAGGGCTGAAGCTGGAAGCCTCAGTGGCGATGTTGCCAAGAGGGCTCTTTTCCAGACTAACACTGAAATCACACTGGAATGCAAAGTTATGGCAGTCATGCTGGATGAAACATGGGCACCACAGGACAGTAACACGATCATATGCAACTCAAATCAATCATAACAATTCAACAATGAACCCATAGGACAAAAATAATTTACTCGGTGTTGGAGATATGCCCTAGAGGCGATCATGTATGATGATATTTCCTATGTGTTTATAAATAAAGATAGTCCTTGGATGTAATCAATGATACTTGTTGGCAAGTACGTGACTTGTCTGTGAGATCTTGTGTTGTGTGATACATCCTAAATTGTTCCTAGTCGCGAGTGACATGTGGGCACACGTCGGACTAGATTAGCATATGACACGGTGGATGGCTCGATCTCACTAGTCATGGAGCATTGGATGCTGACCGGATAATATGGATTCGGAAGGATCTGGTCGGATTCGACGTAGTCCAACGAGGTCGGTTCGGAGGACACTGGTCGGATGTGATCCGAGCTGGACTTGGAACGCGACCAAGTAGACTTTGGGCTTTAGGATCCGTGCAAGGCCCAAGTGTTGAGCCCGCAACGGATGCCTATATAAAGTGGAGGTACGACACACTTATTCGGTTGATCGCTTCGGCGCCGTCGTTAGGGCTTTGCATGTGTTGCAACTAGCCACCTCCACTCGCTGTTGGTTGTGTGATCGGACCTAGTAGTCCACCGTACGAAGTTCCTCCTGCACACGCGGATACCGTTAGAAGCGGTGCACTTGCACCGCTCCGGCGAACCTGTTCGCGGGATCCGATCGGCTACGTGGGAGACCGGCAAGGAGGAGATGCCTCCGAGAACGCGAGGCGACTCCGGGAACGCACTGCCTCAACTCTACTTCCACTGCACGACACTGCGCGTCTAGTGGTAACGACCTGTGATCCATCTCCCGTAGCATGTTCTTGGTTGTTCTACGCGTAGGAAATTTTAATTTGCAGTCGACGCACCCTACCGTAGAGCCCAACAGTGGTATCAGAGCCTCTGCTATAGGATTGGAATTCAGATCATATGCATATTAGATATGTGGAGGCAGCAGATGAGATCTGTTGTCGTTGATGAGATCGGCTATGTGCACAGTTGATGAGATCAATTGCACATGGGGATTGAAGAGGCCATGTTTTCCGTCAATCGGGATTGATGAGGTTGTGACACAACGTACGCCTACCGGCCGGTTATCCGCCATCGGGGTTAACAGTGAAACGTAAATCCGAATCAGATTCATGATGATCGATGGCCGCCGTGTGCGTAGCGCCTTGTATTTCGTACACGATCACTCAAACCGGTAGAATGCGATTCTATGCGTAACTTTGTTTTGCAGGTTTGACGTGAATAGTATGGCTCATGTGTATGTGATGCATGTGTGTAAATTATACATGGCCTTCGTGTCATGTTTGTTAGCCGGCAGGAGTCAAAGTGATGTCATATAATGTATAACGACATGCGTGTCGACTTGTGACTCTATGTAAAATTCATTACTAGTTGTAGTAGTTGGATTATAGAGATCAGATTGGTGGCTTGGCGTCTCGGCATGACAAACAAGATGGAGTTCCTAGATGGTCATCGGAGTCGGAGCCGACTTGGAAGAACGCCCATGAAGGAGCCATACTATTTTACAATATGTGTTTATTTGTGATTGTTATGCTTCTTTGTTTCTATGCATGTTAGAATGGTAGAAAGATCCCTCATGAATATCAAGCGAATTGCCATCCCCGATGTTGCACCTTCGCATGTCAAGTACATCTAGTAGTGGGCTCATAAAATTGAGGTGCTGCTAGGTGTCCTTGAACTGAAGGGTTCGTGTCGGACACGGACATGCACTGCATCAGGTTAACTTGATAAGGCTATCAAAATGGTTTTGGGCCTTGTGGCAAAGAAGGTTGGGAGCCGGGGTATAAGATACCTACCCGACCAACAGGAGTCGTATAGAGATACGATTAGCAAGGAGTTGCTTACCGGCTAGGTATGTTGGCTAGCAGTGATGCTAAAGCTCACTAGTTGCATGCGCTAGTCGGATCCTGAATCACTGAGAGTTTGCGGAGGGATGCTGACTTCAGTGGGAGTATTTCTGTTTAGGCTTGAATTACTCTACATGAACACATTGATTAGTGATTGCACATTTTCTATTGTAGATCAATGGCACCTCCTGCTCAACCCAACTTTGCATTGAAATCAATTATAGAAAAGGATAAACTGAATGGAACGAACTTTACCACCTGGTATAGAAATTTGAGAATTGTTCTCAAGCATGATAAAAAGGAACATGTTCTAGAGGATCCAATTCTAGAGGAACCTGCCGATAATGCTAATACCACAACCAGGAATGCCTACCAGAAACTCGTTGATGAATCAAACGAGATCAGCTGCCTCATACTGGCTTGTATGGAGCCCGATTTGCAGCAGCATTTCGAAGATGTTGGGGCTTTCGATATGATCGAGAGTCTCAAGAGCATGTTTCAGGTACAGGCTAGGACCAAGAGGTTCAACGTCTGATGATCCTTGATGGATTGCAAGCTAAAGGAAGGTGATCCACTAAGCCCGCATGTGATCAAGATGATCAGATACGTGCATGCTTTGGATCGGTTGGGCTTCCCGCTCTTGGATGAGCTGGCTACTGATGCAGTTCTGGGTTCTCTTCCACCTAGCTATGGGACGTTCATCTCGAACTATCATATGCATGGCATGGATAAGAAGTTCACTGACTTGCATGGGATGCTCAAGGTGGCAGAGCAAGATATTAAGAAAGGCACGCATCAAGTGTTGATGGTGCAGAAATCGGCTAAGTTCAAGAAGAGTTGGTCCAAAAAAAAGGCTAAGGCCAAGGGCACGGAGACGGTAACCTCTGCCACTGCGCCGAAGTCTGGATCAGACTCAAAGACCGTTTGCTATCATTGCAAGGAGACCGGTCACTGGAAGAGGAACTGTAGCAAGTGGCTTATAGAGCATGGCAAGAAGGCCGGGAATGCTGCTTCAGGCAAAGGTACACTTGTTGCATATGTTGTAGACATTTACCTTGCTGACATACCTAGTAGCTCTTGGGTATTTGATACCGAATCGGTTGTTCACATTTGCAACTCGATGCAGGGGCTAGTAAGAACTAGGCGTGTGGCACAAGGGGAGATTGACATCAGAGTCGGCAACAAAGCAAGAGTTGCTGCGTTGGAGGTCGGCACGATGCAACTCCAGCTTCCTTCTGGATTTATTTTGGAATTGAATAATTGTTATTACATTCTTGCACTTAGTCGGAATATTATTTCTGCCTCATGCTTGATGAGTCGGGGTTATGATTTCAATTTAAAGGAAAATGGTTGTTCGTTTTATTTGAATGGTATGTTCCACGGCTATGCACCCATTGTTGATGGGCTTTTTATATTGAATCTAGAACAGGAACCGGTCTATAACGTGAATGTCAAGAGGCATAAGCCTAATGAGATAAATACGACATACTTCTGGCATTGCCGGCTTGGACACATTAGTCTGAAACGCATGAAGAAGCTCCATGATGATGGGCTCCTAACTTCGTCCGACTTTGAGTCATTCGAGACATGTGAATCATGCTTGCTCGGCAAGATGACTAAGTCTCCTTTCACAAAGAGTTGCGAGAGGGCGTCCGGGTTGTTTGAACGTATACATAGTGATGTGTGTGTGGGGTCCAATGAGCACAACTGCCAGAGGTGGCTATCAGTACTTCGTGACTTTTACCGACGACTTGAGTAGATATGGATATATCTATTTGATGAGGCACAAGTCGAAAACTTTTGAAAAGTTCAAACAGTTTCAGAACGAGGTTGAGAATTAGCTCGGCAAGACTATAAAACTTCTGCGATCAGATCATGGAGGTGAGTACATGAGCCAGGAGTTTGATGATCATCTGAAAAGCCAAGGTATAGTACCTCAGCTCACACCTCCGGGTACGCCACAGAGAAACGGCGTGTCAGAACGGAGGAATAGGACCTTGCTGGACATAGTCCGGTCAATGATGAGCAAATCGGATTTACCCTTGTCATTCTGGGGATATGCTCTAGAAACTGCAGCTTTCACACTTAATAGGGTACCATCAAAATCCGTAGACAAGACACCGCATGAGATGTGGACCGGGAAGAGTCCCAGTTTGTCTTTTCTAAAGATTTGGGGTTGTGAAGCATTTGTCAAGCGACTTATGTCACGCAAGCTTACACCCAAGTCGGATAAATGCATATTCCTAGGATATCCAAGGGAAACCTTGGGATATAGCTTCTACAACCGTGAAGAGAACAAAGTGTTTGTTGCTCAGAACGGGGTTTTCCTTGAGAAAGAGTTTCTCAGTTGGGAGGCCAGTGGGAGGACGGTCCGACTCGAAGAATTCGAGGACCACTCGGGGACGGCTCGGCTGGTGATGAGATCATGCCGGAGTCATTCAGGGAACCCGTAGTGGAATCGGCACCGGAACCACGGAGGCCGGAAAGATTGCGCGGATTGCGCGATGTACTATTGCTAGAAAGCGACGAGCCGGCCACATATGCGGAAGCGATGGTGAGCCTAGATTCCAAGGCATGGTTGGAGGCCATGAGATCCGAGTTTAAGTCCATGGATGAGAATCAAGTCTGGGACTTGGTTGATCCGCCGCTTGGTGTAACAACCATTGGTTGCAAATGAGTCTTTAAGAAGAAAACCAATGTGGATGGACATGTTCAGATCCACAAAGCTCGTCTTGTCGCTAAGGCTTATGGACAAGTTGAAGGAATTGACTACGACGAGACTTACTCGCCGGTATTAATGCTGAAGTCAATGAGGATTGTACTAGCTATAGCTGCATATTTTGATTACGAGATATGGCAGATAGATGTCAAGACGACTTTCCTTCATGGAAATTTAACCGAGGACGTGTATATGATACAACCTGAGGGTTTTGTCGATCCGACTAGCGCTAGTAAGGTATGCAAGCTCAAGAGATCCATTTATGGGTTGAGGCAAGCATCTCGGAGCTGGAATATTCGTTTTGATGAGGTCGTCACTAGTCTCGGTTTCATCAAAAGCGAAGAGGACGCTTGTTTATACAAGAAGTTAAGTGGGAGCTCGATAGTGTTTCTGATCTTGTATGTGGATGACATATTGTTGATCGGGAACGATGTTTCGATGCTAAACTCGGTCAAGGAGTCATTGAATGGAAAGTTTTCGATGAAGGACCTTGGTGAGGCAGTGTATATTTTAGGCATTAAGATCTACAGAGATAGATCGAGGAGGCTGCTCGGCTTAAGCCAGAGCACGTACATAGATAAAGTGTTGAAGCGGTTCAACATGAATGAGGCGAAGAAAGGGTTCTTTCCACTCTCACATGGTATAAGGCTAACCGAGACTCAGAGTCCTTCGACATCTGATGAGCGAAGCAAGATGAGTAGGATTCCGCATGCCTCGGCAATCGGATCCATCATGTATGCCATGATATGTACACAGCCTGATGTTGCTTTTGCAATAAGCCTAACAAGCAGATACCAGGCCAACCCAGGTGAGAGTCACCGGGCAGCGGTAAAGACTATTATTAAGTACCTGAAAAGGACTAAAGAGATGTTCCTAGTTTATGGAGGTGAGGAAGAGCTCGTCGTAAGGGGTCACACCGATGCTAGTTTCCAAACCGACAGAGATGATTGTCGATCACAGTCCGAATTCGTATATGTCATGAACGGAGGAGCAGTGAGCTGGATGAGTTCCAAGCAAGATACGGTGGCCGATTCTACCACAGAAGCCGAATAATTTGCGGCTTGTGAAGCTACAAAGGAAGGTGTTTGGATCCGGAACTTTCTGGATGAACTTGGTATTTTCCCAGCCTCGGTAAAACCGTTGGATCTTTCTTGTGATAATTCTGGTGCCATCACACAAGCCAAGGAGCCGAGGAATCACCACAAGGTCAGACACATAAATCGGAAATATCACCTGATACGAAAGATCGTAAAGAATGGTGATGTTGAGTTATGCAAAATTCACACATATGCAAATGTTGCAGATCTGTTGACTAAGCCGCTTCCACAACCCAAGAATGAGGGACACGTTAGAGCTATGAGCATTCGATGTCTATTTGATTGACTCTAGTGCAAGTGGGAGACTGTTGGAGATATACCCTAGAGGCAATCATGTATGATGATATTTCCTATGTGTTTATGAATAAAGATAGTCCATGGATGTAATCAATGATACTTGTTGGCAAGTATTGACTTGTCTGTGAGATCTTGTGTTGTATGATACATCCTAAATTGTCCCAAGTCGCGAGTGACGTGTGGGCACACGTCGGACTAGACTAGCATATGACACGGTGGATGGCTCGATCTCACTAGCCATGGAGCATTGGATGCTGACCGAATAATATGGACTCGGAAGGATCTAGTCGGATTCAACGTAGTCGAATCCGAGTCGAGATAAGGTCCGAGTCGGACAGACCCAACTATGAGACACAACGATATGTCATCTATGAGTCTCTAGTACAACAAACGTTCTATGTCCTAAGACCTGAACTGACGCATGTACTCGGGATGGTGACAGACTTGCTTTGGGCCGACCAAACGCTACTCCGTGACTGGGTAGTTACAAAGGTAGGTTTCGGGTTTGTCCAGACCTATGCTGCGAGACATGGTCGAGCAGGATGGAATTTGCCCCTCCGATCAGGAGAGATATACTCTGGGCCCCTCGTGTGATCCGACCAAGATAAGCATGGCCATGCGACAAGGATTATGAGATAATCCAGTTTGTGGTCGGTATCACTGGAACGAGAAAGAGGTCGGGCTAGCACAAGGATGACAGTCTCGCCTTGAGCCCGACAACATATATCGTGAGGCAAAGAGAACAGAAGTGTGGCATGTTGTATAGGTTCGCCTAACCAGCTTCATAGTCTGCTTGGTGGTCGGCACTCCTTGCTAGAGGCCACTACCAACCGTGCAGGTCGGAGGTGATCCGAACTGTGATCAAGCCGACTTGAACCTAAGGGGTCGCGCGCTTAAGGGAAGGAACCTACAAGGTCGGTGAAGGAAATATGCCCTAGAGGCAATAACAAAGTTATTTTTTATTTCCTTATATCATGATAAATGTTTATTATTCATGCTAGAATTGTATTAACCGGAAACATAATACATGTGTGAATACATAGACAAACTTAATGTCACCAGTATGCCTCTACTTGACTAGCTCATTAATCAAAGATGGTTATGTTTCCTAACCATAGACATGAGTTGTCATTTGATTAACGGGATCACATCATTAGTAGAATGATGTGATTGACATGACCCATTCCGTTAGCTTAGCACTTGATCGTTTAGTATGTTGCTATTGCTTTCTTCATGACTTCTACATGTTCCTACAACTATGAGATTATGCAACCCCTGCCACGGAGGAACACTTTGTGTGCTACCAAACGTCACAAGTAATCGGGTGATTATAAAGGAGCTCTACAGTGTCTCCAAAGGTACATGTTGAGTTGGCGATTTCGAGATTAGGTTTTGTCACTCCGATTGTCGGAGAGGTATCTCTGGGCCCTCTCGGTAATGCACATCACTATAAGCCTTGCAAGCAATGTAGCTAATGAGTTAGTTACGGAATGATGCATTACATAACGAGTAAAGAGACTTGCCGGTAACGAGATTGAACTAGGTACTTCTCGGGCAAGTAACATACCGATGACAAAGGGAACAACGTATGTTGTTATGCGGTTTGACCGATAAAGATCTTCGTAGAATATGTAGGAGCCAATATGGGCATCTAGGTTCCGCTATTGGTTATTGACTAGAGAGATGTCTCGGTCATGTCTACATAGTTCTCGAACCCGTAGGGTCCGCACGCTTAACGTCCGTTGATGATATAGTATTATATGAGTTATGTATGTTGGTAACCGAATGTTGTTCGGAGTCCCGGATGAGATCACGGACATGACGAAGAACTCCGGAATGGTCCGGAGATAAAGTTTGATATATGGGATAATAGTGTTTGATCTCCGGAAGGGTTCCGAAATTCACCGGAAGGGGTTCCGGATGTTTCCCGAAATGTTTGGGTACGAGAACATGTTATTTGGGCCAAAGGGGAAAGCCCACGAGGCTTTTGGAAAGTGCAAAAGGAAGTTTTGGGAAGACCAGAGGCTAGACGCTAGGAACCCTGGCGTCTAGGGGGTAGACGCCAGAACCCCGGTGTTCAGCCCCGAGTCCGTAGGACTCTTGCCTTCGAAGCAAAACCGACTTTGAGGAGGCTTTTACTCCAAGTTTCACCCTGTGGCTCAACATATAAATAGAGGGCAGGGCTAGCACCAAAGACACATCAAGAAACACCAAGCCGTGTGCCGCAACCCCGTCCCCTCTAGTTTATCCTCCGTCATAGTTTCCGTAGTGCTTAGGCGAAGCCCTGCGGAAATTGTTCTTCACCAACACCGTCACCAGCCGTCGTGCTGCCGGAACTCATCTACTACTTTGCCCATCTTGCTGGATCGAGAAGGCGAGGACGTCATCGGGCTGAATGTGTGCAGAACTCGGAGGTGCCGTGCGTCCGGTACTTGGATCGGTCGGATCATGAAGACGTATGACTACATCAACCGCGTTGTCATAACGCTTCCGCTTACGGTCTACGAGGGTATGTAGACGACACTCTCCCCTCTCGTTCCTATGCATCACCATGATCTTGTGTGTACGTAGGAATTTTTTTGAAATTACTACGTAACCCATGAGTGGCATCCGAGCCAGGTTTTATGCGTAGATGTTATATGCACGAGTAGAACACAAGTGAGTTGTGGGCGATACAAGTCATACTGCTTATCAGCATGTCATACTTTGGTTCGGCGGTATTGTTGGATGAAGCGGCTCGGACCGACATTACGCGTACGCTTACGCGAGACTGGTTCTATCGACGTGCTTTGCACACAGGTGGCAGGTGGGTGTCAGTTTCTCCAACTTTAGTTGAACCGAGTGTGGCTACGCCCGGTCCTTGAGAAGGTTAAAACAGCACTAACTTGATGAACTATCGTTGTGGTTTTGATGCGTAGGTAAGAACGGTTCTTGCTCAACCCGTAGCAGCCACGTAAAATTTGCAACAACAAAGTAGAGGACGTCTAACTTGTTTTTGCAGGGCATGTTGTGATGTGATATGGTCAAGACGTGATGCTATATTTTATTGTATGAGATGATCATGTTTTGTAACCGAGTTATCGGCAACTGGCAGGAGCCATATGGTTGTCGCTTTATTGTATGAAATGCAAGCGCCCTGTAATTGCTTTACTTTATCACTAAGCGGTAGCGATAGTCATAGAAGCAATAGATGGCTAAACGACAACGATGCTACGATGGAGATCAAGGTGTCGCGCCGGTGACGATGGTGATCACGACGGTGCTTCGGAGATGGAGATCACAAGCACAAGATGATGATGGCCATATCATATCACTTATATTGATTGCATGTGATGTTTATCCTTTATGCATCTTATGTTGCTTTGATTGATGGTAGCATTTTAAGATGATCTCTCACTAATTATCAAGAAGTGTTCTCCCTGAGTATGCACCGCTTCGAAGTTCTTCATGCCGAGACACCACGTGATGATCGGGTGTGATAGGCTCTACGCTCAAATACAACGGTGCAAAACAGTTGCACGCCGAATACTCAAAGTTAAACTTGACAAGCCTACCATATACAGATATGGCCTCGAACACGGAGACCGAAAGGTCGAACGTGAATCATATAGTAGATATGATCAACATAGTGATGTTCACCATTGAAAACTACTCCATCTCACGTGATGATCGGACATGGTTTAGTTGATTTGGATCATGTGATCACTTAGATGACTAGAGAGATGTCTGTCTAAGTGGGAGTTCTTTAGTAATATGATTAATTGAACTTAAATTTATCATGAACTTAGTACCTGATAGTATTTTGCTTATCTATGTTTGTTGTAGATAGATGGCTCGTCTTTGTTGTTCCGTTGAATTTTAATGCGCTCCTTGAGAAAGCTAAGTTGAAAGATGATGGTAGCAATTACATGGATGGGTCCAGAATTTGAGGATTATCCTCATTGCTGCATCAAGAATTACATCCTGAAGCACCGCTGGTGCCAGGCCTGTTGCGGATGCAATCGACGATGTTAAGAACGTCTGGCGAGCAAAGCTGATGACTACTCGATAGTTCGAAGGTGCCATGCTTTACGGCTTAGAACCGGACTTCAACGACGTTTTGAACGTCATGGAGCATATGAGATGTTCCAGAGTTGAAGTTAATATTTCAAGAAAATGCCCGGATTGAGAGATATGAAGTCTCCAATAAGTTATATAGCTGCAAGATGGAGGAGAATAGTTCTGTCAGTGAACATATACTCATAATGTGTGGGTATAATAATCACTTGATTCAACTGGGAGTTAATCTTCCTAATGATAGTGTCATTGATGGAATTCTTCAATCATCGCCACCAAGCTACAAGAGCTTCGTGATGAACTATAATATGCAAGGGATGGACAAGACTATTCCCGAGCTCTTCGCAATGCTAAAGGCTGTGGAGGTAGAAATCAAGAAGGAGCATCAAGTGTTGATGGTCAATAAGACCACCGTTTCAAGAAAAGGGTAAAGGGAAGAAGAAGGAACTTCAAGAAGAACAGCAAACAAGTTGCTGCTCAAGAGAAGAAACCCAAATCTGGACCTAAGCCCGAGATCGAGTGCTTCTACCGCAAGCGACCGGTCACCGGAAGCGGAACTGCCCCAAGTATTTGGCGGATAAGAAGGATGGCAAGGTGAACAAAGGTATATGTGATATACATGTTATTGTTGTGTACCTTACTAATGCTCGCAGTAGCACCTGGGTATTTGATACTGGTTATGTTGCTAATATTTGCAACTCGAAAAAGGGACTACTGATTAAGCGAAAATTGGCTAAGGACGAGGTGACGATGCGCGTGGGAAATGGTTCCAAAGTCAATGTGATCGCGGTCGGCACGCTACCTCTACATCTACCTTCGGGATTAGTTTTAGACCTGAATAATTGTTATTTGGTGCCAGCGTTGAGCATGAACATTATATCTGGATCTTGTTTGATGCGAGACAGCTATTCATTTAAATCAGAGAATAATGGTTGTTCTATTTATATGAGTAATATCTTTTATGGTCATGCACCCTTGAAGAGTGGTCTATTTTTATTAAATCTCGATAGTAGTGATACACATATTCATAATGTTGAAGCCAAAAGATGCAGAGTTGATAATGGTAGTGCAACTTATTTGTGGCAATCGCTGCTTGGGTCATATTGGTGTAAAGCGCATGAAGAAACTCCATACCGATGGACTTCGGAATCACTTGATTATGAATCACTTGGTACTTATGTAACCATGCCTCATGGGCAAGATGACTAAAACGCCGTCCTCCGGAACTATGGAGCGAGCAACTGATTTGTTGGAAATCATACATACTGATGTATGTGGTCCAATTAATATTGAGGCTCGCGGCGGGTATCGTTATTTTCTCACCTTCATAGATCATTTGAGCAGATATGGGTATATCTACTTAATGAAACACAAATCTGAAACATTTGAAAAGTTCAAAGAATTTCAGAGTGAAGTGGGAAATCATCGTAACAAGAAAATAAATTTTCTATGATCTGATCGTGCAGGAGAATATTTGAGTTACGAGTTTTGGTTTACATTTGAAACAATGCGGAATAGTTTCGCAACTCACGCCACCCGGAACACCACAGCGTAATGGTGTGTCCGAACGTCGTAATCATACTTTACTAGATATGGTGCGATCTATGATGTCTCTTACTGATTTACCACTATCATTTTGGGGTTATGCTTTAGAGACGGCCACATTCACGTTAAATAGGGCACCATCAAAATCAGTTGAGACAACGCCTTATGAACTGTGGTTTGGCAAGAAACCAAAGTTGTCGTTTCTTAAAGTTTGGGGCTGCGATGCTTATGTGAAGAAACTTCAACCAGATAAGCTCAAACCCAAATCGGAGAAATGTGTCTTCATAGGATACCCAAAAGAGACTATTGGGTACACCTTCTATCACAGATCTGAGGGCAAGATTTTTGTTGCTAAATTCAGATCCTTTCTAGAGAAGGAGTTTCTCTCGAAAGAAGTGAGTGGGAGGAAAGTAGAACTTGATGAGGTAACTGTACCTGCTCCCTTATTAGAAAGTAGTTCATCACAAGAACCGGTTCCTGTGACAACTACACCAATCAGTGAGGAAGCTAATGATATTGATCATGAAACTTCAGATCAAGTTACTACTAACCTCGTAGGTCAACTAGAGTAAGATCTGCACCAGAGTGGTACGGTAATCCTATTCTAGAAATCATGTTACTTGACCATGGTGAACCTACGAACTATGAGGAAGCGATGACGAGCCCAGATTCCGCAAAATGGCTTGAGGCCATGAAATCTGAGATGGGATCCATGTATGAGAACAAAGTATGGACTTTGGTTGACTTGCCCGATGATCGGCAAGCTATCGAGAATAAATGGATCTTCAAGAAGAAGACTGACGCTGATGGTAATGTAACTATCTACAATGCTCGACTTGTTGCGAAAGGTTTTTGACAAGTTCAAGGGGTTGACTACGATGAGACTTTCTCACCCGTAGCGATGCTTAAGTCTGTCCGAATCATGTTAGCAATTACCGCATTTTATGATTATGAAATATGGCAAATGGATGTCAAAACTGCATTCCTGAATGGATTTCTGGAAGAAGAGTTGTATATGATGCAACCGGAAGGTTTTGTCGAACCAAAAGGTGCTAACAAAGTATGCAAGCTCCAACGATCCATTTATGGACTGGTGCAAACCTCTCGGAGTTGGAATAAACGCTTTAATAGTGTGATCAAAGATATGGTTTTATATGCACTTTTGGAGAAGCCTCAGATTTACAAGAAAGTGAGTGGGAGCTCAGAGCATTTCGATATTATATGTAGACGACATATTGTTGATTGGAAATGAGATAGAATTTCTGAATAGCATAAAGGGATACTTGAATAAAAGTTTTTCGATGAAAGACCTCGTGAAGCTGCTTATATATTGGGCATCAAGATCTATAGAGATAGATCAAGACGCTTAATTGGACTTTCACAAAGCACATACCTTGATAAAGTTTTGAAAAGTTTAAATGGATCGTGCAAAGAAAGGGTTCTTGCTCAGACATAAGGTGTGAAGTTGAGTCGACTCAATGCCCGACCACAACAGAAGATAGGAGAAAATGAAAGATGTTCCTATGCTTCAGCCATAGGCTCTATCATGTATGCAATGTTGTGTACCGTACATGACGATGCTTAGCAATAAGTTTGGCAGGAGGTACCAAAGTAATCCAGAGTGGATCATCGGACAACGGTCAAGAATATCCTGAAATACCGAAAAGGACTAAGGATATGTTTCGCGTTTATTGAGGTGACAAAGAGCTAGTCGTAAATGGTTATGTCGATGCAAGATTTGATACTGATCCGGACGATTCTAAATCGCAAACCGGATACGTGTTTATATTGAACGGTGGAGATGTCAGTTGGTGCAGTTCTAAACAAAGCGTCGTGGCGGGATCTACATGCGAATCGGAGTACATAGCTGCTTCGGAAGCAACAAATGAAGGAGTCTGGATGAAGGAGTTCATTTCCAATCTAGGTGTCATACCTAGTGCATCGAGACCAATGAAGATCTTCTGTGACAATACTGGTGCAATTTCCTTGGCAAAGGAATCCAGATTTCACAAGAGGACCAAGCACATCAAGAGACGTTTCAATTCCATCCGGGACCAAGTCCAGGTGGGAGACATAGAGATTTGCAAGATACATACGGATCTGAATGTTGCAGACCCGTTGACTAAGCCTCTTCCATGAGCAAAACATGATCAGCACCAAGGCTCCATGGGTGTTAGAATCATTACTATGTAATCTAGATTATTGACTCTAGTGCAAGTGGGAGATCAAGGAAATATGCCCTAGAGGCAATAATAAAGTTATTATTTATTTTCTTATATCATGATAAATGTTTATTATTCATGCTAGAATTGTATTAACCGGAAACATAATACATGTGTGAATACATAGACAAACTTAATGTCACCAAGATGCCTCTACTTGACTAGCTCATTAATCAAAGATGGTTATGTTTCCTAACCATAGACATGAGTTGTCATTTGATTAACGGATCACATCATTAGTAGAATGATGTGATTGACATGACCCATTCCGTTAGCTTAGCACTTGATCGCTTAGTATGTTGCTATTGCTTTCTTCATGACTTATACATGTTCCTACAACTATGAGATTATGCAACCCCGCTTTACGGAGGAACACTTTGTGTGCTACCAAACGTCACAAGTAATCGGGTGATTATAAAGGAGCTCTACAAGTGTCTCCAAAGGTACATGTTGAGTTGGCGATTTTGAGATTAGGTTTTGTCACTCCGATTGTCGGAGAGGTATCTCTGGCCCTCTCGGTAATGCACATCACTATAAGCCTTGCAAGCAATGTAGCTAATGAGTTAGTTATGGAATGATGCATTACATAACGAGTAAAGAGACTTGCCAGTAACGAGATTGAACTAGGTATTGGGATACCGACGATCGAATCTCGGGCAAGTAACATACCAATGACAAAGGGAACAACGTATGTTGTTATGCGGTTTGACCGATAAAGATCTTCGTAGAATATGTAGGAGCCAATATGGGCATCCAGGTTCCGCTATTGGTTATTGACTAGAGAGATGTCTCGGTCATGTCTACATAGTTCTCGAACCCGTAGGGTCCGCACGCTTAACGTTCGTTGACGATATATTATTATATGAGTTATGTATGCTGGTAACCGAATGTTGTTCGGAGTCCCGGATGAGATCACAGACATGACGAAGAACTCCGGAATGGTCCGGAGATAAAGTTTGATATATGGGATAATAGTGTTTGATCTCCGGAAGAGTTTCAGAATTCACCGAAAGGGGTTTCAGATGTTTCCTGAAATATTTGGGTACGAGAACACGTTATTTCGGACAAAGGGGAAAGCCCACGAGGCTTTTGGAAAGTGCAAAAGGAAGTTTTATGAGACCAGAGGCTAGACGCCAGAACCTCGGCGTTTAGGGGTAGACGCCAGAACCTCGGCGTTTAGCCCCGAGTCCGTAGGACTCTTGCCTTTCGGGCAAAACCGACTTTGAGGAGGCTTTTACTCCAAGTTTCACCCTGTGGCTCAACATATAAATAGAGGGGCAGGGCTAGCACCAAAGACACATCAAGAAACACCAAGCCGTGTGCCGGCAACCCCATCCCCTCTAGTTTATCCTCTGTCATAGTTTCCGTAGTGCTTAGGCGAAGCCCTGCGGAAATTGTTCTTCACCAACACCGTCACCACGCCATCGTGCTGCCGGAACTCATCTACTACTTCACCCATCTTGCTGGATCGAGAGGACGTCATCGGGCTGAACGTGTGCAGAACTCGGAGGTGCCGTGCGTTCGGTACTTGGATCGGTCGGATCGTGAAGACGTACGACTACATCAACCACATTGTCATAACTCTTCCGCTTGCGGTCTACGAGGGTACGTAGACGACACTCTCCCCTCTCGTTGCTATGCATCACCATGATCTTGTGTGTGCGTAGGAATTTTTTTGAAATTACTACGTTCCCCATCAGTCGGTTCGGAGGACACTGGTCGGATGTGATCCGAGCTGGAGTTGGAACGCGACCGAGTAGACTTTGGGCTTTAGGATCCATGCAAGGCCCAAGTGTTGAGCCCGCGACGGATGCCTATATAAAGTGGAGGTGCGACACACTTATTCGGTTGATCGCTTCGGCGTTGTCGTTAGGGCTTCGCATGTGTTGCAACTAGCCACCTCCACTCGCCGCTGGTTGTGTGATCGGACCTAGCAGTCCGCCGCACGAAGTTCCTCCTGCACGCGTGGATACCGTTAGAAGCGGTGCACTTGCGCCGCTCCGGCGAACCTATTCACGGGATCTGATCGGCTGTGTGGGAGACCAGCAAGAGGAGACGACTCCGGGAATGCGAGGCGACTTCGGGAACGCGTTGCCTCAACTCTACTTCCGCTGCACGGCACTGCGCGTCTAGTGGTAACGATCTGGACATTCGACGCACCCTACCATAGAGCCCAACACTCGGACATAAAGAAGATGCAATAAATCAACATATAATAATTAATAGCATTCAACACCATGTTAAAGTAGGGGATTATAGCGAATTGCGGGAGAGTGGACCGCTTATTTGAAAGGAAGGAAGATGATGGAGATGTCGGTGAAGACGAAGAAGTTATTGGAGATGATCGCCGTGATGGTGGTTCCCCCTGTGGTACTTAGACGCCACCGGGAGAGAGGGGGAGAGAAGCCTTCCTCCTTCTTCCTGCATCTCCTCCTAGATGGGGAGAGGTTTCCCCTTCTGGTCCTTGGCCTCCATGGCGCCCGGAGGGGCTAGAGCCCCTCCGAGATTGGATCTCTCCTCCTCTGTTTCTCTCTATTTTGGAATTACTTCTGAAGAGATCCATAATTTTGATTATGCTGAAATTTTAACATTTTTTTCAATAAATTAGCTTTCTTGCAACGAAAGAAGAGCCCCAACCGACCTTCAAAACCCCAACGCGGGCCCCTTGTGCAGCTAGGGCTTAGGTCGCGCTGGGAGGCCGTGTGGAACCCCCGGGCACCGCCTTACGACGGTCCCTTCGTCCAAAAATCTGATATTTTCCATAAAAATCTCACAAAAATTTTCAGCCCGTTTCGGCTCCGTGAATTTTTGGCATATATTTTCAAAACAATAGAAAATAGGAACTGACCCTCAGCATTGGATTAATATATTAGTCCAGTATTATGCCAAAAACATAAATAAATAATATAAATATAGCACTAATACTTTAAAATTATAGATACATTGGTGATGTATCAAATTGTCGACACGAAGCACAATGAGAGAAGCCGCTCATGACGGTGTGCTGGCGGCCGCGGGAGCATCAGGACGGTGCGACAACACAGTGTGGCTGGCTTTGGGATGGTGAAAGCTAACCAGATAAGGGCTCACGGTGTAGTGAGAGTATTTGGAATGGAGACAGGCAACAAATTAGGCTCCGCTTGGAATAGGGGTAAATTTATACACCTGTATTACTTTTACAAGTGTATTTCACCAGCCATGTGTGATTTCAACCAGAAATGAAAACGACCAATTCAGGTCTGTATCTTTTACAGGTGTAAGGGTGTGGAAAACGACAATCCAATCAGGCCCTTAAACAACAACACTAACCGGCGGGAAAACCGAAAGGTCAGAATTAAAGGATCATCACATATATGTCAACTATAGCAGCTTATCAGTGGAAACTGTTTTTTTTTAGGGAATCAGTGGAAACTGTTGATCTGTTTCAGCCGTCGGTATATGAATTTGAACATTTTGAGAACAAGACCTATGAAACTGCAGTACCCAGTGATCCATTACATCCAACTATGGGCCTTATATGCAACTAAAAAAACTATGGGCCTTATGATCAGCTGCTAGTCTGCCACACACCTCGTGATCCATCAATAAGCCCATTGAATTGTTACAGTAGCCAGCCCACTTGTGTCATCACGCAGGCCGAATGGCAGAGTTGCCGGTGGACACCTTCTTCCATCCTTGTCTAAAAAAAAACATTCTTCCATCCCCACGGCCGGCCGCCCCCTCGCCGCCGGCTGCTGCCAGCGAAGTCCGGCGTCTTGCAGCGGTGGTCACCAGACTCCGGCCCCATCATCGCCTCCCTCCTCTGCTCGCCCGCCCCCACTCCACGCCTTCCCTTGCCGCCTGCCGCCCGCTCGACTCCCTCCTCTCCTCGCCGCGCCCTCCCACGCCCGCACTCCTCCTCTGCCCTCTCCCTCCCCGAATGCCACCGCTTTCCGCCCCCCTCCGTGCCAAGCAAGCCTCTTTCGTGCCCCCACTCTCCCCCCGCCCAGGCAGCCGGACTCCCTCCTCCCTCGCCTCCCTCGCCGCGTTCAACTCCCCCCTTGGCCGCGCTCGCCCGCGTCCGTCCGTGACCTCCCTGGCATGACCCAGCCCTTTTCCTCCATGCGGGACGCCGCCGTCCGGCCCGACGCCGTCACGTCCCGCATACTCGTCATGGGGCTCTGCCAAGCCGGCCGCGCTCAGGGCGCTCGACGGAATGCCCGGCCCAAACTCGGGCGTTCGCCCGGCTCAGATGTCGTCATTCATGCTGAACACGGTCGTGGACTAGAGCGGGAGGACCCAGGCAGCCGTTGCGTTCACGGAGGACTGCTGCTTGGCTGACGTTGCGGCCAACGGATCCTGCCGTGCGGGGAATGCGACTGCTGCTTGGCTTTCCAGGCGGCGGAGAGGGTGGAGAAGGAGAGCTTTCCCCCACAATGGAAATGTGGTTTTGTTCCATGAGATGAGATGGTGGATGAAGGGCACTCACCAGATGCAGTCATGTATTTTTACCATGATATTGGGATTCTTTAGCATGAGGAATAGGTTACAACTTACAAGAGGCTTGGTGTTCTGTACACCGTGTACACCTACAATAATACTTTGTTGTCTGGTTAAGTAGGAGATTTCTTAACTGTGGATGAGTTATTGGGGAAGATGATGGATGATGGTTGCCTGCCAATACATGGATATTGCAAAGATGGTAAAATGATAAGAGGCATTGAGGATTTTCCGGTCTATGGATGAATCTGGTATTCAGCCCAACACTTTGATTTACTCTCTCTGCAAGAGTGGATATACTCGGTGAATATGTGCATGATTTTAATTTTTCATCTTATGTTCTGATGCAGCAAATGCAGGGAGTAGCAACGATGGATGTAATTTTCTGTTGCATCAAAAAGCAAGTTAACCCTACGTATGCAGTAGCAACTACCAACCATTCATACTGGAGCAAAGGCCCAAGTATAGATTGGACAAGAAGCAGGGTGATGCCCTTTTTTTCTGCCAACGCTGGAAGTGAGGTACCATTTCTGTCAGTTACTCTTTCCTGCAAGATAAACCTTTCATTCTCCCTTACCTGAACAACTGAGTTAGCAGCGACGAATGATTCATCGTCTTAGCAAGCTAGGCACCACAATTTGTCATTGCATTAACTTCAACGAAATAACAAGGCTAAGCTCCAACTGAAACATTTTTACTCTACACTGTAGGCCAAAAGCCCCACAACAGAAAACATTATTTTTTCTCTCCAAGAGAAACATTAGCATTACAATCCGGTCCACAACACAACATCAAAGGCTTGCCTGTTCTGAACAGCCGGCACTAAGAGCCTATTACATCGTTTGTATATATACAGTCTAGTGCTGCTTTTAGCAGCGCAGCCAAAATACAAAGGCTGTTCCAGAGACATACAAGCAAACACGAATAGGTTTCCTTGTGTGGTGGTTCTGCATCAGCCAGCAGCTATTTTCACAAGTCAGCGGCTTCAAGTAGCAGTCTCGTCATCCATGTCAGTAGTTTGCGGCCCGGTGGATGAGGATGATGGGGAGTAGCTTGCGCTGGGGCTGCATGGCAATAATTGTAATTGTCAGAAGAGCAAATGGATGGTGTGTACTTTCATCACGGGCGGACAGATGAGATTGACTTGATGCATTACCTGTAGTTGGGGGAAGTTGGGCTGTAATCTGGGCTAGGTCCTCCAGAGGTAATGTGCGGGCTGCAACACTCAGGCAATGCGTTAGGAAACCCATGTCTTGATTGTCACAATAACAGCTAGCGTTTTTAAAGTTAAAACAAGGATGCATGATGATCAACTGAAATGGACCCACCTTGTCGGGCTGTACGATGGGCTTGGTTGTGCATATGATGGTGAGGTGGGCGAGTAAGTCGGCGAGGCAGGGCTGGGGAAACAGAGATGTAAGCAGACCAAGCATCAACAGATGAATGAAGAGATGCCAAAGCTATCAACACAGAATGAATACCTGTAGTTTGGAGGAGCTTGACTGTACGGGCTCATCATCTTTGGGCTGCTTGGAGAATAAGCATGTGAAGGACTGTACGAGGGTGACGTAGGGCTGTAGCTCGGTGACCTCGGGCAGTAGTTCGGTGACGTAGGGCTGTAGCTCGGTGACGTCGGGCAGTAGTTCGGTGAAGTAGGGCTGTAGCTCACTGACGTCGGGCAGTAGTTTGGTGAAGTAGGGCTGTAGCTCGGTGATGTCGGGCTGTAGCTCGGTGACGTTGGGCAGTAGTTCGGTGAAGTAGGGTTGTAGCTCGGTGATGTCAGGTTGTAGTTCGGTGACGTAGGGCTGTAGCTCGGTGATGTCGGGCTGTAGTTCGGTGAAGTAGGGCTGTAGCTCGGTGACGTCGGGCTGTAACCAGGCGACGTAGGGCTGTATGATGAGGGCAATGTAGGACTGTATGATGGTGATGTTGGGCTATAGAGTGGCGATGTTGGACTATAGGATGGTGACGTGGGGCTGTATGCAAGAGATGTCCGGCTATAAACTGGCGATGTTGGACTATAAACTGGCGATGTTGGGCTATATGAAAGGGATGTCGGGCTATAAACTGGGGATGTTGGACTATAAACTGTCGATGCCGGACTACAGATCGGTGATACCGGACTATAGATTGGCGATGTTGGCGAGTATGATAGACTGGTCGGACTGTAGGAAGGAGGGCCAGACGTATAGGATTGGCTGTAGTTTGATGGGACGGGAGAGAATGCCATGCCCCCAACATATGGCGAGAACTGAGCACCTGTAATGGGGGAAGCCCGGAAATTTGGACTCAGCACTGGCGACATCATTCCTCCATCATGGTACGGTGTCCCGGAGATGGGTGAATGCGCTGATGCCATGCCACAGCCATAGTCCAGACCTTCAACATAGCTCGGGAGTTGAAGCTCAATGGCCTGCTTCAGCATCTCCTCATTCAGATACAATCCACAGCCTCCTGTACCAATAGGAGCGAGCTGGCCAAGCATAATGTTCTCGGTGACACCTCTCAGGTAATCAGACTCCGCATACACAGCAGCATCAAGCAAGATATCCACTGTTTCTTCAAAAGAACATCTCATGAGAGGTCCTGTGTCATTACGATTGATACCGTGCCTAGTAATAGCCATCAGGTGACCTCTGTATGTCATGGTATCGCAGAGAATGGCCAGATGCCTGTAGTTCACATAGGACCCATCAAAAGATATCACCACCCTCAGCTCATCCAAGAGAGACCTGCGGACAGCCTCAATCCCAAGAACCTCAATCACTTCGATCAGATGGTTACTCGTTGTCCTTGTAGCGTCAACATCCTCATGGCACATCACTGCCAAGAGGTTTACACCTTCTGTATCAAGCATCCACTCTTTTGTTTGAGTGAAACCATCATTTTCATCAAATTTATTCACCTTCTTCTCTTTGATGAAGACCTTGTTAATATCTGCAATGCCTCCAAGGGCCATCTCAGTCAACATGTTACTCTCAACCTTCTTGAGGAAGACATCATCATCCTCATCCTGTTTTGGAGTTTCATCATCATTTTTAATGCGGATACGAAGGATGAGCTTATCCGCGTTATCATCATTGAATATGCATGACAAGTCATCATCAAATTCATGTCTGATCTTCTCTGCAATTTTAGCCATGCTCAACCTCTTATCTACCATCATCTCACGGTTCAGTTCGATACGCAGCAGCCAAGGAGACAGCTTATCCGGGTCAATATCCTCATCAGGCATTTCATAATATGACTTGACAAATTCCACATCCTCTTCAATGGTGGTTCCTAGAGGATCAGGATCATACCATATCTCGGTGGCATGGGTCACGCTACGTAGCGTAGTGTACTCCAAGGCACACTGGACATTCTTGGCCAATTCTTTCTTCTTGCTCACCTCAGGCTTTAGGAAAACAGACAGCGATGGGGTCTTTATCTTCTTGGCGACGTTAATGATCTCCCTTAACCTGGGGACGCCAAGGGTGACATTCTTGGCGCTAACACCAGCATAATGGAAAGTATTCAGCGTCATCTGAGTTGCTGGTTCTCCAATGGACTGTGCAGCTACGCATCCAATCATCTCACCAGGAGCTACCAAAGACTGGTGGAATCTCGATTCTATCTCACCGATGACCCATTCGAAAGATTCCCTTGTGAGCCTGTATTCTTTCAATATCCTCTTACTAGCAAATGTGCTACGGAGCAGGATATTGAAGAGCAGAGTAGCATTCTTCTGAGCCTCGATGCTCATGGCATCGTCTCCTGGGACAACCTTGAGTCTTTCTTGCAACTTATCCATTGCTTCCACAATTTCCATCGGGTGCATGTCAGAAGGTCTTCTCAAATCAATCTTGAAAGTCTTTTGAGCATTCCAGATAAGCCGCTTGAGGTTGACAGGCATAGGCCATGTAATGTCACCAGTTGTGGCAATTTCAGTCCCAAGCTGTAATCTGTCAGCTTCTAATTTCTGAATCTCTGCCTCAAACACAATTCTGATATCACGAATGGTCTTCAAATCATCAACTTGTTCAGGCGACATGTAAGTGGGCCTCCAGTTCTCATCATCCAGTTCGTGACGAAATACTTTGTCAAACTCAGCCTTTTTCATCCCCAGAGTGTCCAATTTCTGCGGTTCAATCCAAACAGCATCCATGCCATCTTCTCCATACAAGAACTGAATGACATCACCCAGGGAGTTCCTCACGGTACCATCATATTTCACCATGATGTCCTCCATGGCCTTCACGAGCCTCCGCTGAATATATCCAGTCTCAGAAGTTTTTACAGCAGTATCAATCAAACCTTCTCTACCACCCATAGCATGGAAGAAGAATTCCTCTGGTGTCAGGCCTCTAAGGTAAGAGTTCTGCACGAATCCACGGCTTTCGAGACCGTTGTCATTTTGCGAGAAGTGGGGCAATGTACGACCAGCAAATCCAAATGGGATCCTCTTGCCCTCAACATTCTGCTGTCCGACGCAAGCAGTCATCTGCGAAATATTAATGAAACTGCCTTTTGAGCCTGCAGTAACCATAGCTTTCAAATTGTTGCTCTCAGACAAACTCTTCTGAGCACTACTACCAGCATCATCACGAGCCTTGTTAAGAACCTAGCATGGAAAACGGATATGTCAAAACAGGTCTACCAAAGAAACTAATGATGAAATAACCAAACAATGTCATTCAGCAGTAGTACCTGATTCACTCTATTTTCAAATGATTCCATCATTGTGCGTCCTGGCTCAGGTTCCAACTTCTTCTCACGCGCTTCCTTGATAAGCTCATTCACAGCCGTCTTAGCATCTGCAATTGTATCATTAATCTTCTTCATTGTACCTGCATCTGCAATCGTATCCCCGATTCCGATACTGAAACCATGTTGCAGAAGCCAGTAGTTGACCAGCCACTGTGTATGACCCAAGAACTTGCGCGCGGCATCTGGCCCTACCTCTTCCCTGCAAACAGTTAAACCAAAATTATTATTTAGCAGTGGAGAACATCTGTACTAAAAAGAGAAACTGCAGTACGACTTTTATAACATACCAAATAACATGAATAAGACTTCCCATTGATGTCCCAAGTGTTTTTTTGCAAAGTATACCAGACAGAAGCTCTCCCTTCTCTATCCGTACCATAGTATCGCTGGGAGTAATATATCCGTTTTCTTTTTCAGCATCAGCATCATGCCAGGCTGAAAATCTAATTAAATTGATTTGCTTGGGGATAATCAAGTTGAAAACTTGTTTGCCAGTCCAAATCGGCTTTGGTTTCAAAATGGCAGGGGTAGGGACCTTCCCATCAAAATCTTCCCACCACATTAAGATGTTCATAAATACATCCTGGGAGAAATTTCACAACATTAGTTATAAGCTACAAAACTACAGAGACAATACTACTATTGAAGGTGTTGTTTAAGGAGTATTGTGAGTTCACCTTTTCGATGAGAGTATCCCTTTTGGTAATTTTTCGACAGCCAAGAAGTGTGTCCTGGACAATACCCATAACAGGTTTATTCGCCTGAGGTGACACAATACACTTTGGCACCATCATCAACTCTAAAACCTCAGCTCTGGTTTCAAATGACTGGGGAACATGCATATTCATTTCATCTCCATCAAAATCTGCATTGTATGGCGATGTGACAGACAAGTTGAGGCGGAAAGTTGAGTAGGGCATGATTTTGATGCGATGCCCCATGATAGACATTTTGTGAAGACTGGGCTGCCGGTTGAAAAGAACAAAATCTCCATCAACAAGGTGCCTTTCCACCTGAGAAGTCAAGCACAAAATGGGTGAGCACTTTTTGTGATGTCACCATTAGTTAAAACAGTGGATGCTGCAACTGTGACTGTTAGTACTAACCTTGTAACCCAGCTCCAAATGCTGATCACTACTTTTCTTCAGATAGCGAAGATCCAGCCTCTGGCCATCTTCCCTGATAATGTACTTGGCACCTGTCTTACCTGGGGGAGGGTGAGGCCCATATTCTACCAGTTCTTTCAACCTGGTATAATCAGATCAGATTTAGACATGACTTATCAAATACTCCCTCCATTCACAAAATACTCCCTCCATTCACAAATGTAAGATGTTTTGGATATTTCAATATGGACTACATACGGACTGAAATGACTTATCAAACACACTAAAACGTGTCTATACATCCGATTCACAAAAAAGTTAGAACATCTTATATTTGTGAACAGAGGGAGTATCAATGAAAGAACAGTGATTACATGTTAATGGCAAATAAATTACGTACCTCTCGATGTTATATGGAGTAACAGTTTCTGGGTATGTCAGATTCAAAGCAATACTCCATGGCACCCCCAATTCATCAATGTTGATATTCGGGTCTGGTGTGATGACGGTACGAGCTGAGAAATCAACACGCTTTCCCATTAAGTTTCCTCTAACCCGGCCTTCTTTTGCTTTCAGCCTGCTGCAGATTGACTTGATAGGCCTTCCAGAACGCTGAGTGGCCTGAATATTTCGGCAGAAGATAATCAGGTCAACTACTTAGCATTAGTGATTAATTAATGTGGAAAGTGCACTTGTAGACTGACTACTCACCCTTGGTTGCCCTGGAAGATCATTGTCGAAGTATGTTGCAATGTGAAACTGCAACAACTGAGCAAACTCTGTTATAATGTGGGCTGGGGCTCCATTTCTCTCTTGCCTCCTCAGATTCTCATTATGCCGAATTATCATCGCTAATTGATGAGTCAAATCGTCCTGTAGGAACCGGCAAGATAAACAAACAGTGAGTGAAAGGGTGCCATCTGCCATGTCAACCAACAAACCATTGGATTCGTAGTCATAATTTACTAGTACTGGGCTAACCTCACTTCTGGAGTAAGTGTCCATCATGACAGATGGTCTCACAGGCGGCGGAGGAATTGGAAGGACTTGCAGTATCATCCAATCAGGACGAGCATATTTAGGATCCAGGCCCAACAAAAGACAATCCTCATCACTTATACGCTTGAGAACATTAAGAACCTGCCCCAAGAAATTTACCATGTGGTGGTTAGATGATTTTTTTATAACCTAGTATTTAATGGAGTAAATAAAGATAATAGTGTACATACCCTCTCGGCAGAGAGAATTTGCTTTCGCTCCACTGGTTCAGGGAGTTGATCTTGATCGCCATTCTTCTTGTTTGTTGCTTTAAACTCTGCAACCATCTTCATACCATCAACTGTGATCTTTGGCTGCTGAGCACCACAGCCACCTCTTTTCTTCACTGGCTCATCGGTGTCCTTACCCTCAAGATCATCCTCACCCGCAGAACAAACCTTTTTGCTCTTGCAAGCCTCCTGTATTTTTCGTAATCTATTTTTTGGGTTCTTGATTTTCAGAGCCTGCTTGAACTTGTTATTACCCTTCTGCAAGAGATACCAGACTGGTCAATAACATGCCAAGATCAAGAGAGGCACTCAGGCACACAAGCATATATAGATGCCCACCCTATGACAGGTGCTTAATTAGCAGCTAACATGCAAGAACAACCTTTTCAGAATTGGTTCAGACGAAACTGTAAAATTATTTGTAATTTATTATGCTCCATGGTACTGATTATTTTACCAAAGACAACAACTGATGAAATATGCACTGCTAGGGGGGCATGTCATCAATGCATTCTTATTTTGTTCTACCAATAGCAGGCTCTATCAAAGAGACCGAAAATTCACAAAAATATTCCTGGCTTCGGATGTTGAGTTGCAGGTCCATAACAAAGATGCAAGAAGTCTATCTAAAGCAATTGCATCTACAGGTCCATCACACCAAACCATCGGAAAGATTCTATAAAGTTCAAATTTACCATGCATGTTAGAGTGAACAGGTGCAGAATTGGACAAACATAAATATAGCTAGTGAATGGTGAGAACAATGATTGTTATGATTTCAGTTTAGATAGATGATAATATGCATTGACCAACAATTAACCTAGTAAATTAATGTGCAGGTACACGTCTTAAAAGGGAAGGAGACCTCATCATCCTCATCGGCGAGGATCTTGGAGCAGTTGAAGCAGACGCAGCGCATGATGGAGAGCACGGTCTTGATGAAGCCGATGTGGAACATGGGCTTTGCGAGCTCGAGGTGGCCGAAGTGGCCCGGGCACTCGGCCATCCCAGCCATGCATGTCTCGCACTTGGTCCTGCGGTCAATGGTGCCCAGGCGAGGGTCGCTCAAACCACCAGGCTTGGGCTTCCCCTTCTCCATGGTCTCTGCATGCTCTATCACCGCCACCGACATTTGCCTCTGCAAGCAAGCAAAGCAACACAGAATCTGTCAAATTCGATTCATCCTAAAATTTGTGATACCTACACATTGCTGACCACCTGCCATCATTACAACGGTCAATGTTCATTTAAACCCAGCCATTAAATTGTTAAACCCTGCCAAATCCATCTTATTACATGTACTCTGCAAGTAGCAACCAGACGTGTGTACTTTTATTCAAACTTGTATTGATCATGTCCCAATCAAAGGGCTGGCATACTGTAGTAAAATCATGTGTAGTGGCAGTTGTTATACCCAAAATTGTGCAAACTGCCAAGCTCAGAGTTATCCAAATACAGTAACTCACAGCAGTTAATAAGAGCATTTATTACATTTTGTTGGATGGGTCAAAACTTTTGATGTGTCCCATATGTGATACAACTGCATGCGAAGTTCAACTTGACCAAATTTCGACCCCACTTCAATACTTATATTAATATCGACACACCGAGTACAACTTGTGACTCAAAACGAACCATGAATGTCACGAGTTAGAACCAAGCACTAATCCTGCAGTTCCCTGTCCGAGTTAGCAAAACGCACACCGACTCAGCCAAACAGCAATCATAGTTTAGGCATTGTTCCCTCTGTCAGAATAAACAACAACCCTTGGTAAGTTGGTATTTTCACATTTTCGTAATTTTGAACTTGGTTAAGTTACAGTGATTCTGCTTCATCTAACTCGGCCAGTTAGTTCGCCGCCCAACCAAACCGACACCACAGATTAAATCCAACAACCAGTTTGTTCATCCATCCAGAGTTCGAGTTCGATCAGAAACTAGTCCCCTGCCCAAACTGACACCGCAGATTTGAAGCTAACAGCCAGCACCGATGCCGTGCCCCGCCCCATGGCGGTTCGTTCGTCCATCTCAGATTTCGAGTTCGACCGGAAACTAGCCCAACCACACAGACCAAACCCGCTCGAGTTAGTTGCTACTTCCGACTCCACCCGAAAGCAGAGAGAGAAGAGGAACGAAACAGAGCAAGGCGGCGGGAGGGTCGGGGCATTACGATTTCGTCGGGGCTGAGGATGCCGAACTGCACCAGCTGCACCTTCGCCGCCTCCGCCGGCGAGTGCGCGAACCGCGCGTCCATCTCGCCCCTCGGGTTTTCGGTCGACCTCGCCGGAGGCGGAGGGGATCTCGATCTTATCCGGTCCTCCTCCGCGAGAGAGGAGAGGGAGGGGAGGGGCGCGTCTGGGAAAAGAGGAGAGGGGAGCGTGGGTGGGGCTGTTTTTATAGTGGGAGCGTGCGCCGGACGCGCTGCCGTGGGCCGCGGGGCAGCTGGAGGCGGTTCGGGGTAGCGAGTCGTGACGGGGCTGGAAAGCGGGTGTGGGGCGAACCGCCTATGGTCGGGGTGCGTGCGGCGTTGGATGCGCGGTGGACGGTGGAGATGCGGGGTTTGGGGTGGGGTGGGTTCGCTTTCCGGTCGACGCGCAACGGCTGAGTGCCAGCTGTGCGGTGGTGGGCCAGTACTCTGAGCCAATCGCTATCGGAGAGGAGCCGAGGCCGCGTGACTGGTTGTGTGCGAGGCGTGGCAGCCAAGCAACCTGGGGCCCCGCCTGGAGTTGTTAGCATGTGTCGCGCGTGTAGTGTGTGCGTGATGTCCCTGTCTCCTATTCTTTTTGGATCTTGACCGATGCTCCTGCCGTCCTACATCAGTCAACACACAGAGTGAAAGGCTTTGGCTCGTTAAGATGGATGGCTTACTCGGTAAGCACGGAAACGATTGTCAAAAAAATAATAAAAAATCCATGGGCACCAGCACCCAAGACATATTTTTATAGGAGAAGCCCACCCGGATGAGATCGTGGAAATTGGCACCTGGTAGGAGTCGAACTCCGGTCTGCAAGGTGCACCACAGCGACCTTGCCACTGGGCTACTGCACAGTCCTCACAAAAGTGACTGTGAATAGGGTTCCAGAAAGAAGCTTTCCTCACGCGCAAAGCTTGCGGCAGGGGATCCGGTTTCCCCCTTGCTCTCTGCGATCGTCATGGCCTTACGACGATTATCATTTTTTGAGGGAAAGTTGATGTGTTTTATTAACTGGTTCGCGACAATCTTTGCCGCAATAAGGGCATTCCAACGCTGACCCACAATTTTTGTCCTGCATTCGTCCACGGATACGGATGCGAGAGCCGGCCATACAATGTTATCCGCATACGTCTGGCACCAATTTTTTTTAAAGAAAAACGCACGCTCAAATAGCAGCATATATAGTTTCAGTACTATTTGCCACTACATCTTGAAGCGGCCACTAGTGCAACGCCTAGTCGCTACTTAACATTTTTCAGGCAGCCTGGGGTGCGATGATGGCCAGACGTGTAGCGCGTGTCAGTCAGGCGCTGCACAATGTAGTATGGCGCCTAGCTGTCGAGTGCTACACAAAAGAGTCAGCCATGTGAAAATATTTTCATCAACGGTTAATTTTATGATATTGTTTCTTCCACATATCAGAACAGTGATTTTTGCCGTGTGGGAGTGAGCCAGGATTCTGAGCCAATCAGGACAACTCCAACGCGCGACCCCATCCTGTCCAGGTGCGTCCGTTGGGGGCAAAACGGACAAACCAGACGGCCCAGCGCGCGGGCGCAAACGAACTTTTGTCCGTTTTATGTCCGCTTTCGACCCATCCCGGGCCCAAGTTTGGGCCGCTTTTGGGGTGAAACGGACAGCGCGTGGACGGACAGTACACGCGCGCTTGTCCTCCCCTGGCCCGCCCGTCGGTGGCACAAAGCACCACCCCGGTGCCCCATTTCACACCATTTCCCCCCAAACCCTCCCACGTCCCGCCCACCACCCTCCCCGTCCATGGCCGACGCCCCATCGAATTCCGGCGGCCAGGCCGTCGACGCGCCCGGAAAGGTGAAGAAGAAGGCGGCCAAGGGTCCAAGGAAGCGGCGGTCGGAATGCACGCCGGCGGAGCTCGCAAAGATGGACGTGGAATCGACGAAGAGGAGGAACCGGAGGGCGGTTTTCAAGGGCAAGAACACCACGGCCAAGTTCGCCGCCCAGCGCGATGCGGTGGAGGCCGCGCGGCGGAAGGCCAAGGTCGACGAGAAGGAGGACATCGTCAACAAAGCTCACGCCCTTCTCATGCTTGGGATTTGCCGTCCGGCGGGTTTCTCTGCAGCGGCCGTCGGCCTGGCAAGCACATGCTCGTCGGTCGCCAGGCCTCCGCACGGCCCCTCGCCGACATCGCCGACCACGCCTTTGTCGCCTGCTTTTCCTCCGCCGAGGCACGATGGCCAGGCCCGTTTTTCGGGGTCGCCGGACGTTGGCATGATCACGCCGTCCACCCCGCGCCCCTTGACCGTCATCGACCTCAATGTCACGCGGGGGTCCAACAGCGTCGGCCGTGAAGGAAATATGCCCTAGATGCAATAATAAAATTGTTATTTTATATTTCCTTATATCATGATAAATGTTTATTATTCATGCTAGAATCGTATTAACCGGAAACTTGATACATGTATGGATACATAGACAAAACACAGTGTCCCTAGTAAGCCTCTACTAGACTAGCTCGTTAATCAAAGATGGTTAAGTTTCCTAACCATAGACATGTGTTGTCATTTTATGAACGGGATCACATCATTAGGAGAATGATGTGATGGACATGACCCATCCGTTAGCTTAGCATATTGATCGTTCAGTTTTATTTCTATTGCTTTTTTCATGTCATATACATATTCCTTTGACTATGAGATTATGCAACTCCCGGATACCGGAGGAATACCTTGTGTGCTATCAAACGTCACAACGTAACTAGGTGATTATAAAGATGCTCTGCAGGTATCTCCGAATGTGTTTGTTGGGTTGGCATAGATCGAAATTAGGATTTGTCACTCCGAGTATCGGGGAGGTATCTCTGGGCCCTCTCGGTAATACACTGTTGGAAATATGCCCTAGAGGCAATAATAAATTAGTTATTATTATATTTCCTTGTTCATGATAATCGTTTATTATCCATGCTATAATTGTATTGATGGGAAACTCAGATACATGTGTGGATACATAGACAACACCATGTCCCTAGTAAGCCTCTAGTTGACTAGCTCGTTAATCAATAGATGGTTACAGTTTCCTGACCATGGACATTGGATGTCATTGATAACGGGATCACATCATTAGGAGAATGATGTGATGGACAAGACCCAATCCTAAGCCTAGCACAAAGATCGTAGTTCGTATGCTAAAGCTTTTCTAATGTCAAGTATCTTTTCCTTAGACCATGAGATTGTGCAACTCCCGGATACCGTAGGAATGCTTTGGGTGTACCAAACGTCACAACGAATGGGTGGCTATAAAGGTGCACTACGGTATCTCCGAAAGTGTCTGCATTGGGTTGGCACGAATCGAGATCGATTTGTCACTCGTAAACGGAGAGGTATCTCTGGGCCCACTCGGTAGGACATCATCATAATGTGCACAATGTGATCAAGGAGTTGATCACGGGATGATGTGTTACGTAGCGAGTAAAGAGACTTGCCGTAACGAGATTGAACAAGGTATCGGTATACCGACGATCGAATCTCGGGCAAGTACAATACCGCTAGACAAAGGGAATTGTATACGGGATCGATTGAGTCCTTGACATCGTGGTTCATCCGATGAGATCATCGTGGAACATGTGGGAGCCAACATGGGTATCCAGATCCGCTGTTGGTTATTGACCGGAGAACGTCTCGGTCATGTCGCATGGTTCCCGAACCCGTAGGGTCTACACACTTAAGGTTCGATGGCGCTAGGGTTATAAAGGAAGTTTGTATGTGGTTACCGAATGTTGTTGAGTCCGGATGAGATCCCGGACGTCACGAGGAGTTCGGAATGGTCCGGAGGTAAATATTTATATATGGAAAGTTGTTGTTCGGGTTCCTAAAAGTTCGGGTTTTTCAGTTTGTACCGGAAGCTTCGGAAGGTTCCGGAGGATTCCGGAGGGGTCCGGAGGTCCGGAAATAGTTCCACCACGTCCAATACAGTAGCATGGGCTGTAAGGGGGCGCCCTAGCCTTAATGGGCCAGGGGCACCAGCCCCCCCAAGGCCCATGCGCATGGGAAAGGGAAAACCCTAAGGGGGAGGGCCTCCACTTGACTTGGGGGGCACTCCTCCCCCCCTTGGCCGCCCCCCCCCCCAGATGGGATCTAGGGCTGGCCGCACCCCTTGGGGTGGGAAAACCCTAAAGGGGGCGCAGCCCCCTTTCCCCCTATATATACTTGAGGTTTTGGGGCTGCCATACACATGAGTACTTCTCCTCTTGGTGCAGCCCTACCTCTCCTCCTCCTCCTCTCCCGTGGTGCTTGGCGAAGCCCTGCTGGATTGCCACGCTCCTCCACCACCACCACGCCGTTGTGCTGCTGCTGGATGGAGTCTTCCTCAACCTCTCCCTCTCCTTGCTGGATCAAGGCGTGGGAGGCCACCGGCTGTACGTGTGTTGAACGCGGAGGTGCCGTGCGTCGCACTAGGATCTCTGGTGATTTGGATCACGACGAGTCACGACTCCTTCAAACCCGTTCTCATGAACGCTTCCGCTTAACGATCTACAAGGGTATGTAGATGCACTCTCCTTCCCTCGTTGCTGGTTTCTCCATAGATAGATCTTGGTGACACGTGGGAAAATTTTGAATTTCTGCCACGCTCCCCAACAAAGGGCATCATGAGCTAGGTCTATTGCGTAGATTCTTTGCACGAGTAGAACACAAAGTAGTTGTGGGCGTTGATTTTGTTCAATATGCTTACCGTTACTAGTCCAATCTTGTTTCGACGGTATTGTGGGATGAAGCGCCCGGACCGACCTTACACGCATCTTCGTGAGACAAGTTCCATCGACCGACATGCACTTGGTGCATAAGGTGGCTAGCGGTGCCGCCTCCCACTTTAGTCGGAACGGATTCGATGAAAAGGGTCCTTATGAAGGGTAAATAGCAATTGACATATCACGTTGTGGTTTTATGTAGGTAAGAAACGTTCTTGCTAGAAACCCATAGCAGCCACGTAAAACATGCAAACAACAATTAGAGGACGCCTAACTTGGTTTTGCAGGGTATGCTATGTGATGTGATATGGCCAAGAAGAATGTGATGAATGATATGTGATGTATGAGATTGATCATGTTCTTGTAATAGGATTCACGACTTGCATGTCGATGAGTATGACAACCAAGGGAGCCATAGGAGTTGTCTTTATTTATTGTATGACCTGCGTGTCATTAAACAACGCCATATAATTACTTTACTTTATTGCTAACCGGTAGCCATAGTAGTAGAAGTAATAGTTGGCGAGACAACTTCATGAAGACACGATGATGGAGATCATGATGATGGAGATCATGGTGTCATGCCGGTGACGATGATGATCATGGAGCCCCGAAGATGGAGATCAATGGAGCTATATGATATTGGCCATATCATGTCACTACTATATAATTGCATGTGATGTTTATTATGTTTATGCATCTTGTTTACTTAGAACGACGGTAGTAAATAAGATGATCCCTTACAACAATTTCAAGAAGTGTTCTCCCCTAACTGTGCACCGTTGCTAAAGTTCGTCGCTTCTAAGCACCACGTGATGATCGGGTGTGATGGATTCTTACGTTCACATACAACGGTGTAAGACAGATTTACACACGCCAAAACACTTAGGGTTAACTTGACGAGCCTAGCATGTACGACATGGCCTCGAAACACAGAGACCGAAAGGTCGAGCATGAGTCGTATAGTAGATACGATCAACATGAAGATGTTCACCGATGATGACTAGTCCGTCTCACGTGATGATCGGACACGGCCTAGTTGACTCGGATCATGTAATCACTTAGATGACCGAGGGATGTCTATCTCGAGTGGGAGTTCATAAGATGAACTTAATTATCTTGAACATAGTCAAAAGACCTTTTGCAAATTATGTCGAAGCTCGCGCTTTAGTTCCACTGTTTAGATATGTTCCTAGAGAAAATATAGTTGAAAGTTGAAAGTAGCGATTATGCGGACAGAGAAAGCTTATGTCCTTAATGCACCACTCGAGTGCTGAACCCCAAACGTCGTTTGTGGATGTTGCGAACATCGGACATACACGCTTTGATAACTACGTGATAGTTCAGTTAAACGGTTTAGAGTTGAGGCACGAAAGACGTTTTGAAATGTTGCGGAACATATGAGATGTTTGAGGGCTGAAATTAGGATTTCAGGCTCGTGCTCACGTCAAGAGGTATGAGACCTCCGGCGATTTTCTTAGCCTACAAACTAAGGGAGAAAAGCTCAATCGTTGAGCTGGTGCTCGATTGTCCGAGTACAACAATCACTTGAATCGAGTGGGAGTTGATCTTCCGGATGAGATAGTGATGTTTCTCCAAAGTTATTGCCACCAAGCTGCTAGAGCTTCGTGATGAACTATAACATATCAAGGATAGAGATGATGATCCTTGAGGTATTCGCGTTGTTTGACATCGCGAAAGTAAAAATCAAGAAGGAGCATCAATTGTTGATGGTTGGTGAAACCACTAGTTTCAAGAAGGGCAAGGGCAAGAAGGGACACTTCATGAAACGGCAAATCAGTTGTTGCTCCAAAGTTGAAGAAACCCAAGGTTGAACCCAAACCCGAGACTAAGTGCTTCGCAATAAGGGGAACAACCATTGAGCAGAATTACCCTAGATACTTGGTAGATAAGAAGGCTGGCAAGGTCGATAGAAGTATATTGGATATACATTAAGTTATTGTGTATTTTACTAGTACTCCTAGTAGCACCAGGGTATTAGATACCGGTTCGGTTGCTAAGTGTTAGTAACTCAAAATAAAAGGCTACGGAATAAACGGAGACTAGCTAAAGGAGAGCTGACGATATGTGTTGGAAGTGTTTCCAATTTTGATGTGATCAAACATCGCACGCCCCCTCTACCATCAAGATTAGTATTAAACCAGAATAATTATCATTTGGTGTTTGCGTTGAGCATAGACATGATTGGATTATGTCTATCGCAATACGGTTATTCATTTAAGGAGAATAATGGTTACTCTATTTATTTGAATAATACCTTCGATGGTCTTGCACCTAAATAAATGGTTTATTGAATCTCGATCGTAGTGATACACATTTTCATGCCAAAAGTATAAGATAGTAATGATAGTACCACTTACTTGTGGCACTGCCATGTAAGTCATATTGGTGTAAAGCGCATGAAGAAGCTCCATGTTGAAGGATCTTTGGACTCACTCGTTTTGGAAAATTTGAGACATGCGAACCATGTCTATTGGTGTGTACGCATGAAGAAACTCCATGCAGATGGATCGTTTGGACTCACTTGATTTTGAATCACTTGAGATATGCAAAACATACCACATGGGCAAGATGACCTAAAAGCCTCGGTTTCAAAGAAGATGGAACAAGATAGCAACTTGTTGGAAGTAACACATTTTGATATGTGTAGTCCAATGAGTCTTTGAGGCATGCAATGAATATCGTTATGTTCTTACTTCACGAGATGATTCGAGTAGATGTTGAGTATATTTACTTGATGAAACACAAGTCTGAATTATTGAATGGTTCAAGTAATTTCAGAGTGAAGTTTAAGATCTTCGTGACAAGAGGATAGAATATCTATGATATGATCATAGAGATGAATATCTGAGTTACGAGTTTTGGCACACAATTAAGACATTGTGCAAATTGTTTCACAATTAATACCGCCTGGAACACCATAGTGTGATGGTGTGTCCGAACATCATAGTTGCACCCTATTAGATATGGTGCGTACCATGATGTCTCTTATCGAATTACCACTATCGTTCATGGGTTAGGCATTAGAGACAACCGCACTCACTTTAATAGGGCACCACGTAATTCCGTTGAGACGGCACTTTTTGAACTATGGTTTGGAGAAACCTAAGTTGTCATTTCTTAAAGGTTTGGGGCTATGACACTTATGTGAAAAAGTTTCAGGTTGATAAGCTCGAACCCAAAGCGGATAAAATGCATCTTCATAGGACACCCAAAACAGTTGGGTATACCTCCTAATTCAGATCCGAAAGCAATAGGGATTGTTTCTTGAATCGGGTCCTTTCTCGAGGAAAAGTTCGTCTCGAAAAGTTGAGTGGGAGGATGGTGGAGACTTGATGAGGTTATTAAACCGTCACGTCAACTAGTGTGTAGCAGGGCACGGAAGTCGTTCCGTGGCACCTACACCAATCGAAGTAGAAGCTTATGATAGTGATCATGAAGTTTGGATCAAGTCACTAACGTACCTCGTGGGGTGACAAGGATGCGTACTACTTGAGTGGTACGCAAATCCGTCTTGAAGGTCATGTTGCTAGACAACAATGAACCTCGAGCTATGGAGAAGCGATGGTGGGCCCGGATTCTGACGAATGGCTCGAAGCCATGAAATCCGAGATAGGATCCATGTATCAGAACAAAGCATGGACTTTGGTGGACTTGCCCGTTGATCGGCAAGCCATTGAGATAAATGGATCTTTAAGAAGAAGACGGACGTGGACGGTAATGTCACCGTCTATGAAGCTCGACTTGTGGCAAAGAGTTTTCACAAGTTCAAAGAGTTGCCTACGATGAGATTTTCTCATCCGTAGCGATGCTTAAGTCCGTCGGAATCATGTTAGCATTAGCTGCATTTATGAAATCTGGCAGATGGATGTCAAAACGAGTTTCCTTACCAGTTTTGTAAGGAAAGGTTGTATGTGATACAATCGAAAGTTTTGTCGATCCTAAGGATGCTAAAAGGTATCTGGCTCCAGCGATCCTTCTAAGGACCGGAGTAAGCATCTCGGAGTTGGAATGTGCGCTTTGATGAGATGATCAAAGATTTTGGGTTTATACAAAGTTTATGAGAAACTTGTATTTCCAAAGAAGTGAGTGGGAGCACTATAGAATTTCGATGAGTATATGTTGTTGACATATTGATGATCGAAATGATGTAGAATTTCTAGAAAGCATATAGGGTTGTTTGAAAAGTGTTTTCAATGGAAAACCTGGATTAGGCTACTTGAATAATAAGCATCAAGATCTATAAGATAGATCAAAATGTTTAATAGTACTTTCAAATGAGCACATACCTTGACATGATCTTGAAGGTGTTCAAGATGGATCACCAAAGAAGGAGTTCTTGCTCGAGTTGTAAGGTATGAAGTTAAGAGTTAAAGCTCGACCACGGCAGAAAAGAGAGAAAGGACGAAGGTCGTCCCCTATGCTTTAGACGTAGGCTCTACAGTATGCTATGCTAAGTACCGCACCTGATGTGTGCCTTGCTACACATCTGGCAAAAGGGTACAAAGGTGATCAAGGAGTGGATCACCAGATAGCGGTCAAAATTATCCTTAGAGGAATAAGGATATGTTTCTCGATTATGGAGGTGATAAAGAGTTCGGCGTAAAGGGTTACGTCGATGCAAGCTTTAACACCTATCCGAGTGACTCTGAGTAGCAAACCGGATACGTATAGTGGAGCAACCATTTGGAATAGCTTCAAGTGGAGCGTGGAAGCAGCATTTACAATATGACATAGAGAATTGCGATACATACGGATCTGAATGATTCAGACCCGTTGACTAAAACATCTCTCATAAGCAAAACATGATCAAACCTAAGAACTCATTGAGTCTTAATCACATGATGATGTGAACTAGTTTACAGACACTAGTAAACTCTTTGGATGTTGGTCACATGGCGATGTGACCTGTGAGTGTTAATCACATGGCGATGTGAACTAGATTATTGACTCTAGTGCAAGTGGGAGACTGTTGGAAATATTCCCTAGAGGCAATAATAAATTAGTTATTATTATATTTCCTTGTTCATGATAATCATTTATTATCCATGCTATAATTGTATTGATAGGAAACTCAGATACATGTGTGGATACATAGACAACACCATGTCCCTAGTAAGCCTCTAGTTGACTAGCTCGTTAATCAATAGATGGTTACGGTTTCCGACCATGGACATTGGATGTCATTGATAACGGATCACATCATTAGGAGAATGATGTGATGGACAAGACCCAATCCTAAGCCTAGCACAAAGATCGTAGTTCGTATGCTAAAGCTTTTCTAATGTCAAGTATCTTTTCCTTAGACCATGAGATTGTGCAACTCCGGATACCGTAGGAATGCTTTGGGTGTACCAAACGTCACAACGAATCGGGTGGCTATAAAGGTGCACTAAAGGTATCTCCGAAAGTGTCATTGGGTTGGCACGAATCGAGACTGGATTTGTCACTCCGTAAACGGAGAGGTATCTCTGGGCCCACTCGGTAGGACATCATCATAATGTGCACAATGTGATCAAGGAGTTGATCACGGATGATGTGTTACGGAACGAGTAAAGAGACTTGCCGTAACGAGATTGAACAAGGTATCGGTATACCGACGATCGAATCTCGGGCAAGTACAATACCGCTAGACAAAGGGAATTGTATACGGGATCGATTGAGTCCTTGACATCGTGGTTCATCCGATGAGATCATCGTGGAACATGTGGAGCCAACATGGGTATCGAGATCCCGCTGTTGGTTATTGACCGAGAACGCCTCGGTCATGTCGCATGGTTCCCGAACCCGTAGGGTCTACACACTTAAGGTTCGATGACGCTAGGGTTATAAAGGAAGTTTGTATGTGGTTACCAATGTTGTTCGTGTCCCGGATGAGATCCCGACGTCACGAGGAGTTCCGAATGGTCCGGAGGTAAAGATTTATATATGGAAAGTTGTTGTTCGGTTCCGAAAAGTTCGGGTTTTTCGGTATTGTACCGGAAGCTTCCTGAAGGTTCGGAGGATTCGGAGGGGTCCGGAGGTTCGGAAATAGTTCCACCACGTCCAATACAGTATCATGGGCTGTAAGGGGGCGCCCTAGACTTAATGGGCCAGGGGCACCAGCCCCCCAAGGCCCATGCGCATGGGAAAGGGAAAACCCTAAGGGGGAGGGCCTCCACTTGACTTGGGAGGCATTCCTCCCCCCCTTGGCCGCCCCCCAGATGGGATCTAGGGCTGGCCGCACCCCTTGGGGTGGGAAAACCCTAAAGGGGGCGCAGCCCCCTTTCCCCCTATATATACTTGAGGTTTTGGGGTTGCCATACACATGAGAACTTCTCCTCTTGGTGCAGCCCTACCTCTCCTCCTCCTCCTCTCCCGTGGTGCTTGGCGAAGCCCTGCTGGATTGCCACGCTCCTCCACCACCACCACGCCGTTGTGCTGCTGCTGGATGGAGTCTTCCTCAACCTCTCCCTCTCTCCTTGCTGGATCAAGGCGTGGGAGACGCCACCGGCTGTACGTGTGTTGAACGCGGAGGTGCCGTATGCTCGCACTAGGATCTCCGGTGATTTGGATCACGACGAGTACGACTCCTTCAAACCCGTTCTCATGAACGCTTCCGCTTAACGATCTACAAGGGTATGTAGATGCACTCTCCTTCCCCTCGTTGCTGGTTTCTCCATAGATAGATCTTGGTGACACGTAGGAAATTTTTGAATTTCTGCTACGTTCCCCAACATACACATCATAAGAAGCCTTGCAAGAAATGTGACTAATGAGTTAGTTGCGGGATGATGTATTATGGAACGAGTAAAGAGACTTGCCGATAACGAGATTGAACTAGGTATGAAGATACCAACGATCGAATCTCGGGCAAGTAACATACCGATGACAAAGGGAATAACGTATGTTGTCATTAATGGTACGACCGATAAAGATCTTCGTAGAATATGTAGGAGCCAATATGAGCATCGAGGTTCCACTATTGGTTATTGACCGGAGAGGTGTCTCGGTCATGTCTACATAGTTCTCGAACCCGTAGGATCCGCACGCTTAACGTTCAATGACGATTTGTTATTATATGAGTTACGTGATTTGGTGAACGAATGTTATTCGGAGTCCCGGATGAGATCACGGACATGATGAGGAGTCTCGAAATGGTCGAGAGGTAAAGATTGATATATAGGACGATGGTATTCGGACACCGGAAGTGTTCCGGGAAGCACCAGGCATGATGTGATATACGTTATTGTATGAGATGATCATGTTTTGTAAAAGTTATCGACAACTGGCAGGAGCCTTATGGTTGTCGCTTTATTGTATGAAATGCAAACACCATGTAATTTATTTACTTTATCACTATGCGTTAGCGATAGTTGTAGAAGCAATAGTTGGCGAGACGACCACGACGCAACGATGGAGATCAAGGTGTCGAGCCGGTGACAATGGAGATCATGACGATGCTTTGGAGATGGAGATCAAAAGCACAAGATGATGATGGCCATATCATGTCACATATTTTGATTGCATTTGATGTTTATCTTTTATATGCATCTTATTTTGCTTAGTACGACAGTAGCATTATAAGATGATCCCTTAACTAAATTTCAAGGTATAAGTGTTCTCCCTAAGTATGCACCGTTGCGAAAGTTCTTCGTGCTGAGACACCACATGATGATCGGGTGTGATAGGCTCTACGTTCACATACAACGGGTGTAAGACAGTTTTGCACATGCGGAATACTCGGGTTAAACTTGACGAGCCTGGCATGTACAGACATGGCCTCGGAACACTGGAGACCGAAAGGTCGAACATGAATCATATAGTAGATATGATCAACATAGAGATGTTCATCATTGATGACTACTTCATCTCACGTGATGATCGAACATGGTTTAGTTGATTTGGATCACATATCATTTAGATGACTTGAGGGATGTCTATCTAAGTGGGAGTTCTTAAGTAATTTGATTAATTGAACTTTAATTTATCATGAACTTAGTCCTGATAGTATTTGCCAATTATGTTGTAGATCAATAGCTCGCAATGTAGCTCACGTTTATTTTTGATATGTTCCTAGAGAAAAATAAGTTGAAAGATGATAGTAGCAATAATGCGGACTAGGTCCGTGATCTGAGGATTATCCTCATTGCTGCACAAAAAAATTATGTCCTTGATGCACCGCTAGGTGACAGACCTATTGCAGGAGCAGATGTACACGTTATGAACATTTGACAAGCTCGATATGATAACTACTTGATAGTTTAGTGCGCCATGCTTTACGGCTTAGAACCGGGACTTCAAAAATGTTTTGAACGCCACAGAGCATATGAGATGTTCCAAGAGCTGGAATTGGTATTTTAGACTCATGCCCGAGTCAAGAGGTATGAGACCTCTGACAAGTACTTTGCCTAGAAAATGGAGGAGAATAGCTCAACCAGTGAGCATGTGCTCAGAATGTCTGAGTACTACAATCGCTCGAATCAAGTGGGAGTTAATCTTCCAGATAAGATAGTTATTGACAGAGTTCTCTAGTCACTATCACCAAGTTACTGGAACTTCGTGATGAACTATAATATGCAAGGGATGACGAAAACGATTCCTGAGCTCTTCGTGATGCTAAAATCGACGAAGGTAGAAATCAAGAAAGAGCATCAATTGTTGATGGTTAACAAGACCACTAGTTTCAAGAAGAGGGCAACGGGAAAGAAAGGGAACTTCAAGAAGAATGACAAGCAAGTTGCCACTCCGATGAAGAAGCCCAAAGCTAGACCTAAGCCTAAAACTGAGTGCTTCTACTGCAAAGGCAATGGTTACCGGAAGCGGAACTACCCCAAATACTTGGCGGATAAGAAGGATGGCGAAGTGAACAAAGTTATATTTGATATACATGTTATTGATGTGTACTTTACTAGTGTTCATAGTAACCCCAGGGTATTTGATACCGGTTTGGTTGCTAATATTAGTAACTCGAAACAAGAGTTGCAAAATGAACAGAGACTAGTTAAGGGCGAGGTGACGATGTGTGTTGGAAGTGATTCAAAGGTTGATAAGATCACCATCGCACACTCCCTCTACCTTCGGGATTAGTGTTGGACCTAAATAAATGTTATTTGGTGTTTGCGTTGAGCATGAATATGATTGGATCATGTTTATTGCAATACGGTTATTCATTTAAGTCAGAGAATAATTGTTGTTCTGTTTACATGAATAAAACCTTCTATGGTCATACACCCAATGTAAATGGTTTATTGAATCTCGATCGTAGTGATACACATATTCATGATATAGATGCCAAAAGATGCAAAGTTGATAATGATAGTGCAACATATTTGTGGCACTGCCGTTTAGGTCATATTGGTGTAAAGCGCATGAAGAAACTCCATGCGGATGGGCTTTTGGAATCACTTGATTATGAATCATTTGATACTTGCGAACCATGCCTCATGGGCAAGATGACTAAAACTCCGTTCTCCGGAACAATGGAGTGAGCTAATGACTTACTGGAAATAATACATACCGATGTATGAGGTCCGATGAGTGTTGAGGCTCGTGGCGGGTATCGTTATTTTCTGACCTTCATAGATGATTTGAGCATATATGGGTATTGTTGGGGAACGTAGTAATTTCAAAAAATTTCCTACGCACACGCAAGACCATGGTGATGGCATAGCAACGAGAGGGGAGAGTGTATGTCCACGCACCCTCGTGAGACCGTAAGCGAGCGTTATAACAACGCTGTTGATGTAGTCGTGCGTCTTCACGATCCGACCGATCCAAGTACCGAACGCACGGCACCTCCGAGTTCAGCACGTTCAGCTCGATGGCGATCCCCGGCTCCGATCCAGCAAAGCGTCGGGGATGAGTTCCGTCGGACGACGGCATGGTGACGATGATGATGCTCCACCGGCGCAGCTTCGCCTAAGCTCCGCGACGATATGACTCTACGGGCGCAGGCTTCGCTAAGCTCGCGACGATATGACCGAAGTGGAATATGGTGGAGGGGGCACCGCACACGGCTAAGGAACGATCCGTAGATCAACTTGTGTGTCATGGGGTGCCCCTGCCCCGTATATAAAGGAGGGAGGGAGGAGGAGGCCGGCCCTAGGAGGGCGCGCCATGGGGAGTCCTACTCCCACCGGAGTAGGATTCCCCTTTCCTAGTCCAACTAGGAGTCCTTCCATGTATTAGGAGTAGGAGACAAGGAAGGGAAGAGAGAAGGAAGGAAGGAGGGGTGCGGCCTCCCTAGTCAATCGGACTAGGCCATGGGGGGGCCTGCCCTAGGCAGCCCTCTCTCTTTCCGCAGGCCCAATAAGGCCCAATACTTCTCCCGGCGAATTCCGTAACTCTCGGTACTCAAAAATACCGAATCATTCGAACCTTTCCGAAGTCCGAATATAGTCGTCCAATATATCGACCTTTACGTCTCGACCATTTCGAGACTCCTCGTCATGTCCCCGATCTCATCCGGACTCGAACTCCTTGGTACATCAAAACTCATAAACTCATAATATAACCGCCATCGAAACCTTAAGCGTGCGGACCCTACGGGTTCGAGAACTATGTAGACATGACCTAGAACTATTCTTGGTCAATAACCAATAGCGGAACCTGGATGCCCATATTGGCTCCTACATATTCTACGAAGATCTTTATCGGTCAAACCGCATAACAACATACTTTGTTCCCTTTGTCATCGGTATGTTACTTGCCCGAGATTTGATCATCGTTATCCAATACCTAGTTCAATCTCTCATTCTTGGCAAGTCTCTTTACTTATTACGTAATGCATCATTCGGTAACTAACTCATTAGCTACATAAACTTGCAAGGCTTATAGTGATGTGCATTACCGAGAGGGCCCAGAGATACCTCTCCGACAATCGGAGTGACAAAACCTAATCTCGAAATCGCCAACCCAACATGTACCTTTGGAGACACCTGTAGTACTCCTTTATAATCACCCATTACGTTGTGACGTTTGGTAGCACCAAAGTGTTCCTCCGATAACAGAGTTGCATAATCTCATAGTTACAGGAACATGTATAAGTCATGAAGAAAGCAATAGCAACATACTAAGCGATCAAGTGCTAGGCTAACGGAATGGGTCATGTCAATCACATCATTCTCCTAATGATGTGATCCCATTAATCAAATAACAACACATGTCTATGGTTAGGAAACATAACCATCTTTGATTAATGAGCTAGTCAAGTAGAGGCATACTAGTGACTATATGTTTGTCTATGTATTCACACATGTATCATGTTTCCGGTTAATACAATTCTAGCATGAATAATAAACATTTATCATGAAATAAGGAAATAAATAATAACTTTATTATTGCCTCTAGGGCATATTTCCTTCAGTCTCCCACTTGCACTAGAGTCAATAATCTAGTTCACATCATCATGTGATTCAACACTAATATTCACATCGGTATGTGATTAACACCCTTAGTTCACATCGTCATGTGACCAACACCCAAAGGGTTTACTAGAGTCAATAATCTAGTTCACATCGCTATGTGATTAACACCCAAAGAGTACTAAGGTATGATCATGTTTTGCTTGTGAGAGAAGCTTAGTCAGCGGGTCATCACATTCAGAGCGTATGTATTTTGCAAATATTCTATGTCTACAATGCTCTGCACGGAGCTACTCTAGCTAATTGCTCCCACTTTCAATATGTATCCAGATTGAGATTTAGAGTCATCTGGATCGGTGTAAAAGCTTGCACCTATGTAACTCTTTACGATGGGCTCTTTTATCACCTCCATAATCGAGAAATATTTCCTTAGTCCTCACTAAGGATGTTCTTGACCAATGTCCAGTGATCTACTCCTAGATCACTATTGTACTCCCATGCCAAATTCAGAGCAAGGTATACAATAGGTCTTGTACATAGCATATCATACTTTATAGAACCTATGACTGAGGCATAGGGAATGACTTTCATTCTCTTTTCTATTTCCTGCCGTGGTCGGGATTTGAGTCTTACTCAATTTCACACCTTTGCAACACAGGCAAGAACTCTTTCTTTGACTGTTCCATTTTGAACTATTTCAAAATCTTGACAAGGTATGTACTTATTGAAAAACTTATCAAGCTTCTTGATCTATCTCAATAGATCTTGATGCTCAATATGTAAGCAGCTTCACCGAGGTCCTTCTTTGAAAAACTCCTTTCAAATACTCCTTTATGCTTTGCAGAATAATTCTACATTATTTCCGATCAACAATATGTCATTCACATATACTTATCGAAATGCTTGTAGTGCTCCCACTCACTTTCTTGTAAATACAGGCTTCTCCAAAAGTCTGTATAAAACCATATCTTTGATCACACTATCAAAGCGTTTATTCCAACTCGAGATGCTTGCACCAGTCCATAGATGGATCGCTGAAGCTTGCACATTTTGTTAGCCCTTTAGGATTGACAAAACCTTCTGGTTGCATCATATACAACTCTTCTTTAATAAATCCATTAAGGAATGCAGTTTTGACATCCATTTGCCAGATTTCATACAATGTGGCAATTGCTAACATGATTCGACAGACTTAAGCATCGTTACAGTGAGAAAATCTCATCGTATTCAACACCTTGAACTTGTCGAAAACCTTTTGCAACAAGTCGAGCTTTGTAGATAGTAACACTAATATCGTTGTCCGTCTTCCTCTTGAAGATCCATTTATTTAACATGGCTTGCTGATCATCGAGCAAGTCAATCAAAGTCCATACTTTGTTCTCATACATGGATCCTATCTCAGATTTCATGGCCTCAAGCCATTTCATGGAATCTGGGCTCATCATCGCTTCCTCATAGTCCGTAGGTTCATCATGGTCTAGTAACATGACTTCCGAACACGATTACCGTACCACTCAGTGCGGATTTTACTCTGGAAGACCTACGAGGTTTGGGAGCAACTTGATCTGAAGTTTTATGACCATCATCATTAACTTCCTCACTAATTGGTGTAGGAATCACTGGAACTGATTTCTGTGATGAACTACTTTCCAATAAGGGAGAAGGTACAATTACCTCATCAAGTTCTACTTTCCTCCCACTCACTTCTTTCGAGAGAAACTTCTTCTCTAGAAAGGATCCATCTTAGCAACGAATAACTTGCCTTCGGATCTGTGATAGAAGGTGTACCCAATAGTTACCTTTGGGTATTCTATGAAGACGCACTTCTCCGATTTGGGTTCGAGCTTATCAGGTGAAAACTTTTTCACATAAGCATCACAACTCCAAAACTTTTAAGAAACGGCAGCTTAGGTTTACTGTTAAACAATAGTTCATATGGTGTCGTCTCAACGGATTTAGATGGTGCCCTATTAAACGTGAATGCATCTGTCTCTAATGCATAACCCCAAAACGATAGTGGTAAATCGGTAAGATACATCATAGATCGCACCATATCCAATGAAGTGCGATTCTGATGTTCGGACACACCATTATGTTGTGGTGTTCCATGTGGCGTGAGCTGTGAAACTATTCCACTTTGTTTTAATTGAAGACCAAACTCGCAACTCAAATATTCATCTCCACGATCAGATCGCAAAACTTTATTTTCTTGTTACGATGATTTTCCACTTCACTCTGAAATTCTTTGAACTTTTCAACTATTTCAGACTTATGTTTCATCAAGTAGACATATCCATATCTGCTCAAATCATCTGTGAAGGTCAGAAAATAATGATACTTGCCACGGGCATCAACACTCATTGGATCGCATACATCAGTATGTATTATTTCCAACAAGTTTGTTGCTCGTTCCATTGTTCCGAACAACGGAGTTTCAGTCATCTTGCCCAAAAGGCACGGTTCCCAAGCATCAAACGATTCATAATTAAGTGATTCCAAAAACCCATCAGCATGGAGTTTCTTCATGCGCTTTACACCGATATGACCCAAACGGCAGTGCCACAAATAAGTTGCACTATCATTATTAACTTTGCATCTTTTGGCATCAATATTATGAATATGTGTATCACTACGATCGAGATCCAACAAACTATTTTCATTGGGTGTATGACCATTGAAGGTTTTATTCATTTAAATAGAACAACAATTATTCTCTGATTTTAAATGAATAATCGTATTGCAATGAACATGATCAAATCATATTCATGCTCAACATAAACGCCAAATAACATTTATTTAGGTTTATCACTAATCCGAAAGTATAGGGAGTGTGCGATGATGATCATATCAATCTTGGAACTACTTCCAACACTCATCGTCACTTCCCTTCAACTAGTCTTTGTTTATTCTCAGACTCTGTTTGAGTTACTAATCTTAGCAACCGAACAAGTATCAAATACTCGGGGCTACTATAAACACTAGTAAAGCACACATCAATAACCTGTATATCAAATATACCCTTGTTCACTTTCCCATCCTTCTTATCCACCAAATATTTGGAGTAGTTCCACTTCCAAAGGACCATTTCCTTTGCAGTAGAAGCACTCGGTTTCAGGCTTTAGGTTCAGCTTTGGGCTTCTTCATGGGGAGTGACAACTTACTTGTCTTTCTACTTGAAGTTCCCTTTCTTTCCTTTGCCCTTCTCTTGAAACCAGTGGTCTTTTCAATCATCAACACTTGATGCTCTTTCTTGATTTCTACCTTCGTCGATTTCAACATCACGAAGAGCTCGAATCGTTTTCGTCATCCCTTGCATACTATAGTTCATCACGAAGTTCTAGTAACTTAGTGATGGTGACTAGAGAATTCTGTCAATCACTATCTTATCGGAAGATTAACTCCCACTTGATTCAAGCGATTAAAGTACCCGCACAATCTGAGCACATGCTCACTAGTTGAGCGATTCTCCTCCATCTTTTAGCTATAGAACTTGTTGGAGACTTCATATCTCTCAACTCGGGTATTTGCTTGAAATATTAACTTCAACTCCTGGAACATCTCATTGGTCCATGACGTTCAAAACGTCTTTGAAGTCCCGATTCTAAGCCGTTAAGTATGGTGCACTAAACTATCAAGTAGTCATCATTTTGAGCTAGCCAAACGTTCATAACGTCTGCATCTGCTCCTACAACAGGTCTGTCACCTAGCGGTGCATTAAGAACATAATTCTTCTGTGCAGCAATGAGGATAAACCTCCGATCACGGATCCAATCCGCATCATTGCTACTAACATTTTTCAATACAATTTTCTCTAGGAACACATATAAAAAACATAGGGAAGCAACAACGCGAGCTTATTGATCTACAAAATAATTTGCAAAATACTACCAGACTAAGTTCATGATAAATTAAAGTTCAATTAATCATATTACTTAAGAACTCCCACTTAGATAGACATCTCTAGTCATCTAAGTGATTACGTGATCCAAATCAACTAAACCATGTCCGATCATCACGTGAGATGGAGTAGTTTCAACGGTGAACATCAATATGTTGATCATATCTACTATATGATTCACGCCGACCTTCGGTCTCCGTGTTCCGAGGCCATATCTGTTATATGCTAGGCTCGTCAAGTTTAACTCGAGTATTCGCGTGTGCAACTGTTTTGCACCCGTTGTATTTGAACGTAGAGCCTATCACACCCGATCATCACGTGGTGTCTCAGCACAAAGAACTTTCGCAACGGTGCATACTCAGGGAGAACACTTCTTGATAATTTTAGTGAGAGATCATCTTAAAATGCTACCGTCAATCAAAAGCAAGATAAGATGCATAAAGGATAAACATCACATGCAATCAATATAAGTGATATGATATGGCCATCATCATCTTGTGCTTGTGATCTCCATCTCCGAAGCACCGTCATGATCACCATCGTCACCGGCGCGACACCTTGATCTCCATCGTAGCATCGTTGTCGTCTCGCCAACTATTGCTTCTACGACTATCGCTACTGCTTAGTGATAAAGTAAAGCAATTACATGGCGTTGCATTTCATACAATAAGCGACAACCATATGGCTCTCGCCATTGCCGATAACTCGGTTACAAAACATGATCATCTCGTACAATAAAATATAGCATCACGTCTTGACCATATCACATCACAACATGCCCTGCAAAAACAAGTTAGACGTCCTCTACTTTGTTGTTGCAAGTTTTACGTGGCTGCTACGGGCTGAGCAAGAACCGTTCTTACCTACGCATCAAAACCACAACGATAGTTTGTCAAGTTGGTGCTGTTTTTGAAGAAAATATGCCCTAGAGGCAATAATAAAGTTATTATTTATTTCCTTATATCATGATAAATGTTTATTATTCATGCTAGAATTGTATTAACCGGAAACATAATACATGTGTGAATACATAGACAAACAGAGTGTCACTAGTATGCCTCTACTTGACTAGCTCGTTAATCAAAGATGGTTATGTTTCCTAACCATAGACATGAGTTGTCATTTGATTAACGGGATCACATCATTAGGAGAATGATCTGATTGACATGACCCATTCCGTTAGCCTAGCACTTGATCGTTTAGTATGTTGCTATTGCTTTATCCATGACTTATACATGTTCCTATAACTATGAGATTATGCAACTCCCGTTTACCGGAGGAACACTTTGGGTACTACCAAACTTCACAACGTAACTGGGTGATTATAAAGGAGTACTACAGGTGTCTCCAAAGGCAGATGTTGGGTTGGCGTATTTCGAGATTAGGATTTGTCACTCCGATTGTCGGAGAGGTATCTCTGGTTCTCTCGGTAATACACATCACTAAGCCTTGCAAGCATTACAACTAAAGAGTTAGCTGTGGGATGGTGTATTACGGAACGAGTAAAGAGACTTGCCAAGAATCTAGATTGAACTAGGTATTGGATACCGGCGATCGAATCTCGGGCAAGTAACATACCGATGACAAAGGGAACAACGTATGTTGTTATGCGGTCTGACCGATAAAGATCTTCGTAGAATATGTAGGAGCCAATATGGGCATCCAGGTCCCGCTATTGGTTATTGACCGAAGATGTGTCTCGGTCATGTCTACATTATTCTCGAACCGTAGGGTCCGCACGCTTAAGGTTTCGATGACGGTTATATTATGAGTTTGTGTATTTTGATGTACCAAGGAGTTCGAGTCCCGGATGTGATCACGGACATGACGAGGAGTCTCAAATGATCGAGACATAAAGATTGATATATTGGACGGCTATATTCGGACACCGGAAAGGTTCGGAAGTTTCGGAGAAAACGGAGTGCCGGAGGGGTTACGGAACCCCGGGAAGTAATGGGCCTTATTGGGCCAAGAGGGAGAGAGAGGCTGCACCAGGAGGTGGCGCGCCCCCATGGGGAGTCCGAATGGACAAGGAGGGGGGCGCCCCCTCCCTCTCCTCTCCCTCTCTTTCCTTCCCCTTCCTTCTTCCTAGTAGGACTAGGAAAGGGAGTCCTACTCCCACTAGGAGGAGGACCCCCCCTGGCGCGCCTCCTCCTAGGCCGGCCGGCCCTCCCCTTGCTCCTTTATATCACGAGGGCAGGGGGCACCCTAGAACACACAAGTTGATCCTTGAGATCGTTCCTTAGCCGTGTGCGGTGCCCCCTCCACCATATTCCACCTCGGTCATATTGTAGCAGTGCTTAGGCGAAGCCTGCGTCGATAAAACATCAAGATCGTCACCACGCCGTCGTCGTCTTGTGGAACTCTCTCTCCCCGGAGCTTTGCTGGATCGGAGTCCGAGGAGCGTCACCGAGCTGAACGTGTGCCAAGAACTCGGAGGTGCCGGAGTAACAGCGCTGGGATCGGTTGGATCGCGAGGAGAACGTACGACTACTTCCTCTACGTTGTGATCGCTTCCGCTTCGGTCTACGAGGGTACGTAGACAACACTCTCCCCTCTCGTTGCTATGCATCACCATGATCTTGCGTGTGCGTAGGAAATTTTTTGAAATTACTACGTTCCCGAACAGTGGCATCCGAGCCTAGGTTTTTATGGTTTGATGTTTTGCACGAGTAGAACACAAGTGAGTTGTGGGCGATACAAGTCATACTGCCTACCAGCATGTCATACTTTGGTTCAGTGGTATTGTGAGATGAAGCGCCCGGACCGACATTACGCGTGACGCTTCGCGAGACTGGTTTCACTGCTACGAGCACTCGTGCTTAAAGGTGGCTGGCGGGTGTCTGTCTCTCACTTTAGTTGAATCGAGTGTGGCTACGCCCGGTCCTTGAGAAGGTTAAACGGAGTCTATTTGACGAAGTATCGTTGTGGTTTTGATGCGTGGGTGAGATTGGTTCTTGCTTAAGCCCGTAGCAGCCACGTAAAATTTGCAACAACAAAGTAGAGGACGTCTAACTTGTTTTTGCAGGGCATGTTGTGATGTGATATGGTCAAGACATGATGCTATATTTTATTGTATGAGATGATCATGTTTTGTAACCGGTTATCGACAATCGGCTGGAGCCATATGGTTGTCGCTTTATTGTATGAAATGCAACGCTCAGTAATTGCTTTACTTTATCACTAAGCGGTAGCGATAGTCGAGAAGCAATAGATGGCGAAACGACAACGATGCTACGATGGAGATCAATGTCTCGCGCCGTGGCGATGGTGATCACGACGGTGCTTCGGAGATGGAGATCACAAGCACAAGATGATGATGGCCATATCATATCACTTATATTGATTGCATGTGATGTTTATCTTTTATGCATCTTATTTTGCTTTGATTGACGGTAGCATTTTAAGATGATCTCTCACTAAAATTATCAAGTAGTGTTCTCCTGAGTATGCACCGCTGCCAAAGTTCGTCGTGTCGAGACACCACGTGATGATCGGGTGTGATAAGCTCTCGTCCATCTACAACGGGTGCAAGCCAGTTTTGCACACGCAGAATACTCAGTTATACTTGACGAGCCTAGCATATGCAGATATGGCCTCGGAACACGGAGACCGAAATGTCGGCGTGAATCATATAGTAGATATGATCAACATAAGATGTTCACCATTGAAAACTACTCCATCTCACGTGATGATCGGTTATGGTTTAGTTGATTTGGATCACGTGATCACTTAGATGACTAGAGAGATGTCTGCTCTAAGTGGGAGTTCTTAAGTAATATGATTAATTGAACTTAAATTTATCATGAACTTAGTACCGATAGTATCTTGCTTGTTTATGTCTGCTTATAGATAGATGGCTCGTGCTGTTGTTCCGTTGAATTTTAATGCGTTCCTTGAGAAAGCAAAGTTGAAAGATGATGGTAGCAATTACACGGACTGGGTCCGTAACTCGAGGATTATCCTCATTGCTGCATGTAAGAGTTACGTCCTGGATGCACCGCTAGGTGCCAGTGCCCTTCGCTGATGCAATCGACGACGTTAAGAACGTCTGGCGAGCAAAGCTGATGACTACTCTATAGTTCAGTGTGCCATGCTTTACGGCTTAGAACTGGTCTTCAACGACGTTTTGAGCGTCATGGAGCATATGAGATGTTCCAGGAGTTGAAGTTGATATTTCAACAGAATGCCCGGATTGAGAGATATGAAGTCTCCAATAAGTTCTATAGTTGCAAGATGGAAGAGAATGGGTGCATCGGTGAGCACATACTCAGAATGTCCGGTATTACAATCACTTGACTCAACGGGAGTTGATCTTCCGGATGATTGTGTCATTGACAGAATTCTTCAATCACGCCACCAAGCTACAAAGGCTTCGTGATGAACTATAATATGCAAGGGTTAGTAAAGACTATGCTCGAGCTCTTCGCAATGCTAAAGGCTGGAGGTAGAAATCAAGAAGGAGCATCAAGTGTTGATGGTCAATAAGACCACTAGTTTCAAGAAGAAAGGCAAAGGGAAGAAAAAGGGGAACTTCAAGAAGAACAGCAAACAAGTTGCTGCTCAAGAGAAGAAACCCAAGTCTGGACCTAAACCTGAAACTGAGTGCTTCTACTGCAAGCAGAATGGTCACTGGAAGCGGAAATGCCCTGAATATTTGGTGGATAAGAAGGATGGCGAAGTGAGCAAGGGTATATTTGATATACAGGTTATTGATGTGTGCCTTACTAGTGTTTATAGTAGCCCCTGAGTATTTAATACTTGTTCGGTTGCTAAGATTAGTAACTCGAAACAGGAGTTACAGAATAAACAGAGACTAGTTGAGGGTAAAGTGACGATGTGTGTTGGAAGTGGTTCCAAGATTGATATGATCATCATCGCACACTCCCTATACTTTCGGGATTAGTGTTAACCCTAAATAAATGTTATTTGGCGTTTGCGTTGAGCATGAATATGATTTGATCATGTTTATTGCAATACGGTTATTCATTTAAAGTCAGAGAATAATTGTTGTTCTGTTTACATGAATAAAACCTTCAATGGTCATACACCCAATGAAAATAGTTTGTTGGATCTCGATCGTGTGATACACATATTCATAATATTGAAACCAAAAGATGTAAAGTTAATAATGATAGTGCAATTTATTTGTGGCACTGCCGTTTGGGGTCATATCGGTGTAAAGCGCATGAAGAAACTCCATAAAGATGGATTTTCGAAATCACTTGGTTATGAATCGTTTGATGCTTGCGAACCGTGCCTTTGGGCAAGATGACTGAAACTCTGTTGTTCGGAACAATGGAACAAGCTACTGACTTATTGGAAATAATACATACCGATGTATACGATCCAATGAGTGTTGATGCTCGTGGCAAGTATCGTTATTATCTGACCTTCACAAGATGATTTGAGCAGATATGGGTATATCTACTTGATGAAACATAAGTCTGAAATAATTGAAAAGTTCAAAGAATTTCAGAGTGAAGTGGGAAATCATCGTAACAAGAAAATAAAGTTTCTGCGATCTGATCGTGGAGATGAATATTTGAGTTACGAGTTTGGTCTTCATTTGAAACAATGTGAAATAGTTTCGCAACTCACGCCATATGGAACACCACAGCATAATGGTGTGTCCGAAAGTCGTAACCGCACTTTATTGGATATGGTGCGATCTATGATGTCTCTTATCGGTTTACCACTATCGCTTTTGGGGTTATGCATTAGAGACAGCTGCATTCACGCTTAATAGGGCACCATCTAAATCCGTTGAGGCGACACCGTATGAACTATGGTTTAACAAGAAACCTAAGTCGTCGTTTCTTAAAATTTTGGAGTTGTGATGCTTATGTGAAAAAGTTTTCACCTGATAAGCTCGAACCCAAATCGGAGAAGTGCGTCTTCATAGAATACCCAAAGGTAACTATTGGGTACACCTTCTATCACAGATCCGAAGGCAAGTTTTTCGTTGCTAAGATGGATCCTTTCTAGAGAAGAAGTTTCTCTCGAAAGAAGTGAGTGGGAGGAAAGTAGAGCTTGATAAGGTAATTGTACCTTCTCCCGAATTGGAAAGTAGTTCATCACGTAAATCAGTTCTGTGATTCCTACACCAATTAGTGAGGAAGTTAATGATGATGATCATGAAACTTCAGATCAAGTTGCTACCAAACCTCGTGGGTCTTCCGAGTAAGATCCGCACAGAGTGGTACGGTAATCATGTTCGGAAGTCATGTTACTAGACCATGATGAACCTCTGAAATATGAGGAAGCGGTGATGAGCCCAGATTCATGAAATGGCTTGAGACCATGAAATCTGAGATAGGATCCATGTATGAGAACAAAGTATGGACTTTGATTGACTTGCTCGATGATCAGCAAGCAATGTTAAATAAATGGATCTTCAAGAGGAAGACGGACACTGATATTAGTGTTACTATCTACAAAGCCCGACTTGTCACAAAAAGGTTTTCGACAAGTTCAAGGTGTTGACTACAATGAGATTTTCTCAACTGTAGCGATGCTTAAGTCTGTCCGAATCATGTTAGCAATTGCCACATTTTATGAAATCTGGCAAATGGATGTAAAAACTACATTCTTTAATGGATTTATTAAAGAAGAGTTGTATATGATGCAACCGAAGGTTTTGTCAATCCTAAAGGAGCTAACAAAATGTGCAAGCTCCAATGATCCATCTATGGACTGGTGCAAGCATCTCGGAGTTGGAATAAACGCTTTGATAGTGTGATCAAAGCATATGGTTTTATACAGACTTTTGGAGAAGCCTGTATTTACAAGAAAGTGAGTGGGAGCACTACAACATTTCTGATAAGTATATGTGAATGACATATTGTTGATCGGAAATGATGTAGAATTATTCTGCAAAGCATAAAGGAGTATTTGAAAGGAGTTTTTCAAAGAAGGACCTCGGTGAAGCTGCTTACATATTGAGCATCAAGATCTATAGAGATAGATCAAGACGCTTGATAAGTTTTTCAATGAATACATACCTTGACAAGATTTTGAAGTAGTTCAAAATAGAACAGTCAAAGAAAGAGTTCTTGCCTGTGTTACAAGGTGCGAGATTGAGTAAGACTTAAAACCCGACCACGGCAGAAGATAGAAAAAGAATGAAAGTCATTCCCTATGCATCAGCCATAGGTTCTATAAAGTATGTCATGCTGTATACCAGATCTATTGCATACCCTACCACTAAGCTTGGCAAGGGAGTACAATAGTGATCTAGGAGTAGATCAATGGACATCGGTCAAAATTATCCTTAGTAGAATAAGGATATGTTTCTCGATTATGGAAGTGAAAAAGGTTCGTAAATAAAGGGTTACGCCGATGCAAGTTTTAACACTAATCTAGATGACTCGAGTCTCAATCTGGATACATATTGAAAGTGGGAGCAATTAGCTAGAGTAGCTCCGCAAGCGAGCATTGTAGACATAGAAATTTGCAAAATACTTACGGCTCTGAATGTGACAGACCCGTTGACTAAAATTATCTCACAAGCAAAACATGATCACACCTTAATACTCTTTGGGTGTTAATCACATAGCGATGTGAACTAGATTACTGACTCTAGTAAACCAATTTGGGTGTTGGTCACATGTCGATGTAAACTATGGGTGTTAACCACATATAGATGTGAACTATTGATGTTAAATCACATGGCGATGTGAACTAGATTATTGACTATAGTGCAAGTGGGAGACTGAAGGAAATATGCCCTAGAGGCAATAATAAAGTTATTATTTATTTCCTTATATCATGATAAATGTTTATTATTCATGCTAGAATTGTATTAACCGGAAACATAATACATGTGTGAATACATAGACAAACAGAGTGTCACTAGTATGCCTCTACTTGACTAGCTCGTTAATCAAAGATGGTTATGTTTCCTAACCATAGACATGAGTTGTCATTTGATTAACGGGATCACATCATTAGGAGAATGATCTGATTGACATGACCCATTCCGTTAGCCTAGCACTTGATCGCTTAGTATGTTGCTATTGCTTTATCCATGACTTATACATGTTCCTATAACTATGAGATTATGCAACTCCGTTTACGGAGGAACACTTTGGTACTACCAAACGTCACAACGAATCGGGTGATTATAAAGGAGTACTACAGGTGTCTCCAAAGGCAGATGTTGGGTTGGCGATTTCGAGATTAGGATTTGTCACTCCGATTGTCGGAGAGGTATCTCTGGGCCCTCTCGGTAATACACATCACTAAGCCTTGCAAGCATTACAACTAAAGAGTTAGCTGTGAGATGGTGTATTACGGAAGCGAGTAAAGAGACTTGCCATGAATCGAGATTGAACTAGGTATTGGATACCGACGATCGAATCTCGGGCAAGTAACATACCGATGACAAAGGGAACAATGTATGTTGTTATGCGGTCTCGACCGATAAAGATCTTCGTAGAATATGTAGGAGCCAATATGGGCATCCAGGTCCCGCTATTGGTTATTGACCGGAGATGTGTCTCGGTCATGTCTACATTATTCTCGAACCGTAGGGTCCGTGCACGCTTAAGGTTTCAATGACGGTTATATTATGAGTTTGTGTATTTTGATGTACCAAGGAGTTCGAGTCCCGGATGTGATCACGGACATGACGAGGAGTCTCGAAATGATCGAGACATAAAGATTGATATATTGACGGCTATATTCGGACACGGAAAGGTTCCGAAGTTTCGGAGAAAACCGGAGTGCCGGAGGGTTACGGAACCCCCGGGAAGTAATGGGCCTTATTGGGCCAAGAGGGAGAGAGAGGCTGCACCAGGAGGTGGCGCGCCCCCCCATGGGGAGTCCGAATTGGACAAGGAGGGGGGGGGCCCCCCCCTCTCTCCTCTCCCTCTCTTCCTTCCCCTTCCTTCTTCCTAGTAGGACTAGGAAAGGGAGTCCTACTCCCACTGGGAGGAGGACTCCCCCTCCTGGCGCGCCCTCCTAGGGCGGCCGGCCTCCCCTTGCTCCTTTATATCACGGGGGCAGGGGGCACCCTAGAACACACAAGTTGATCCTTGAGATCGTTCCTTGGCAGTGCGGTGCCCCCTCCACCATATTCCACCTCGGTCATATTGTAGCAGTGCTTAGGCGAAGCCTGCGTCGATAAAACATCAAGATCGTCACCACGCCGCCGTCGTCTTGTGAACTCTCTCTCCCGAGCTTTGCTGGATCGAGTCCGAGGCGTCACCGAGCTGAGCGTGTGCCAAGAACTCGGAGGTGCCGGAGTGCTTGGCGCTGGGATCGGTTGGATCGCGAGGAGAACGTCGACTACTTCCTCTACGTTGATCGCTTCGCTTCGGTCTCACGAGGGTACGTAGACAACACTCTCCCCTCTCGTTGCTATGCATCACCATGATCTTGCGTGTGCGTAGGAAATTTTTTGAAATTACTACGTTCCCCAACAGTTTTAACCTTCGCAAGGACCGGGCGTAGCCACACTCGGTTCAACTAAAGTGAGAGAAACAGACACCCGCCGGTCACCTTTAAGCAACGAGTGCTCGAAGCGGTGAAACCAGTCTCGCGTAAGCGTACGCGTAATGTCGGTCCGGGCCGCTTCATCTCACAATACCGCCGAACCAAAGTATGACATGCTGGTAAGCAGTATGACTTATATCGCCCACAACTCACTTGTGTTCTACTCGTGCATATGACATCAACGCATAAAACCAGGCTCGGATGCCACTGTTGAGGAAGGTAGTAATTTCATACGCACACGCCAGATCATGGTGATGGCATAGCAACGAGAGGGGAGAGTGTATGTCCACGTACCCTCGTAGACCGTAAGCGAAAGCGTTATAACAACGCGGTTGATGTAGTCATCGCCTTCACGATCCGACCGATCCAAGTACCGAACGCACGGCACCTCCGAGTTCAAGACACGTTCAGCTCGATGACGATCCGCTGGCTCCGATCCAGCAAAGCGTCGGGGATGAGTTCCACAAGACGACGGCGCGGGACGATGATGATGCTCCACCGGCGCAGAGCCGCTTAAGCTCCGCGACGATATGACTCTACGGCGCAGGCTTCACTAAGCTCCGCGACGATATGACCGAGTGGAATATGGTGGAGGGGCACCAGACACGGCTAAGGAACGATCCGTAGATCAACTTGTGTGTCATGGGGTGCCCCCGCCCCGTGATATAAAGGAGGGAGGGAGGAGGAGGCCGCCCTAGGAGGGCGCCATGGGAGTCCTACTCCCACCGGGAGTAGGATTCCCCTTTCCTAGTCCAACTAGGAGTCCTTCCATGTATTAGGAGTAGGAGACAAGGAAGGGAAGAAAGAAGGGAAGGAAGGAGGGGTGTGTGATAGCACGGCTTATTAGGGATGATAGACTACTCATATCAATAAGGAATTCCTTCTTTTCGGAGCCCATTCGGACGAACTCCAAAGTTAAGCGTGCTCAGCTTGGAGTAGTGTCGATGATGGGTGACCGACCGAAGTTGCTCCCGGTGCGTCATTTAGTGAGGACAAAGTGCGCAGAAAAGACTAGTATTGATCTGTGGGGCGAGTCTAGATCCGCCAGAATAACGACCACCGGCGGGTGCATCGGGGCGTTACAAGTTGGTATCGAGCCGACCCTCGCGATTACACGGATGGTTGCGACAGGTGCGTGGTCATGTTGTTCATGACGCTTGTGACCCGTCGTGGCACCCGACATGGCACATGTACCGACTGGAAGCACGACGTTTGTGCCAAGAGGAGCGTTCTCGTGGCCCGACGAGGACGTCGGTTCCTCCGAGTGGGGGTGTATGTGATAGCCTGGCTTATTAGGGATGATAGACTACTCATATCAATAAGGAATTCCTTCTTTTAGGGAGCCCATTCGACAGAACTCCAAAGTTAAGCGTGCTCAGCTTGGAGTAGTGTCGGGATGGGTGACCGATCGAAGTTGCTCCGGTGCGCATCTGAGTGAGGACAAAGTGCGCAAAAGACTAGTATTGATCTGTGGGGCCATCTAGATCCCGCCAGAGTAACGACCACCGCGGGTGCATCGGGCGTTACAGGTGCGGCCCTCCCTAGTCAATTCGGACTAGGCCATGGGCGCGCGCCTGCCCTAGGCAGCCCTCTCTCTTTCCGCAGGCCCAATAAGGCCCAATACTTCTCCCGGCGAAATCCCGTAACTCTCAGTACTCAAAAATACCGAATCATTCGAACCTTCCAAGTCCGAATATAGTCGTCCAATATATCGATCTTTACGCCTCGACCATTTCGAGACTCCTCGTCATGTCCCCGATCTCATCCGGGACTACGAACTCCTTCGTACATCAAAACTCATAAACTCATAATATAACTATCATCGAAACCTTGTTGCGTGCGGACCCTACGGGTTCGAGAACTATGTAGACATGAACTAGAACTATTCTTGGTCAATAACCAATAGCGGAACCTGGATGCCCATATTGGTCCTACATATTCTACTTAAGATCTTTATCGGTCAAACCGCATAACAACATACTTTGTTCCTTTGTCATCGGTATGTTACTTGCCCGAGATTTGATCGTCGGTATCCAATACCTAGTTCATTCTCGCATCGGCAAGTCTCTTTACTCGTTACGTAATGCATCATTCGTAACTAACTCATTAGCTACATCGCTTGCAAGGCTTATAGTGATGTGCATTACCGAGAGGGCCCAGAGATACCTCTCCACAATCGGAGGACAAAACCTAATCTCGAAATACGCCAACCCAACATGTACCTTTGGAGACACATGTAGTACTCCTTTATAATCACCCAGTTACGTTGTTACGTTTGGTAGCACCCAAAGTGTTCCTCCGGTAAACGGGAGTTGCATAATCTCATAGTTACAGGAACATGTATAAGTCATGAAGAAAGCAATAGCAACATACTAAACGATCAAGTGCTAGGCTAACGGAATGGGTCATGTCAATCACATCATTCTCCTAATGATGTGATCCCATTAATCAAATAACAACACATGTCTATGGTTAGGAAACATAACCATCTTTGATTAATGAGCTAGTCAAGTAGAGGCATACTAGTGACTATATGTTTGTCTATGTATTCACACATGTATCATGTTTCCGGTTAATAAAATTCTAGCATGAATAATAAACATTTATCATGAAATAAGGAAATAAATAATAACTTTATTATTGCCTCTAGGGCATATTTCCTTCAGGTGTATCTACTTGATGAAACACAAGTCTGAAACATTTGAAAAGTTCAAAGAATTTCAGAGTAAAGTGGAGAATCGTCGTAGCAAGAAAATAAAGTTTCTACGATCTGATCGCGGAGGCGAATATTTGAGTTACGAGTTTAGCCTTCATTTAAAACAATGTGGAATAGTTTCACAACTCACGCCACCTGGAACACCACAGCGTAATGGTGTGTCCGAACGTCGTAACAATACTTTATTAGATATGGTGTGATCTATGATGTCTCTTACCGATTTACCACTATCTTTTTGGGGTTATGCATTAGAGACAGCTGCATTCACGTTAAATAGGGCACCGTTTAAATCCATTGAGACGACATCGTATGAACTGTGGTTTGGCAAGAAACCTAAGCTGTCGTTTCTTAAAGTTTGGGGTTGTGATGCTTATGTGAAAAAGCTTCAGCCTGATAAGCTCTAACCCAAATCGGAGAAGTGCATCTTCATAGGATACACAAAAGAAACTGTTGGGTACACCTTCTATCACAGATCCGAAGGCAAGATCTTTGTTGCTAAGAATGGATCCTTTCTAGAGAAGGAGTTTCTCTCAAAAGAAGTGAATGGGAGGAAATTAGAACTTGATGAGGTAATTGTACCTTCTCTCGAATTGGAAAGTAGCTCATCACAGAAAACCGTTCCCGTGATGCCTACACCAACTAGAGAGGAAGCTAATGATGATGATCATGAAACTTCAGATCAAGTTACTACCGAACCTCGTAGGTCAACCAGAGCATGTTCCGCACCAGAGTGGTACGATAATCCTGTTTTGGAGGTCATGTTACTAGACCATGACGAACCTACGAACTACAAAGAAGCGATGACGAGCCCAGATTCTGATAAATGGCTTGAGGCCATGAAATCTGAGATAGGATTCATGTATGAGAACAAAGTGTGGACTTTGGTTGACTTGCCTGATGATTGGCGTGCCATAGAGAATAAATGGATCTTCAAGAAGAAGACTGACGCTGATGGTAATGTTACTGTCTACAAAGCTCGACTTGTCGCGAAAGGTTTTTGACAAGTTCAAGGAGTTGACTACGATGAGACCTTCTCACCCGTAGCGATGCTTAAGTCTGTCCAAATCATGTCAGCAATTGCCACATTTTATTATTATGAAATCTGGCAAATGGACGTCAAAAACTGCATTCCTTAATGGATTTCTTAAAGAAGAGTTGTATATGATGCAACCAGAAGGTTTTGTCGATCTTAAAGGTGCTAAAAAAGTGTGCAAGCTCCAACGATCCTTAATGGATTTTTGAGCTAAATGACCCTGAAATTGAAAAGCACTTCAAATGAACTCTGAAGAGTTTGAAAATTGGCATGATATTATCATTTCACCCACATAGCATGTGCTAAAAAGTTGAGAGGGTCACGACAAAAACTGGATGCACTTCGTGTACAAAGTGGACAATCTCTTTCAAAGTATCAGGGTTTCGAACGAAAACTCATCTGTTACAAAGGGATTTCATTTTTTTGAACTTATTTGAACTCCAGACTTTTTGTGTGTTCAAAATGAACCATTCAAAGCCTCATCATCAATTTTCAATCCTTTCTGACTTCATATGTCTTCACTTTTTCTTTGCTTGTGTCCTTTGCTTATTGCGCCGTAACCGTGGATAATCTTCATCGTTTAACAGGGTGCTTGGGTCAGCCTTGCCTTTCAAGGGAGGAATTTCATGAAACTTTTCATAATCTTCAGACATGTCCGTCTTGGCCTCCAATCCCACGATGTCTCTTTTTCCTGAAAGAACTATGTGGCGCTTTGGCTCATCCTATGATGTATTCGCTTCCTTATCTTTTCTTTTTCTTGGTTTGGTATACATGTCCTTCACATAGAAAACCTGCGCCACATCATTGGCTAGGACGAAAGGTTCGTCTGTGTACCCAAGATTGTTCAGATCCACTGTTGTCATTCCGTACTGTGGGTCTACCGTACATCCATTACCGGTTCATCTACGTGCATTATATATAATTAAGTGTGTCAAAAACCATTACAGAACATCAATAATAGATAAGTGACCAAATTAATAGAAGTTCATCATCACATTAAAACCAAAGTACATACATAGTTCTCATTGAACAACATATAGCTCTCTAGAGCATCTAATTAAACCATACATTGAAACTATGTAAAATATCTCAATGCAACAACAAATGCGATCATAATCGCAACCAAGGTAACAATTGTGCCAACGGCATAATAATACCAAGACTCGGTATGAATGACATATTTTCTAATCTTTCTAATCTTCAAGCGCATTACATCCATCTTAATCTTGTGAACATCAACGACATCCGCAACATGCAACTCCAATATCATCTTCTCCCCCTCAATTTTTTCCTTCACACTACAGGAAACATGAGATTTGCCGTCAGTACTGCTCTTTGCCGTCAGCATTTGGCTGGGGCAGACGCCAAAGATCAATTTTGCTGGCAGCTACTGACGGCAAAGAACGGCAGACGGCGAAGACATATTTTGCCGTTTGCTAAAAAGAAAACAGATGGCGAAGCCGCTTTGTAATCTGTGGTTTTTATTACAGACGGCAAAGAGCTTGCTTTGCCATCTGTAAAAATAACCGCAGACGGCAAAGACTTTGCCGTCTGTGTTTTTTTTGCATACGGCAAAGCGAGCTCTTTGCCGTCTGTTAAAAAAACATAGACGGCAAAGAGAAAACACATCTCGCGGATCGATCCCATGGATCGATGAGGTGGCACAATCGCAGCCGACCGCTACAACACCTATCCTGATCTCTCACCCATGCTTTGACCATAGCTTTGACCACCGCTTCTGGAACTGCACTGTTTGTTTACTATATTTAATAATAAAAGGTTCTTTGCCGTCTTGGGTGAACGAGGCTTACGGCAAAGGCACATCCTAGCTGACGGCAAAAATGTTTTCTTTGCCGTATGCTATTATTCGACTTGACGGCAAAGATAGAATTTGGATGACGGCAAAGTCTTTGCCGTCTTGCAGATAAAAAGCCGACGGCAAAGTATTCTTTACCGACTTATCTTTGTCGTCTGCTTCCTGACGGCGAAGTCTTTGCCGTCTGTGATCCACAGATGGCAAATTACCTGTTTCCTGTACTGTCAAGTAATTGTTTTCTTCTTCAACTAAATTTAACCTCTTGACAATAGGGTCGGTTGGAATTTCCGGTACACATACCTCCTAGATAAATAAAATCTATGTCACGTTGGTCGGCATAATTGTCATAAACAATAAATGAACCAAATAGTTATAAAAGATAATATACACCACATCCGAATCATAGATGTGGCCGAGGGCCGATGTAGGCGGATACCAAAACCATCGCACTATATAATAACAAGCAATAATAAAAGTAAGAAAATTAGACAAGTATCTATCTAATCATACAAGTAATAATTTTCTCTTTTATAAAGAAGATAAGAACAAGAGGCTCACCACGGTGGTGTCGGTGGAAGGATCGGCACGGGCGATTGACGGCGTTGAAGACGGAGATGGGACGTGACAGACCGCTAAACCTAGACAAATCTTGAGGAAAATGGAGCTTGGAGGTCGAGTTTGGAGAGGAGAAAGCTTAAGTAGTGTGGCTCGGGCATTTCATCGAACACCTCATGTGCATAGGAGGTGAGCTAGAGCACCACAAAGCCCTCCCCTCGCCGCCGGAAAAAACAGAGCAAGAGTGCTGCTCGCATGAGCGAGGTATATATAGCCACCTCGTTGGTCCCGGTTCGTGGCTGGAACCGGGACTAAAGGCCACCCTTTGGTCCCGGTTCCAGCCACGAACCGGGACCCATGGATGTGGGCAAGGAGCGAGGCCCATTGGTCCCAGTTCGTGGCTAGAACCGGGACAAAAGGGTCCAGACGAACCGGGACCAATGCCCCACGAGGCCCGACCGGCCCCCTGGGCGCACGAACTGGGACGTATGCCCCCATGGGTCCAGGTTCGTGACTGAACTGAGACTAATGGGCTGGCCAGGCCTGAACCAAAGCCCTGTTTTCTACTAGTGCCATTCCAAGACAAAATTTTGGCAGCACCTCCCCACTGTTCTCCAAATACACGTCTTGGCAAAATGCCGAGAGAATGTGCATCCGGAGAACAATGGGGAGGCGCCGCCGAAATCCTGTCTCGGAATGGGGTAGAGCATGAACAACGTACCCAATCTACACATCCTCGGGCTGTCCGTGGAAAGCGCTGGACAATCCGAAAGAGCTGCGGTGATAAATATGCAATTGAATACATATTTATTGATGCAACCCTTTCGGATGGGAGACGCCTAGGTTACGCGACTTAATGTGAAAATTTAATCTAGTGACATGGAAAAAAAGCGAACGAGGTCATGGAATTATTGCTCACCTCGGATGTAGAGGATGTAGTCGATTAGAGGAGGGACGACCGTGGACCAACACGTCCAACGTCACAGATCACTTCACGGATATGAAACACCACAATCCTGTAAAATTGACCGAGTGAATTTTTTTAGCTCATCACATATCACATAAAGCATTGACACTATATTATGAACCAACATGAAACAACATCTCAAAATGCAAAAAAAGCTTCATTAAGTGTCTTCTGAAACAACATGACCTAACACTAAACATGACAAAATAACGTGTCATATGAAACAACATGACCTAACACTAACTTGACCAAACACAAAACTTACAAATATTCATCAATCCATCCATCTAACAAATTCATTAATCCATCCATCTATCACAAATCCATCTAACAAATTCATTAATCCATCCATCTATCACGAATCCATCTAACAAAACATCCATCCATCTACCAATATTCATCAATCCATCTAACAAAAATCATCTATTCATCCATGCACATAACAAACATGAACATAATGCAAAAAAATGAAAAGAAAAAACTCACCTTTGGAGCTGGTGTAGCGGGCAAGCAGGGAGGCCGGGGGCAGGGCAGGGAACGGTCGACGGGGGGCGGGGCCGCCGCTGCAGGGCGTCGGCGGAGGGAGGCTCCGAGCCCCGGCCAGCAAGGCGAGGGAAGAGGCCCGAGCAGGAGAGGAAGGGCGGACTCGGGCGGCGTGGGCCAGCAGGCCGGCGAGGCTGGTGGCGGCAAGCGGCCGGGTCGGGTGGGGTGGGGTGGCGAGGGGCGGAGAGGCTGGTGGCGGCGCCGCTGCGGGTCGGGTGGCGAGGCTGTGTGTCGGCGCGCATAAGGAGGGGCGGAGAGGGTCGCGACGACGGGGCGGGTCAGGGTGGCGAGGCTGTGACGGCGGCGGCGCGAGGAGGGGGCGGAGAGGGTCACAACGGCGGCGCGGGTCAGGGTGGAGCGGCGGCGTGACAGGGCAAGTGGGGACGGGGTCGGGGTCAGGCGTCGGTAGGGAATGGGTGGAGGGGGTTGCCCCGGAGTGGATAAGGCTAACTATGCCGACAACTTAGCCGTCGACATAAGTGACGATGTCACGTGGCAACCTATGCCGACGGCTTTGCCTCGGCATAGTTATCTGGTCAACTTTTTTAGGATTAGTCCCACCTCGCCCAAAGACAAGAAATATGACCAGTTTAAATAGTTTGCTAATCCTAACGAAGCAAGCACCGGTATTCATTAGACTTCCGTTAAGAAAACGGATAATTACGGTAAAACTTTCAGTGCCCGGGCACGGCCCGGTGCCCGTGCACTGAAGATTTCACTGTGAACGTCCGTTTTCCATGATGAATGCCAGTCTTTTTTATAAATTCAAATATTACTTTTTTTGTTTGTCATTTTTATGAGAACCCGGTGCGAAGCTCTTGTGGCGTGGCCGTTTCCCTCCTCCAGGTGCCGGCGGCGGCGCCGTCCGTTAGGGGGGCCACACCCCGGAGACGCGTACTGCCTCTTTAGACATGCGCCACCACACCGCACAACATGTATGAGGGCTCGGTGCGACGCTCCGGTGGCATGGCTACCCCCTAAGGGCCCCCGTCCCGCCCAACCCTGTAGCATTTGACCACGAGATCTAGTCCTTTGACTTCCGTCGGACGGGATTTGACCAGTGGACCTCTCCACCCGGTTGTGTTAGGTCAGCCCATAGGAACACTTGGGAGGACCATCCGGGCCAAACCCACAGCAAGATCCCCTCCATGTAGACACGACACAGACGTTTGCCCCCTCCAGGTGCCGGTAGCGGCGCCGTCCGTGAGGGGGGCCATACCCCGGAGACGCGTGCCGCCTCTTCAGACATGCCACCACACCGTACGACATGTATGATGGCCCGGTGCAACGCTCCTGTGGCATTGCTACCCCCAGGGCCCCCGCCCCGCCTAACCCTAGAGCGGTTGACCACGAGATCTAGCCCTTTGACTTTCCACAGACGGGCTTTGACCAGTGGGCCTCTCCACCCGGTTGTGTTAGGTCAGTCCATAGGAACACTTGGGAGCAACATCCGGGCAAAACCCACAGCAAGATCCCCTCCGTGTAGACCCAACGCGGCCGTTTCCCCCCTCCGGGTGCTGACGGTGGCGCCGTCAGTGAGGGGGGCCACACCCCGGAGACGCGTGCCGCCTCTTCAGACATGCCACCACACCGTACGACATGTATGAGGGCCCGGTGCGACGCTCCAGTGGCATTGATACCATCCAGGGCCCCCGTCCCGCCTAATCATGTAGCGTTTGACCACGAGATCTAACCCTTTGACTTTCCATGGACGAGCTTTAACCAGTGGACCTCTCCACCCGGTTGTCTTAGGTCGGCCCATAGGAGCATTCGGGAGCAACATTCGGGCCAAACCCACAGCAAGATCCCCTCCATGTAGACCCGACGCGACCGTTTCCACCCTGCAGGTGCCGACGGCGGCGCCGTCAGAGGAGGGCCACACCACAGACGCAGCGTGCGCCTCTTGAGACATGCTACCACACCGTCACGACATGTATGAGGGCCCGTGCGGCGCCTCGGTGGCATTACTAACCCCCCCAGGGGCCCCGCCCCGCCTAATCTGTAGCGTTTGACCACAAGATCGATCTAGCCCTTTGACTTTCCACACGGGCTTTGACGGTGGGCCTCTCCACCCGGTTGTGTTAGGTCAGCCCATAGGAACACTTGGGAGCAACATCCGGGCAAAACCCACAACAAGATCCCTCCGTAGACCAACGCGCCGTTTCCCCCTCAGGTCTTGACGGTGGCGCCGTCGGTGAGGGGCCACACCCGAGACGCGTGCCGCCTCTTGAGACATGCCACCACACCGCATTTACATGTATGAGGGCCCGGTGCGACGCTCCAGTGGCATTGATTCCATCCAGGGTCCCCGTCCCGCCTAATCATGGAGCGTTTGACCACGAGATCTAACCCTTTGACTTTCCACGGACAAGCTTTAACCAGTGGACCTCTCCACCCGGTTGTCTTAGGTCGGCCCATAGGAGCATTCGGGAGCAACATTCGGGCCAAACCCACAGCAAGATCCCCTCCGTGTAGACCCGACGCGACCGTTTCCACCCTGCAGGTGCCGACGGCGGCGCCGTCCGAGAGGAGGGCCACACCCCGGAGACGCGTGCCGCCTCTTCAGACATGCCACCACACCGTACGACATGTATGAGGGCCCGGTGCGACGCCTCCGGTGGCATTGCTACCCCCCAGGGCCCCCGCTTGCCTAATCCTGTAGCGTTTGACCATGAGATCTAGCCCTTTGACTTTCCACGGTCGGGCTTTGACCAGTGGACCTCTCCACCCGGTTGTGTTAGGTCAGCCCATAGGAACACTTGGGGAGCAAATTCCGGGCCAAACCCATAGCAAGATCCCCTCCATGTAGACCCGGCACGGTCGTTTCCCCCCTCCAGGTGTCGGTGGCGGCGCCGTCCGTGAGGGGGGGGCACACCCCGGAGACACGTGCCGCCTCTTCATACATGCCACCACACCGTACAACATGTATGAGGGCCCGGTGCGACGTTTCGGTGGCATTGCTACCCCCAGTGCCCTCTCCCCGCCTAACCCTGTAGCGGTTGACCACGAGATCTAGCCCTTTGACTTTCCACGGACGTTCTTTGACCAGTGGACCTCTCCACCCGGTTGTGTTGGGTCAGCCCATAGGAACACTTGGGAGCAACATCCGGGCCAAACCCACAGTAAGATCCCCTCCGTGTAGACCCGACGCAGCCGTTTCCCCCCTCCTGGTGCCGGCGGCGGCGCCGTCCGTGTGGGGGGGCCACACCCCGGAGACGCGTGCCGGGCGTTTGCAACCGCCACAACACTTCCAATCTTGTGAGTGGCCTGTTGGGGAACGTAGTAATTTCAAAAAATTTCCTACGCACACGCAAGATCATGGTGATGGCATAGCAACGAGAGGGGAGAATGTATGTCCGTACCCTCGTGAGACCGTGGCGAAGCGTTATAACAACGCGTTGATGTAGTCGTCGTCTTCACGATCCGACCGATCCAAGTACCAAACGTACGGCACCTCCGAGTTCAGCACACGTTCAGCTCGATGACGATCCCCGGGCTCCGATCCAGCAAAGCGTCGGGGATGAGTTCCGTCAGCACGACGGCGTGGTGACGATGATGATGCTCCACCGGCGCAGAGCTTCTCCTAAGCTCCGCGAAGATATGACTCTTCCGGCGCAGGGCTTCGCCTAAGCTCCGCGACGATATGACTCTACCGGCGCAGGGCTTCGCCTAAGCTCCGCGACGATATGACCGAAGTGGAATATGGTGGAGGGGGCACCGCACACGGCTAAGGAACGATCCGTAGATCAACTTGTGTGTCCATGGGGTGCCCCTGCCCCGTATATAAAGGAGCAAGGGGAGGGGCGGCCGCCCTAGGAGGAGGCGCGCCAAGGGGAGTCCTACTCCCACCGGAGTAGGACTCCTCCTTCCTTGTTGGAGGGGGAAAGAGGGGAGAGGAGGAAGGAAAAGGGGCCTCACCCTTGTCCAATTCGGACCAGAGGGGGCTGCGCGCCTCCTTCCTTTCTCGGCCTTTCTCCTCTATTCCCGTATGGCCCAATAAGGCCCATATACTCCCGGCGAATTCCGTAACTCTCCGTACTCCGAAAAATACCGAATCACTCGGAACCTTTCCGAACTCCGAATATAGTCGTCCAATATATCGATCTTTACGTCTCGACCATTTCGAGACTCCTCGTCATGTCCCCGATCTCATCCGGGACTCCGAACTCCTTCGGTACATCAAAACTCATAAACTCATAATATAACCGCATCGAAACCTTAAGCGTGCGGACCCTACGGGTTCGAGAACTATGTAGACATGATCTAGAACTATTCTTGGTCAATAACCAATAGCGGAACCTGGATGCTCATATTGGCTCCTACATATTCTCTGAAGATCTTTATCGGTCAAACCGCATAACAACATACGTTGTTCCCTTTGTCATCGGTATGTTACTTGCCCGAGATTTTTTCGCTTCGGTATCCAATACCTAGTTCAATCTCGTTCTTCGGCAAGTCTCTTTACTCGTTATGTAATGCATCATTCCGTAACTAACTCATTAGCTACATCGCTTGCAAGGCTTATAGTGATGTGCATTACCGAGAGGGCCCAGAGATACCTCTCCGACAATCGGAGTGACAAAACCTAATCTCAAATCGCCAACCCAACATGTACCTTTGGAGACACCTGTAGTACTCCTTTATAATCACCCGATTACGTTGTGACGTTTGGTAGCACCAAAGTGTTCCTCCGTAAACAGGAGTTGCATAATCTCATAGTTACAGGAACATGTATAAGTCATGAAGAAAGCAATAGCAACATACTAGACGATCAAGTGCTAGGCTAACGGAATGGGTCATGTCAATCACATCATTCTCCTAATGATGTGATCCCATTAATCAAATAACAACACATGTCTATGGTTAGGAAACATAACCATCTTTGATTAATGAGCTAGTCAAGTAGAGGCATACTAGTGACTATATGTTTGTCTATGTATTCACACATGTATCATGTTTCCGGTTAATACAATTCTAGCATGAATAATAAACATTTATCATGAAATAAGGAAATAAATAATAACTTTATTATTGCCTCTAGGGCATATTTCCTTCAGCCTCCCACTTGCACTAGAGTCAATAATCTAGTTCACATCATCATGTGATTCAACCTAATATTCACATCTATGTGATTAACACCCATAGTTCCCTTCGTCATGTGACCAACACCCAAAGGGTTTACTAGAGTCAATAATCTAGTTCACATCGCTATGTGATTAACACCCAAAGAGTACTAAGGGATGATCATGTTTTGCTCGTGAGAGAAGCTTAGTCAACGGGTCTGTCACATTCGAGCCGTATGTATTTTGCAAATATTCTATGTCTACAATGCTCTGCACGGGGCTACTCTAGCTAATTGCTCCCACTTTCAATATGTATCCAGATTGAGACTTAGAGTCATCTGGATCAGTGTAAAAAGTTTGCATCGATGTAACTCTTTACGACGGGCTCTTTTATCACCTCCATAATCGAGAATTATTTCCTTAGTCCTCACTAAGGATGTTCTTGACCAATGTCCAAAGATCTACTCTAGATCACTATTGTACCCCTTGCCAAATACAGAGCAAGGTATACAATAGGTCTGGTACATAGCATAGCATACTTTATAGAACCTATGACTGAGGCATAGGGAATGACTTTTCATTCTCTTTCTATTTTCTGCCGTGGTCGGGTTTTGAGTCTTACTCAATTTCACACCTTGTAACACAGACAAGAAAACTCTTTCTTTGACTGTTCCATTTTGAACTACTTTAAAATCTTGTCAAGGTATGTACTCATTGAAAAACTTATCAAGCGTTTTGATCTATCTCTATAGATCTTGATGCTCAATATGTAAGCAGCTTCACCGAGGTCCTTCTTTGAAAAACTCCTTTCAAATACTCCTTTATGCTTTGCGAATAATTCTACATTATTTCGATCAACAATATGTCATTCACATATACTTATCGAAATGCTGTAGTGCTCCCACTCACTTTCTTGTAAATACAGGCTTCTCCAAAGTCTCAGATAAAACCATATCTTTGATCAAATCATCAAGCATATATTCCAACTCGAGATGCTTGCACCAGTCCATAGATGGATCATTGAAGCTTGCACATTTTGTTAGCTCCTTTAGGATTGACAAAACCTTCTCGGTTGCATCATATACAACTCTTCTTTAATAAATCCATTAAAGAATGTAGTTTTGACATCCATTTGCCAGATTTCATAAAATGTGGCAATTGCTAACATGATTCGGACAGACTTAAGCATCGCTACAGTTGAGAAAATCTCATTGTAGTCAACACCTTGAACTTGTCGAAAACCTTTTTGTGACAAGTCGAGCTTTGTAGATAGTAACGCTACTATCAGTGTTCGTCTTCCTCTTGAAGACCCATTTATTTAACATGGCTTGCTGATCATCGAGCAAGTCAATCAAAGTCCATACTTTGTTCTCATACATGGATCCTATCTCAGATTTCATGGCCTCAAGCCATTTCGCGGAATCTGGGCTCATCATCGCTTCCTCATAGTTCGTAGGTTCATCATGGTCTAGTAACATGACTTCCGAACATGATTACCGTACCACTACAGTGCGGATCTTACTCTGGAAGACCTACGAGGTTTGGTAGCAACTTGATCTGAAGTTTCATGATCATCATCATTAACTTCCTCACTAATTGGTGTAGGAATCACTGGAACTGATTTCGTGATGAACTACTTTCCAATAAGGGAGAAGGTACAATTACCTCATCAAGTTCTACTTTCCTCCCACTCACTTCTTTCGAGAGAAACTTCTTCTCTAGAAAGGATCCATCTTAACAACGAATAACTTGCCTTCGGATCTGTGATAGAAGGTGTACCCAATAGTTTCCTTTGGGTATTCTATGAAGACGCATTCTCGATTTGGGTTCGAGCTTATCAGGTTGAAAACCTTTTCATATAAGCAACACAACTCCAAACTTTAAGAAACGACAGCTTAGGTTTACTGTTAAACCATAGTTCATATGGTGTCGTCTCAACGGATTTAGATGGTGCCCTATTAAACGTGAATGCAGCTGTCTCTAATGCATAACCCCAAAACGATAGTGGTAAACCGATAAGAGACATCATAGATCGCACCATATCAAATAAAGTGCGGTTATGACGTTCGGACACACCATTACGTTATGGTGTTCCATGTGGCGTGAGCTGTGAAACTATTCCACATTGTTTTATATGAAGGCCAAACTCGTAACTCAAATATTCTCCTCCACGATCAGATCGTAGAAACTTTATTTTCTTGTTACGATGATTCTCCACTTCACTCCGAAATTCTTTGAACTTTTCAAATGTTTCAGACTTGTGCTTCATTAAGTAGATATACTCATATCTGCTCAAATCATCTTGTGAAGGTCAGAAAATAACGATACTTGCCGTGAGCTTTAACACTCATCGGACCGCATACATCAAGATGTATTATTTCCAATAAGTCATTTGCTCGCTCCATTGTTCCGAGAACGAGTCTTTAGTCATCTTGCCCATAAGGCATGGTTACGCAAGCATCAAGTGATTCATAATCAAGTGATTCCAAAATCCCATCACCATGGAGTTTCTTCATCGCTTTACACCAATATGACCTAAACGGCAGTGCCACAAATGATTTGCACTATCATTATTAACTTTGCATCTTTTGGCATCAATATTATGAATATGTGTATTGCTACGATCGAGATCCAACAAACTATTTTTATTGGGTGTATGACCATTGAAGGTTTTATTCATGTAAATGAATAGCAATTATTCTCTGACTTTAAATGAATAACCGTATTGCAATAAAAATGATCAAATCATATTCATGCTCAACGCAAACGCCAAATAACATTTATTTAGGTTTAACACTAATCCCGAAAGTATAGGGAGTGTGCGATGATGATCATATCAATCTTGGAACTACTTCCAACACTCATCGTCACTTCCCCTTCAACTAGTTTCTGTTTATTCTGTAACTCCTGTTTCGAGTTACTAATCTTAGCAACCGAACAAGTATCAAATACTCAGGGGCTATTATAAACACTAGTAAGGCACACATCAATAACCTGTATATCATATATAACCTTGTTCACTTTGCCATCCTTCTTATCCACCAAATATTCAGGGGTAGTTCCGCTTCTAGTGACCAGTTCCATTGCAGCAAAATTACTTAGTCTCAGGCTTAGGTCCAGACTTGGGCTTCTTCACTCGAGCAGCAACTTGCTTGCCGTTCCTTTTGAAGTTCCCCTTCTTCCCTTTGCCCTTTTCCTTGAGACTAGTGGTCTTGTCAACCATCAACACTTGATGTTCTTTCTTGATTTCTACCTTTGTCGATTTCAACATTACGAAGAGCTCGGGAATCGTTTTCATCATCCCTTGCATAATAGTCCGATCATCACGTGAGATGGAGTAGTTTCAATGGTGAACATCAATATGTTGATCATATCTAGTATATGATTCACGCTCGACCTTTCGGTCTCCGTGTTCCGAGGCCATATCTGTTATATGCTAGGCTCGTCAAGTTTAACCTGAGTATTCCGCGTGCGCAATTGTTTTGCACCCGTTGTATTTGAACATAGAGCCTATCACACCCGATCATCACGTGGTGTCTCAGCACGAAGAACTTTCGCAACAGTGCATACTCAGGGAGAACACTTCTTGATAATTTTAGTGAGAGATCATCTTAAAATGCTACCGTCAATCAAAGCAAGATAAGATGCATAAAGGATAAACATCACATGCAATCAATATAAGTGATATGATATGGCCATCATCATCTTGTGCTTGTGATCTCCATCTCCGAAGCACCGTCGTGATCACCTCGTCACCGGCGTGACACCTCGATCTCCATCGTAGCATCGTTGTCGTCTCGCCAACTATTGCTTCTACGACTATCGCTACCGCTTAGTGATAAAGTAAAACAATTACATGGCTTTTGCATTTCATACAATAAAGTGACAACCATATGGCTCCTGCCATTGTCGATAACTTCGTTACAAAACATGATCATCTCATACAATGAAATATAGCATCACGTCTTGACCATATCACATCACAACATGCCCTGCAAAAACAAGTTAGACGTCCTCTACTTTGTTGTTGCAAGTTTTACGTGGCTGCTACGGGCTGAGCAAGAACCGTTCTTACCTCGCATCAAAACCACAACGATAGTTTGTCAAGTTGGTGCTGTTTTAACCTTCGCAAGGACCGGGCGTAGCCACACTCGGTTCAACTAAAGTGAGAGAGATGACACCGCGGTCACCTTTAAGGAACGAGTGCTCGAAGCGGTGAAACCAGTCTCGCGTAAGCGTCGCGTAATGTCGGTCCGGGCCGCTTCATCTCACAATACCGCTGAACCAAAGTATGACATGCTGGTAAGCAGTATGACTTATATCGCCCACAACTCACTTGTGTTCTACTCGTGCATATGACATCAACGCATAAAACCAGGCTCGGATGCCACTGTTGGGGAACGTAGTAATTTCAAAAAATTTCCTACGCACACGCAAGATCATGGTGATGGCATAGCAACGAGAGGGGAGAATGTATGTCCACGTACCCTCGTAGACCGTAAGTGGAAGCATTATAACAACGCGGTTGATGTAGTCGTACGTCTTCACGATCCGACCGATCTAAGTACCGAACGCACGGCACCTCCGAGTTCAGCACACGTTCAGCTCGATGACGATCCCCGGGCTCCGATCCAGCAAAGCGTCGGGGATGAGTTCCGTCAGCACGACGGCGTGGTGACGATGATGATGCTCCACCGGCGCAGAGCTTCGCCTAAGCTCCGCGACGATATGACTCTTCCGGCGCAGGGCTTCGCCTAAGCTCCGCGACGATATGACTCTACCGGCGCAGGGCTTCGCTAAGCTCATGACGATATGACCGGTGGAATATGGTGGAGGGGGCACCGCACACGGCTAAGGAACGATCACGTAGATCAACTTGTGTGTCCATGGGGTGCCCCCTGCCCCCGTATATAAAGGAGCAAGGGGGAGGGGGCGGCCGGCCTAGGAGGAGGCGCGCCAAGGGGAGTCCTACTCCCACCGGGAGTAGGACTCCCTCCTTTCCTTGTTGGAGGGGGAAAGAGGGGGAGAGGAGGAAGGAAAAGGGGCCGCACCCTTGTCCAATTCGGACCAGAGGGGGCTGCGCCTCCTTCCTTCGGCCTTTCTCCTCTATTCCCGTATGGCCCAATAAGGCCCATATACTCCCCGGCGAATTCCCGTAACTCTCCCAGACTCAAAAAATACCGAATCACTCGAACCTTTCCGAACTCCGAATATAGTCGTCCAATATATCGATCTTTACGTCTCGACCATTTCGAGACTCCTCGTCATGTCCCCGATCTCATCCGGGACTCAACTCCTTCGGTACATCAAAACTCATAAACTCATAATATAACCATCATCGAAACCTTGTTGCGTGCGGACCCTACGGGTTCGAGAACTATGTAGACATGACCTAGAACTATTCTTGGTCAATAACCAATAGCGGAACCTGGATGCTCATATTGGCTCCTACATATTCTACTTAAGATCTTTACCGTCAAACCGCATAACAACATACATTGTTCCCTTTGTCATCGGTATGTTACTTGCCCGAGATTTGATCGTCGGTATCCAATACCTAGTTCAATCTAGTTCGGGCAAGTCTCTTTACTCGTTACGTAATGCATCATTCCGTAACTAACTCATTAGCTGTGACGCCCTCGATTCAATCGTACACTAATCATGCACGCAAATGTGTACGATCAAGATCAAGGACTCACGGGAAGATATCACAACACAACTCTACAAATAAAAAAGTCATACAAGCATCATAATACAAGCCAGGGGCCTCGAGGGCTCGAATACAAGTGCTCGATCATAGACGAGTCAGCGGAAGCAACAATATCTGAGTACAGACATAAGTTAAACAAGGTGCCATAAGATGGCTAGCACAAACCGGGATACAGATCGAAGAGGACAGGCCTCCTGCCTCGGGATCCTCCTAGGTCACTCCTGGTCGCCGCCGCTGGGCTGCACGTAGTAGTAGGCGCCCGGAGTAGTAGTCGCCGAGGGCGGTGGCGTCGATCCTGGGCTCCATCGTCCGATAGCAGCAATCGAGTAGAGATAGGGAAAAAGGGGAACAAGGCAACCGTGAGTACTCATCCAAAGTACTGCATAAGCAAGGAGCTACACTACATATGCATGGATATATGTGTAAAGGCCATATCGATGGACTGAACTGCAGAAATGCCGTAATAGAGAGAAGGCCTAGTCCTATCAAGACTAGCATCTTCCGAATCCACCATCTTGCAGCAAACAAGAGGGAGTAGAGTAACATAACTTAAAGTAGCAGTAGTGTTATCAACCTCGCCGAGATCCTTTCTCGACTCCTGCGAGAAAGAAATCCCAGAGCCATACTATCCAGCTTATTAACACAATCCAATTCTCATCGCAAAACCATTGCTCATATCCATGTCTCAACTCAAGCATCCAGTTCTAGTTGTATCGATCGGATACAACTCCAAGTGTCCGCTACCGTGGGACAGGATATCGATAGATGTTTTCTTCCCTGCGGTGCACCAACTTACCCACCACGCCGCTTAACTCCGGCGGACACACTTTCTGTGGTCATGCCCGCCTCGGTCAAACAATACGCCGCAACCCGACCTAGGCTTAATAGAGAGGCCAGACGCCGGACTAAACCTATGCCCCGGGGTCATGGGCCATCTCCTGAAACTCCTCAGACGCGTTCGCGGGCGGCCGAAGCAGACCTAGCCTAACAGCGTTCCGGCCCAATCCGCGCCAGCGCCGCTCCGACGCCGACGCCTAATAAGCTTCGCTGATGTATACGACGCAGAACGCCCATACTTAGCCCACGTGATGGTTAGTGCTATCGGGCGAGGCCCTCGGATCAAATATCCAAATCGTGAGTGGATTAGGAACGCGGTAACAAGCGAGACTCACGAAGAGATGTGACCCGTTGCCCGCCTCGAGGACTTGCGGCAAGGGCTAGGAATGCCCGCCACGCCTCGTAATTATCTCGCGGGCACCCTCCAGTCAACCCGTCTCCACATCACTCGCAATTAACGCTGGTACCCTCGTATTCGACCCGTCTTTCCAAGTAACAAAGGTAAAATTCCAAGCAACCGTGAGTCCAAACATCAAGGGGAAAACACGAGGAATCACCCCCGGTGTATTCCACTCAATGTAGTCATCAAGGTGAACATAAGAGGATTCACCCTCGAGGTCCACACTTGAGGGGTTGCACGACAGAGTCGTATCGGAAGTGGTTAAGGAGGAAATCACCCTCGATGACCACAACCGGATAGCTATACTACAGGGTTAATATCAGAGGTGCTGTAGAGGTTTCACCCTCGGTACTCGATAGTAACCTAGTAGTGTCGAGCAACTAAGGGGAAGTGATGTGCGGTGTCGGGGCCTGGTCTCCGATCCCGTTGATCGGGTCTTCAAAGATGAAGCAGGGGCAACAAGGACAAGGTGGGGGGTCACTGATGGGTCTCCAACCAACCTATACTAAGCAGTTTAGGATAAGCAGGTAGGTAACAATAGCAGGTTACAATAAACAGGCTATGCAACAGAATAGGAGCAACAATAACAGTAGCAAAAATCTAGTGCAAGCATGAGAGAATGGAATGGGCGATATCGGGATGATCAAAAAGGGGGGGCTTGCCTGGTTGCTCTGGCAAGAGAGAGGGGTCGTCAACACCGTAGTCGAACTGGCCAGCTGCAGCGTCGGTCTCGTAGTCTACCGAAGAGAAGAGGGGGAAGAAACAATGAATACACGGTAACAGATACATAACGATGCATGACATGCCAAGAAGCGATGCTAGGCGTGCCCTAACGTGGTATGAGGGGATACTGGTTAGGGGGGAAAACATCCGGGAAGTTAACCCGGTTCCGGACGTCTGTCGATGATGAACCGAGAGGAAAGTTTGCAGGTTCGATAGGTTAGGGATGTGTGGTGGACGAACGGACTGCGATCCGGATTCGCCTCGCGTTCGATCAACTTTCATGTACAAAGTTTTTCCATCCGAAGTTACGGATTATTTTATATTAATTTTAATGTTTAACTGATTTTTTTAAAATCCTGGGTTTATTAATAAACTGAAATTTAAAATGAAAAGGCTAAGTGTACCCAGAAATATACCCACCGAGGGGCTGACTGGTGGGCTTGGGCAATCTGTTGACTCAGCAGTTGACTAGTCACTTTGACTAGTCAAAGGGTGATCAGGGGCCACTTAGCGATGACTAGACTTAAATAGACTTTAATTATCTTAGATTAATTAGAAGTGGGGGTCACTGGTCATAGGCCCATCTAACTAATGAACCTAATAATAAAAGAAGGCTAATCCCCAAATAGCCCTGGCGGTCCCAATTGTGAAGTGGCGGAGGCCACGGCTGGGAGCACGCCTTGCCGCTCACGAGGAGGCGCGTGGCGGTGCCAGCCATGAGGGGGGGGTTGCAGGAGCGCCCCTTGCCCAGCGGCACGCAGCATGGGCGGCGGCGGCAACCGGTTACAACAAGGTGTGGCGGACAGGCGATGGATGGTGGAGCTTGACCGCAGGGCGGCGGCCAAGGCGGCGTGGGAAGGCTCATGAGGCGGGAAGGGAGCAGGGTGAGCGGGCGTGTGTGCAGCAGCAGTCGAGGCCAATGCCTACAGGCGGGCACGCGTGGAGGCGCGGTCGTACGGGGACCGAGGGGAGGTGCGGCGAGCACGGCGACTACGGCGACGGAATCAAAGGGGAAACAGTGGGAATCGACGTGGTGCTCACCGGGGAGCACAAGGGTGGCTCGGCGATGGCTTAGGAGCAGCAGAGGCGGCGGATCGATGGCGGAGGCGGTGGTGCCCGAGGAAGAAGAAGGTGTCGATCCGTCGATGCAGGGGCTCCTGCCCAATTGGTGGATGTAGTCAAGGAGTGGACATCGACGGTTCGTGGACGAGGTAGCTAGGCGCGGGAGCCTGTAGGCAAGTGGACGCCGGAAACCATGGCGCCGAGGGCTCAAAGGCGTCTGCGAGGGTAAGAGCTACTGGCGAGGGGGAGGAGGAGAGGTTAGGGTTCACCAAGGAGGGGGGTACTTGTAGTAGGTCGCCGGGAGGTGGTGGATGGCTGCCACCACGCCATGGCGCCGTGGATGGCCGCCACGCCCTGCCCCCCAGATCAGAAGCGAGAGGAAGGGGTAAGTGGGAGTGTGGGCTGGGCCAAAAGTACTATGGTCATCCATTTTCTATTTTCCCTGTTTTGTAATTCAGTTAGCCACTGTTTGTATTTATTTGAGTGATAAAATGAATTTAGTCAAACCTGAAATTTGGCACACAATTTGAGAACAACATTGTGGTGTCGCATAAAAGTTTTAGAGCCAATGTAATTGTTCAAGCATTTTTGGAAATTGAATAAGCCAATTAATATGCCATTGGGCCACTTTATATTTTCCTAGGGATTAAAGGGAGAGCCAAATGACGTTGGTTTTAACAAGACAAAGATCATGGGGATTTATACTAAAATGCGAACATTTTAGTATTATAGTTTGGAGAAGCAATACTTTGACTTGTCTTTTAAATGTGAATTTGAGGTCGGTTTGGGACAAAGTGATGATTAGCAAAATTTAATTATGATGACGTGGCACCATTAATAGGAGTTTACTATAGCTTGACACCCGGGATGTTACAAATCTCCTCCACTAAAAAAAAATCTCGTCCCGAGATTTAAGTGGGGAAGTAAAGAGTAACTTCGCGAATCCCGACCCTTATAGGGTTAATTATCTGGTGAACAATTCAGGGAATGAGGCAGAAGTATCTCTCGAGTTGAACATATGAAATACCTCGAGAGTAAGGTACGAAGGTACCATAATAGGCTCCAAGCGGGTAGGTAGCGGCTCGAAGCCTGAGCCAGAGTGAGAAAGGGGTTCAGAGTAGCGAGAGTAAGTATCGCGTCGATACTGGATTGATCAACGAGCAAGTGGCCCGTGAATTACATAAAAGGGTCAAGCGTGAGGAATAACTTCGGCAACAGGGGTGTACAGGAGAGTCAGGTTTCAATCCAATGGACCTATGGGTTATGGGCCCACCATGTGGGTTGAAAGTAGGAAGGGTGGTGACATCTTGCACGATCATGTAAGCAAGGCATGTCAGAGGAGACTCTGAGGGCCAACAGTAACCAAGGGCGAGGGACTAAGAGAACCATTTTCCCGCTCGTTGAACGAGGCGGACCAATAGGCAAGGTTCTCGTCCACCGGTGGCTACCGGAATGTCATCACAATAGTAACAAGGTCTTACTGACAGAGTTGTACATCGAGGTGCTTACCTAAGCAGGGGATTATCACTGCTTAGATTATATATATCCCAAGAAAGGTTCAAACAACCAATGGAAAGTAAAATATGATTATCATATTAAACAGAACAATGGGAAGGAAAATGTGTTTAAACACATATTTCAGGGATATATCCTTACCAAGGATAAGTAGAGCATGATATCCTTGTCAGGATATAATGTAGAAAACCCTTTAGGTAAGGGGAGAGAAATTTCATGACATTACCCATACAACGGTGTTTGGATAATTGAGCAAGAAACATTTAGCATTGGGCTTCGAATTTTCTTGTTGAAAACCAGAGTATCACAGACATGCTTCGAGATAGCATTGACATGGTCTTCAGGTGAAGATCAGACTTGGAATCACGAAGGATCCATCAGGAATAACTTGTAGTATAAGTCTTACAATTTCCTCATGGATTAACGGATAACCTTGCTGAAAAGGAAACTATAATGATAGGTCCTCCAGCCGCCGGGGGGGGGGGGGGGGTGCTAGGCATGACATCATGCTACCGGTTCATCAAAGGACCAATAACATAACCCTTGGAAAGTTGTCCCAACCATCATATCTGACCGAGATTCAGATCCGATTGGTGTCAGGATACCTCAGACTTAGGATACCTGAGAATAAAAGGTGCAACGCAAATTGACGAGATGACGATGTAAGATTCTCGGTGGAAAGGAACTATGAAGTGATTTCCGTTAACAAGAGTCCATCATTAGCCCAAGGAGAGGACAAGGAGGTGTCTGGTGATCTCAACGGCAATTCACCGAGATTCCCAAAAGATAGACTCCCACATTAGAGTGAACAAGGAGAAAACATTTGTCGGAACAAATGATACTAGGAAATATGCTCGAGGAAAACATACTCTAGTAAACATTGGTTGAAAGGTGCGCCCGATGGGTTGGGTTGCACGACCAATGTCAGAATGGTGACCCAATAATCGATAGGCTAAGAATTTCACTTCAAAGCAAGAGGCTTGCTAGAAGGGCAGAATCCAACCGCATCGTTCACTTGTTGGTACACCGGTTGGAAGTAACACGGGGACCAAGAAAGAATGGTGATGGTGAGAAGCATCTCAATACCAAGAATTTCTTAAGAGGTGGAGCAGTCCTCACAACATCCTTGATATTAGCAGATGGTAATATTCCAAGGTAAAGTAGAACAAATGCTGGATAGCAAGGAACTCAAAGTAAAACACCAAACATGAACAAGCTCGTGTTGGTGGGAAGGCAATAAGGTGGTCGATGATAATACAAATTATCGAGGACAAGGACGGTATTTCTCATCATGAATTCAATTGATATACTGGATGAGCTCAGAAAGCTGAAGATCACGACACCCTTGTCGCGAGAGTACATGAAGATGTAATCGATCGCCGACATCAAGTCAAAGTAATGATGACGTGAAAGGTTATTAGAACCAAGGGTACGACACAAACTCGAAACCAAGCTTGTTGTTCAAGGCGATCGATATGTCGATGAGGATCGACGTAAGGTCGATTCCTCGTCGAAAATTGTGCTCCGTGAAGAAGGAACGGTAGTACCGATAAAATCATCACGACAACGATATAGCCAAACAGGCTAGGAATGGCGTGATCGGATTCAATCTCGTACTTATAGAAGCTTACTGAAGAGTTGTTGAACCGTAGAGCGGACTCGGTTCAGTTATCGGGGTCTTTGAGTGTTCAACAACTCAGTGCCCGCGAAAAATTGGAATCAGTGGGAAGTAGTACTTGAGGAAGAACTCATGAGAAGTTATGCCGTTCCATGATAATCTCGAGATACCAGAGGTAATACTCGATGATATATCAAGGTAGAGGTTGGACGGGGGTTATTGCTCTACAGAAGACAAGTGTAAAACTTGCACGAGAAATGGTATTTTAAAAGAGAACATGATCGGAAACACGATTGCAAAAGGCCAGATCCCTGATATAAGATGAACTTATACCAAAGGAATAATTAATTTAAGAGAAGCTTTAATGATAAGATCTACATCGTGTCCATGGGCATGAACACAAGTTCAAGGTCGACTCCCACTTCTCCAATGCATAACCCTTCATTCACTTCTCGCTTTGATAAAGGCATTAGGGTTGAAAGTTTTACCTGGTGAAATGCCAGATGAGTATGACTCGTGTAAACTTCCGAGTTCACACATATAAAGGAAGGCATAGGTTCAACCCGGCAGGGTATCATGGAAACATATACCACCAGCTTCAATAGTAAATACCACCAGCTCGAAAGCAGAGCATGGTTGTCAAAAGGAAAGGATACAATTTACCAAAGGCATTATATATCGGAGGGAATGGTTCACAAGGTTATTGAATATGAAGGGTGTTGTCCGATAAAATCCAACAAAGGATCTGGTGGTCCACAAGGGATCTGACGTGAGCATCAGTACTCAACTAGAGGAAGAAGAATGCAAGGAGATCAGATTATAGAAACAACTGACTAACTCAATTGTCAAATGCAAAGGAATTATGATTCCCAAATCAAGGGGTCAGAAGCAATGCTCTGACTAGGGATGGATAAGATGAATAGCCTTAGGGTACAATCAAAGACAATGGGCTTGGTCGAGAACCAATTCCAGTTAAAAGAATGGCAGCTCAGCCAGAAAGGTAATTTATAAGGATCAATGATGATTGCGGTTATTCGCAAACATATCGAGTCAACAGACTCAAAATGATAATGACAAGGCATGTCAATATGACTACGAGGCTTATGGGATTAACCATAAGGCAAGCAAGCAAGAATTTCAAGAGCCAAAGGCTCCAGAGGATTTTGGGAAGATCGAATAGTATTTTAGAAGACTTTTGCGAAACACATGAACAACTGGGGTTGAGCGGATACTCGACAAGTGCGAGGATTTATTTGAAGGGGTATTCATGTAGTAAGGAACTGCTAGGCAGTAGGCACAAAGTATTCTCGGAACAATAGAGAACACTTCGGGGTATCTTGTAATAACGAGATCAATGGGGGATGATCGTATGAATTGCAAGTGTAAGCAGTTATCCATACGGATTTATCGGAGGCCAGGAATAGCAAAAGTGATGGGCACAAAGTATCGAGAGAACAACAGAGAGTATCTTCGGAATCTTCTGATTAGCAGACGATCATCTGAAGTGAAAGGGCTCTCCGGGAGAAAAATACTTGCGAGAACCTAAAGTTAGCTTTGTTTTTAGTAAATTCATTTAACCCGAATAGAAGAGAGTTCAGAACCCCAGAGTAAAGATCGAGGAGTAAAAGATCCTAATTCCACCCAATGGCGACGTGTGCCCATAAGACACACAACCATGTTAGTAAAAGTTTGCAATGTCTAGACTCGACTTCGGCCAAGGAGTGTGGAAGGGGGATTCCTACAGGCAATGGCTCGATACCAACTTGTGACGCCCTCGATTCAATCGTACACTAATCATGCACGCAAATGTATGCGATCAAGATCAAGGACTCACGGAAGATATCACAACACAACTCTACAAATAAAAAAGTCATACAAGCAGCATAATACAAGCCGGGGGCCTCGAGGGCTCGAATACAAGTGCTCGATCATAGACGAGTCAGTGGAAGCAACAATATCTGAGTACGGACATAAGTTAAACAAGGTGCCATAAGATGGCTAGCACAAACCGGGATACAGATCGAAGAGGACAGGCCTCCCGCCTCGGGATCCTCCTAGGTCACTCCTGGTCGTCGCCGGGCTGGCTGCACGTAGTAGTAGGCGCCCGAGTAGTAGTCGTCGAGGCGGTGGCGTCGGATCCCAGGCTCCATCGTCGATAGCAGCAATCGAGTAGAGATAGGGAAAAAGGGAACAAGGCAACCGTGAGTACTCATCCAAAGTACTGCAAGCAAGGAGCTACACTACATATGCATGGATATATGTGTAAAGGCCATATCGGTGGACTGAATGCAGAAATGCCGAATAGAGAGAAGGCCTAGTCCTATCAAGACTAGCATCTTCCGAATCCACCATCTTGCAGCAAACAAGAGGGAGTAGAGTAACATAACTTAAAGTAGCAGTAGTGTTATCAACCTCGGCCAGAGATCCTTTCTCGACTCCCTGCGAGAAAGAAATCCCAGAGCCATACTATCCAGTTATTAACACAATCCAATTCTCATCGCAAACCATTGCTCATATCCATGTCTCAACTCAAGCATCCAGTTCTAGTTGTATCGATCGGGATACAACTCCAAGTGTCCGTTACCGTAGGACAGGCTATCGATAGATGTTTTCTTCCCTGCAGGGGTGCACCAACTTACCCACCACGCTCGCTTAACTCCGGCCGGACACACTTTCCGGTCATGCCCGCCTCGGTCAAACAATACGCCGCAACCCGACCTAGGCTTAATAGAGAGGCCAGCACGCGGACTAAACCTATGCCCCGGGGTCATGGGCCATCTCCTCGAACTCCTGACGCTATGTAGGGCGGCCGGAAGCGCACCTAGCCTAACAGCGCTCCAGCCCAATCCGGCAAGCCGCGCTCCGGACGCCGACGTCTAATAAGCTTCGCTGATGTATACGACGCAGAACGCCCATACTTAGCCCACGTGATGGTTAGTGCTATCAAGCGAGGCCCCTCGGATCAAATATCCAAATCGTAGTGGATTAGGAACGCGGTAACAAGCGAGACTCACGAAAGATGTGACCCGTTGCCCGCCTCGAGGACTTGCGGCAAGGGCTAGGAATGCCCGCCACGCCTCGTAATTATCTCGCGGGCACCCTCCAGTCAACCCGTCTCCACATCACTCGCATTAAGCGCTGGTACCCCTCGGGTCGACCGTCTTTCCAAGTAACAATGGTAAAATTCCAAGCAACCGTGAGTCCAAACATCAAGGGAAAACACGAGGAATCACCCCGGTGTATTCCACTCAATGTAGTCATCAAGGTGAACATAAGAGGATTCACCCTCGAGGTCCACACTTGAGGGGTTGCACGACAGTCGTGTCGGAAGTGGTTAAGGAGGAAATCACCTCGATGACCACAACCGGATAGCTATACTCTGTGGTTAATATCGAGGTGCTGTAGAGGTTTCACCCTCGGTACTCGATAGTAACCTAGTAGTGTCGAGCAACTAAGGGAAGTGATGTGCGGTGTCGGGCCTGGTCTCCGATCCGTTGATCGGTCTTCAAAGATGAAGCAGGGCAACAAGGACAAGGTGGGGGTCACGATGGGTCTCCAACCAACCTATACTAAGCGCTTTAGGATAAGCGGTAGGTAACAATAGCAGGTTACAATAAGCAGGCTATGCAATGTAATAGGAGCAACAATAACAGTAGCAAAAATCTAGTGCAAGCATGAGAGAATGGAATGGGCGATATCGGGATGATCAAAAGGGGGCTTGCCTGGTTGCTCGGCAAGAGAGAGGGTCACAACACCGTAGTCGAACTGGCCAGCTGCAGCGTCGGTCTCGTAGTCTACCGAAGAGAAGAGGGGGAAGAAACAATGAATACACGGTAACAGATACATAACGATGCATGACATGCCAAGAAGCGATGCTAGGCGTGCCCTAACGTGGTATGAGGGGATACTGGTTAGGGGGGAAAACATCCGGGAAGTTAACCCGGTTCCGGACGTCTGTCAGACAGATGAACCGGAGAGGAAAGTTTGCAGGTTCGATAGGTTAGGGATGTGTGGTGGACGAACGGACTGCGTATCCGGATTCGTCTCGTCGTTCTGATCAACTTTCATGTACAAAGTTTTTCCATCCGAGTTACGGATTATTTTATATTAATTTTTAATGTTTAACTGATTTTTTTAAAATCCTGGGTTTATTAATAAACTGAAATTTAAAATGAAAAGGCTAAGTGTACCCGAAATATACCCACCGAGGGGCTGATGGTGGGCTTGGGCAACTGTTGACTCAGCGAGTTGACTAGTCAACTGACTAGTCAAAGGGTGACTGGGGGCCACTTGGCAGTGACTAGACTTAAATAGACTTTAATTATCTTAGATTAATTAGAAGTGGGGGCCGCTGGTCATAGGCCCATCTAACTAATGAACCTAATAATAAAAAGAAGGCTAATCCCCAAATAGCCTGGCCGGTCCCAATTGTGAAGTGGCGAGAGGCCACGGCTGGGAGCACGCCCGGCCGCTCAGGAGGGCGAGCCGCCATGCCGGTGCCAGCCATGAGGGGGGTTGCAGGAGGCAGCGCCCCGCCAAAGAAAGCGTGGACGGCAGCGGGCGGCGACGGCAACCGAAGCTACAACAAGGTGTGGCGGACAGAGGCGTGGCGGTGGAGCTCGACCGTGGCAAGCGGCAAGGCAGCGATGGGAAGGCTCGAGGCGGGGAAGGGAGCAGGGTGAGCGGGCGTGTGTGCAGCAGCAGTCGAGGCCAAGGCCTACAGGCGGGCACGCGCGGAGGCGCGGTCGTACGCGGACCGAGGGGGGGGTGCGGCGAGCACGGCGACTACGGCGACGGAATCAAAGGGGAAACAGTGGGAATCGACGTGGTGCTCACCGGGGAGCACAAGGGTGGCTCGGCGATGGCTTAGGAGCAGCAGAGGCGGCGGATCGATGGCGGAGGCGGTGGTGCCCGAGGAAGAAGAAGGTGTCGATCCCGTCGATGCAGGGGCTCCCGGTTCCAATTGGTGGATGTAGTCGAAGGAGTGGACATCGACGAAGTTCGTGGACGAGGTAGCTGGGCGCGGGGAGCTCGGTAGGCAAGTGGACGTCGGAAACCATGGCGCCGAGGGCTCAGGCGTCTGCGAGGGTAAGAGCTACGGCGCGAGGGGGAGGGAGGAGAGGTTAGGGTTCGACCAAGGAGGGGGGTACTTGTAGTAGGTCGCCGGGGAGGTGGTGGATGGCTGCCACCACGGCCATGGCGCCGTGGATGGCCGCCACGCCCTGCCCCCCTGTACTGTAGCGAGAGGAAGGGGGTAAGTGGGAGTGTGGGCTGGGCCAAAAGTACTATGGTCATCCATTTTCTATTTTCCCTGTTTTTGTAATTCAGTTAGCCACTGTTTGTATTTATTTGAGTGATAAAAATGAATTTAGTCAAACCTGAAATTTGGCACACAATTTGAGAACAACATTGTGGTGTCGCATAAAAAGTTTTAGAGCCAACAGAATTGTTCAAGCATTTTTGGAAATTGAATAAGCCAATTAATATGCCATTGGGCCACTTTATATTTTCCTAGGGATTAAAGGGAGAGCCAAATGACGTTGGTTTTAACAAGACAAAGATCATGGGGATTTATACTAAAATGCGAACATTTTAGTATTATAGTTTGGAGAAGCAATACTTTGACTTGTCTTTTAAATGTGAATTTGAGGTCGGTTTGGGACAAAGTGATGATTAGCAAAATTTAATTATGATGACGTGGCACCATTAATAGGAGTTTACTATAGCTTGACACCCGGGATGTTACATTAGCTACATTGCTTGCAAGGCTTATAGTGATGTGCATTACCGAGAGGGCCCAGAGATACCTCTCCGACAATCGGAGTGACAAAACCTAATCTCGAAATACGCCAACCCAACATGTACCTTTGGAGACACCTGTAGTACTCCTTTATAATCACCGAGTTACGTTGTGACGTTTGGTAGCACCCAAAGTGTTCCTCCGGTAAACGGGAGTTGCATAATCTCATAGTTACAGGAACATGTATAAGTCATGAAGAAAGCAATAGCAACATACTAGACGATCAAGTGCTAGGCTAACGGAATGGGTCATGTCAATCACATCATTCTCCTAATGATGTGATCCCATTAATCAAATAACAACACATGTCTATGGTTAGAAAACATAACCATCTTTGATTAATGAGCTAGTCAAGTAGAGGCATACTAGTGACTATATGTTTGTCTATGTATTCACACATGTATCATGTTTCCGGTTAATACAATTCTAGCATGAATAATAAACATTTATCATGAAATAAGGAAATAAATAATAACTTTATTATTGCCTCTAGGGCATATTTCCTTCAAGGCCGCCTACGCAAGATTTGGCGGCATGCTAGCCCCCGGAGGCCGCCGGCCATAGTCGTAGACACGCGAAGAGCAATCCGCGTAGAGGGAACTGTTCAGATAATTCTCCATCACCAAAAATTATGAAAAATTACCATCAGTCCTATAGCACACGTGCCCACGTCATGTAAAAAACTCATGATTTTATCGCGCTCCGAGTGCTCAATAATATTCACGCCGCACCGTTACCGTAGTACGTCTACTACCGTATCATCGCCGTCCGTTAGGGGGGCCACACCCCGGAGACGTGTGCAACCTCTTTAGAGATGCCACCACACCGTACGACATGTATGAGGGCCCGATGCGCCGCTCCGGTGGCATTGCTACCCCCCAGGGCCCCCGTCCCGCCTAACCCTGGAGCGGTTGACCACGAGATCTAGCCCTTTGACTTCCACCGGATGAGCTTTGACCAGTGGACCTTTCCACCCGGTTGTGTTAGGTCAGCCCATAGGAACACTTGGGAGCAACATCCGGGCAAAACCCACAGCAAGATCCCCTCTGTGTAGACCCGATGCGACCGTTTACCCCCTCCAGGTGCCGGCGGCGGCGCCGTCCGTGAGGGGGCCACACCCCGGAGACGCGTGCTGCCTCTTCAGACATGCCACCACACCATCCGGCTGTGGTAGGTCATCCCACAGAAACACTTGGGAGCAACGTCCCCTCCGTATAGACCCGATGCGGCTGTTTTCCCCCTCCAGGTGCCGGCGGCGGCGCCGTCCGTGAGGGGGCACACCGGCGCCGGACATGAGGGGGGTCACACTCCTGAAAAAAAATTCACCAAATCGACAAATAATGTATGTATGCTTATACTTACACATGCTACATATAAGTTAACCAAATAATAATACATAAAAGAACATCAAAAATTCAATATGAAAACACACACAAAAATATAACTATGCCGACGCAAAGCCGTCGGCATAGCTGCGGCCAGGGGCAGATGGTCGGCGTGCCGGGGATCGATGACGTGGCATCTATGCCGACGGCCGTCGTCGGCATATATGTTGGTCGGTGCGCTTCGGATCGATGACGTGGTGTGCATATCTATGCCGACGGCCGCCCGTCGCCGTCGGCATAGTTGGGACGTCGTTAGCCGCCCGTCACGAGCGGGGTCGCCGGGCCCACGACTATGCCAACGGCTTATGTATGCCGACGACGGCTGTCGGCGTGCTCGTATCTAGGCCGACGACCTTTATTTGCCGACGGTGGCCGTCGGCTTAGATTGTGGTAACCCGACGGCCTAGATACGCCGACGGCCTGGACCTAGCTGTCGGCATAGCTCTGAATAGGCCGACGGGGGCCATATGTATTGTTTCGGTCGTCGGGGTAGCCCCCTGTTCCTGTAGTGAACGCCGATTTGTATCTGTCCGCGGAGTGGTATGCGGTTTCTCCCGCAAACGGAAGATAAATGTGAGAGAGGTTTGCGGATGTCCGGACTGATCCCAAGCCTGTTTTCTGACCGCCCTGGCTTACCAACCCCCCCTCCCGCGCGCGCTCCCGCCCGACACCAGCTGCCGGCACTCATGCTGCTATAGGGCGCGCATCTCAAACATTGACAACGGCTCAGGGCGGACACGACCTCTTACTGTCTCCGCCATTGAAGCGGTGCACCGGTCGAGGGCGCCGCCAGCGACCCGTCTACGGTATCCGCGCCTGTTCAATGCCGGAGACACGTGACTGGACGAGACGGGACGTATATCTACTGCGCTCGTTCAATGCCGCCGTCCGTCGGTCTGACGCCATTAAGCAGGCTCGCCGACCGAGAAACCCACTCCGGCGCCGCACATTGACGCATCCGGGCGGCTGGCCTCACTGGAATCTGGTATATAAAGGCGGCCACACCCGGCTAACTCCACACCACAACACCAGCCCCTCCACATCCTCCTCCCTTCCACTGCATCCGTCATGACCACAAGCGGGAAAGCACTGTGGGACAGTCTGTCGCCGGAGATGAAGCACTCGGTGGCCGCCCTTGCCGCCGCCTGGCATAGCCGCCGTGCCAGGCGGATCGAGGCCGGCTTGCCGGCCAGCTCGCCCGAGGTCTCTGACGACGAGGACGGCATCACGATGAAGACGAACTCCGACGACTCCGCCCCGACTCCCGCGCCTCCTGTGCACGCCGGCTTCACCATGAAGCAGGCTCCCTTCTGTTCAAAAACCACCTACACCATGAGATGGTCAAAAACCACCTACCATGGATGAAGCGCCCTTTTGTTCTGAGATGTGCGACATGCCAATGGTTAATACTTTTGTATATGCAAAGGAGGTGGCAACAGCGAAATCTAAGCTAACAACTATAATCATTTTCCATACGATCGATCCGTAGGCTTCTTTTCTCGAAAAGCAAATAACAATCAGCCAGGAATACTTACTTACATCTTCGGCTTGGACTGTTCAACACTAATGATCAAGCACGACTAATTAAAAATAAATAATATAACGTTGGAAAATAGTTTTTGGACTAATCTGAAGCTTGCAACACCATTTGATTATCTCCTTGGAATCATCTCGATCTCGCCTGGTGAATTTGCCAAAGACGTTCACCTTATCATGCAACAGGACATGAGCACGCTCGCAAGGGAAATCGATCCGTGCCAATTCCTCAAGGGTGAGCTCCGAAGGTTGGACTTGGTTCTCCAGGCACAATTGAACCACGCCGTATGCGGTTTCCATAGCAATTCCCTGTATCATTTGCAAAGTTCGATCCTCATATTAGTTTGTGATCAAAATTAGCAAGCTGTCCTTAGCTGAAACTTGTTACTCCCTCCGTCTCATAATATAAAATATTTTCTGACACTAGTGTAGTGTAAAAGACACTCTTATATTATGGGATGAAGGGAGTAAGTGATAAACCCTTGAATACTTTTAGCACCTCCAAGTCTTCATCTGTAATGAAAGGAAGAACTTTCGTAGGACCACTAAATAATAGGCGGCTGAAAATAAGTGAAAAACCAATCGGTTCTTCCACCTTCCCTTTACAGCCAGGACTTTTCCTAATATTAATTAAATTTAAATACTTACTTTCACACTTCTAAACCAGAAATTCGCATAATATGTTGTGTTTAATTCTAGCATAGTTTCTAATCCTAAAAATTCAAATAACAAAATAACACAAAGAAAATTTAAAGTGCTATTCACCAGTTGTTAGTTGGACAAAAAAGTTGCAGCTGCGCCACATAAAAGTGTGCATGCACAATGCAATACTCCAAAACATTATATACATGTACCAAAAAAATCAAAACTGTTGCAAATACAATTGAAAACGGATTTACTATATATACACAAAACAGAATGTAGTCTAGTGGTAGTGCACCAAGCAAAGATGGCTTAGATCACCCATCTCCGCATAGATCCAATGGCTAAAACACAACCTTTTTTTTTATAACAAAGCAACCCTTAAAACAAAGTAACTGAGATGTATCTAGGGCGAATATTAAAAATCTTCTAATGTAACCTACTAAAGCCTAGAAAATTACTTAAAAGGGTGAGAACGTACATAAAACTAAGATTAGGAGCTCACCTTGCTAGTCAGGAAATGCGCAAATCCCAGAACATCGTCGTAGCCTCTTGGATGGGAAATTTGCACCTTTTCCAGACGGACAGACATATTTTCCACAAATTTTATGAACACGTTGATCATTTCTAGCATAACTTCACCACTAGAAAATAAATGGTACTTAGCATCCTGTTCAACGAAAAACACATTGTTAGAACCAAATGCTACCATGCATCATGTCTGATGTTTCAAACAAGATACTGCCTCCAAGTATAATGATGCACCGTGACAATATTATCATTATACCTGGATTTCACAATCTTGAGGTGATTCGCTGATTCCAATGTTTAGACATTTTAACAAAGCTAAGTGTCTGTTTTCCCTCATTTGTTCATCTATAGTGAATTTTCTAAGCATTTTCTCATATGTTGCTGCTTCACCATGTGGTGTGACAAATGGCCATTTCCTCCATGAAAAAAACTTCTCAAGTAATTGTAGTAGATGGCCGGGAATGCCATAATTGATTGATCTTGCAAAATCAGCGATGGTAGAACATTTGGAAACCGAAAAATCCTCTGAAAGTCTGCACAGTTTAGAAAAGGGGGAGAAGTAAAATGATCAACTATCAATACTTCTATTAGGCTGAAATACTAAAAAAGATAATCATGCCTCATTAGTTTGACTTTTTTTGAAATTAGCTCGTAACAAGTTGCTTTTCCCCCAATAGGAATATTTATCTTTTTAGGCTGGAATAGTTACAGATAAAAAAAGGTACAATCAGATGTCAATTATCAACATTCCATGACTAGGAAAAATACAGTAGTACATTCGAACATAATATTTGATTGATCAAAAGAATGTAGAAGTGTACATCCGTATTAGAGAGCTAGTTGTCTAAATAATTAAAGAAAATGTAGAATAGGGAGTAAACCTGTTCCTGAGATTAATGACACCATCACTTGATGAATAAATGAAACCAAGGAAGGCAGAAAGATCTGATGCATCATGCTCTAGCTGTATGAATGAAAAAAGAGTCAAATAGTATACGTCCTCTTGGAGATCCAATGGTTTGTATTTGCGTCTTGGAATAAATAGGATTTTGTGCATTTTACCCATGGGAGAGTTTCAACTTTGTAAACGCAAGGTACATTTTTTTAGCAAATGGTCCCTGTGCTGAAAATGCTAAGTACGTACCGGAAGATATAATAGATAATTACCATTTTAAGACTTGGCAAAACAAGAGTCTCTAGCAACGTATTGTGATTAACTTCTCTTACACTCGGAAAGACCAAGCAATCATTTCTTAGTGCCAAGAGAACTAGAGCAACCTGCAAGATCGTCAGACAATTTAAATAACCTTATATACTAATTAAGTATGTTCAAATAACCAAGAATTTAAGCTCGAATATGAGTTAAAACATGCTGAAATTGTAACTGAACAATAAACATCTTGGATCGAAAGTACTCCTAGATCATGAAACAAGAAAAAGGAAGAACCTGAAATTGTTTCATCTGTGTCCTAATTTGATCGATGTAGGTCTTGCACCACATTTCGAGGATCATGAGACAACTGTCATATTTATTTGTTATGACTAGATCCTTTGGTATGTGTCCAACCATATCAGCAAGTGCTCTCACAATATTTGTATGTACATCCACACCATCATTCCACTCGAACTTTCCTAGCTTAATGTCATCTTCTATATTTCCAAGACAATGGATTATTTTGTCTCTGTGACAAGCAGATATGGCACCCTACACGAATGCAACGTTTTTTGTAAGAAATAGTGTAGAAATTCATAATAGACTGACCAGTTCTTGTGCTTATCATATGGAGAAGGCCCCTAAACAACTAGTAACAAAGTGCAATCAGAAAATTCACCAGGTTAATTAAATTCCAAGGTATTCATTCTTAAACTGGACTTCATAAAGATTGGAACAGACTAGATGCAAAAATTTCAAAAGAAACACACAAAACTCTTGAACATGACAGATGTGAACATGAAAAAGAAAAAAAGAGACATAGTGAGAGTACCCCATTCATAATCTTATCCACATTGGTCTTGCAGCCTAAAATCCCATACTTGTAGAGGTTCTTGTCAAACACAACGGACTCTGCGAAGCTACTGTCGAAGTCCGTGTCGATGCTCCATCTACTCTGGTTCAGCTCACGATCCTTACAATGACAATTGTTCGAAGGTAAAACAATGATGGTCTGATAATTCAAAGCCAAGCACATAGATAATAAAGAAACATGGATCAAACATCTATATATTAACTATGGAAAGATGATTAAAATACACACCTTCTTTTTAAGAGTCTCAAGGGAGTCCTCGGAAATATTCCACATGGTTTCAGGGAACTCCTGGTACCATGGCTTAACAATACCCCTAAACTTATCATGGTTTGCACCTTCTGTTGTTTGTTGGACCTTGGGTGCAGTGAGCCGTCTTCGTTGGCTGCTGCTCCTGTCAAAGACGGCAACCTGTGGTTTTTTCTGACCCCACAGAACAGCAAGGCCAGGTCGAAGCAACTGATACGTCGATGCGTTCATCCTGAACCTGCAATAATGTGCCAATGCTTGGTATTAGACCACAACACAAATGGCGAACTGCGACAGGTCACAGGAGTGAAGATCCGATTCCGACATGAACATGCCCTGATCTAAGGTGTTAGAAGGGAAAAAAAATTGAATATGCTTGCAACCGATGAGGAGCCTCAAGTTCCAATACATCAATCGGAAAATCAAAGTGGCAATGATGCGGTGCCTAATGCATATGGCGCGACGGGTCAGGGCGGTGATGTGAGCTGTTTGATTGAAATACTAACTGTAAAAGTTGAGATACAAAGTACTCCCTCCGTTCCGAAATACTTGTCTTGGATTTGTCTAGATACAGATGTATTTAGACTCATTTTAGTGCTGGATACATCCGTATCTAGATAAATCTAAGACAAGTAATTCGGAACGGAGGGAGTAGTACTGTATATGCTATTAGTAGCAAGCGAGGACACAAGCATTACTGTATTAGTAGTAATAAGAATGGCTTGCTGGATTAAACTGCATAAGAAATCCCCAAATCCTAGAAATCCACCTATTGCCTATGGGTAGTGTACTAGTGTGTGTCACATTAATCTGATCATATTTGGTTAGAACAAAGTAGGAGTACATGACAAAGTAGTACGGACTGCATATTTACGTTTGGTTTGACATGAAACAAAAGCACAAATCCAAAACAATAAATAAATATTATATCATGAATAGAACCCTAGTGGTTACTGGTTAGTGGAGCGCGTTCGCCTAGCTAGGGGAGTTTGGGACGAGGCTGCTGCAGACCTGTTGCCGGCGGCGGACTCCGGACGGGCGGAGGGCGAGTGGGCAACCGCGATGAGCCGATCGTCGCAGTTCGCCTCGCGTATACTCGCTGGAGTTCTTTTGTATGGAAATCGCTCGTGTAGTTGCAGGGACACGCAAAGCGGGCGCTGCTATATATCTATCGCCCTTAGCAAGCGTGAAGGAGCAGTCGCCAATGCGGGCCGGCCCAGGGAAACACACAACAGTTCTTTTTTATTTTTGTGTCCTTTTCGTTTCAATATTAAAACAACTAAAAATATTCGCATCTAATAAAAATTGTTCACACATATGAAAAGATAAATATATTCATGTAATTTTAAAGTGTTATCATATTTTGAAAAGTTATTTATTAAAAAGTGGTGACTAATTTAGAAAAACTTCATGAGTTAAAACAATCCACTCATTTTTACCAAATCTGTATGTCATTTTATAAAAATCACTTACTTTCCTAAAGAAATACCATGCAATTAAATTAAGTATCCCAGAATTTAATAATGTTCATGCAATTCAAAAGGTATTCATACATGTTTGAAAAATGTTTATGAAATTACAAAAGTCATCACATATTTAAATAAAACGTATTTATTATTTGAGAATGTATTCGCACCTTTCAAAAAATATCCATGCAAGTTTTTAAAGGTGTTCACACCTCTTTAAACATTATGTATTTGTTAAAATTATTTATATATTTATAATAATAAAATAGAAAAGAAAAAGGAACAAGATAAAAGGAAACTGAAAAAAGAAAAAGTGGAAGCCCAAAACTCAAAAAGAAACAAAGATGAAAACCAGATCAAACACAAAAAAATGCACGAAAAAAGAAAGAAAAAATCGTTGAAAACCCCATATCAGGAACACGGCACAAAAGTCGACACTATTAAGACCATGCGAGAATACTATAAGCGGGTGCACACAAGCTGCTCATAAATTCGCTTGCCTTTTTCCAAGGGTTTTTCAAACCGGCGCTTCTTAATGAATGCAGAATCCCGCCAGAAAAAAACTGGCGCAAAGGGGAGTAGGGGCACCTGGCACGACTGGGCTTGCTAGTTGGTACGGCGTGCAGAGATTTACGAGTACATGTTTTCGTGCTCCTAGTGTGCGATGTCGTGCAGTGCGTCAAGCTGTTTCTATATGGGACAACGGGTCATTAGGGCGGCGTTGTGAGCCGTCGGATTGTGGACGGATGGGAAGTGCAGGGTGATGGAGCAATCGGCTGCTTTTGGGCAGCTAGAAAAAGGTCACGTGTATGCAACAAAATGGGAGGAGGATACATATCACAAGCCCGCTACCACAACAGAGGAAACAACAGGCGAAGCGGGCGCTGCTATATATCTATCGCCCTTAGCGAGCGCGAAGGAGCAGTCGCCAACAAGGGCCGGCCCAGGAAAAAGCACAACTGTTCCTTTTAAATTTTCTCTCTACTTATTTCGTTTTCAATAATAAAATAATTAAAAATATTTGTGTGTTATACAAATTGTTCACACATATGAAAAGATAAATATATTCATGTACTTTTAAAGTGTTCACATATTTGAAGAAGTCAGTTAATAAAAAGTGGCGAGTAATTTAGAAAAACCTTCATGTGTTATAACAATCCACTCATTTTACCAAATGTTTATGTAATTCTATTAAAAATCACTTAAATTCCTAAAAAGATCATCTAATTAAATTAAGTACTCCACAATTTAAGAAATGTTCATGTATTTCAAAAGGTATTCATACATGTTCAAAAAAGTTTATGAAATTATTAAAAGTCATCATGTATTTAAATAAAACGTTTGCATTATTTGAGAATGTATTCACACCTTTCAATCCATGCAAGTTTTTAAATGTGTTCACACCTCTCTAAAATCGTGTATTTGTCAAAATTGTTTATATTTATAATAAGAAAATAGAAAAGAAAAAAGGAACAAGATAAAAGGAAACTTCTAAAAAAGTGGAAGACTAAAACTCAAAAATAAGCGAAGAGGAAAACAAGATCAAATACAAAAAAATGCACAAAAAATGAATTTTTTTTATTGAAAACCCCATATCAGAAACACCACATGAAAGTCGACACTATTAGGACCATGCGAGAATACTGTAGGCGGATGCACATAATCTGCTAAAAAATTCGCTTGTCTTTTTTTCCAAGGTGTTTTCAAACTGGTTGTGCTTCTTAATGAATGCAGAAATTTTGCCATTTCGAAGGAGAAAAAACTGGCGCAAAGGGGAGTAGGCGCACCTGGTATGACTAGGCTTGCTAGCTGGTTTGGCACATATATGTAAGGAGTACATATTTTCCTCTCCTGGTGTGCCTTGTCGTGTTGTGCACTGAGATTGAAGACAATGATGTACTCCCTCCTTCCCAAAATATAAGGCACGGTTTGACTTTTCTGGTCTTCGTTGCACAACTTTGACTATATTTTTTATGTATTATATGTCTATAAAATTATTATACATACATATGAAATAAAATTGCTTTGCAAGACAAATACAGCGATGTCATTTATACATGTTCAATCCATATACTTTGATATACATTAGTGGTCAAAGTTGTGCATCAAAGACCGTAAAAAGTCAATCGCGCCTTATATTTTGGGAAAGAGGGAGTAACAAGCAGTTTTTATGTGGCATAGCAGGTCACTAGGGCGGCCTTGTGAGCCGTCGGATGATGGAAGGGCGGGAAGTGGAGGGTGATGGAGCTAGCTGCTGTTGGGGAATGTAGTAATTCAAAAAATTTCCTACGATCACGCAAGATCTATCTAGGAGAAGCATAGCAACGAGCGGGGAGAGTGTGTCCACGTACTCTCGTAGATCAAAAGCGGAAGCGTTTAGTAACGCGGTGGATGTAGTCGAACGTCTTCACGCTTCAACCGATCCAAGTACCGAACGTACGGCACCCCCGTGTTCAGCACACGTTCAGCATGATAACGTCCCTCGAGCTCTTGATCCAGTTGCGGGCGAGGGAGAGTTCCATCAGCACGACGGTGTGGCGACGGTGATGATGAAGTTACCGGCGCAGGGCTTCGCCTAAGCACTACGACGATATGACCGAGGTGTGTAACTGTGGAGGGGGGCACCGCACACGGCTAAGACAAGTCTTGGAGTGCCTTTGGGGTGCCCCCTCCCCACGTATATGAAAGAGGGAGGGCGATAGGCCGGCCCTCCTAGGGGCGCGCCAAGTGTAGGGAGTCCTACTAGGACTCCCAAGTCCTAGTAGGATTCCCTTTCCTTTTCGGAGTGTGAAAGAAGGAAAGAAGGGAGAGGGAGAAGGAAGGGGGGGCTTCGCCCCCACCCCTTGTCCAATTCGGTTTGGGCAGGGGGGAGGCGCGCGCCACCTTGGCCCTTCTCCCCTCTCTCCACTAAAGCCCAGTAAGGCCCATTAACTTCCCCCGGCGAATTCCCGTAACTCTCCGGTACTCCAAAAAATACCCGAATCATTCGGAACCATTCCGATGTCCGAATATAGCCTTCCAATATATGAATCTTTACCTCTCGACCATTTCAAGACTCCTCGTCACGTCCGTGATATCATCCGGGACTCCGAACAAACTTCGGTCATCAAATCACATAACTCATAATACAAATCGTCATCGAACGTTAAGCGTGCGGACCCTACGGGCTCGAGAACTATGTAAACATGACAGGGACACATCTCCGGTCAATAACCAATAGCGGAACCTGGATGCTCATATTGGCTCCTACATATTCTACGAAGATCTTTATCGGTCAAACCGCATAACAACATACGTCATTTCCTTTGTCATCGGTATGTTACTTGCCCGAGATTTGATTGTCGGTATCATCATACCCAGTTCAATCTTGTTACCGGCAAGTCCCTTTACTCATTCCGTAATGCATCATCTCGCAAATAACTCATTAGTCACATGCAAGCTTATAGTGATGTGCATTACCGAGAGGGCCCAGAGATACCTCTCCGATACTTGGAGTGACAAATCCTAATCTCGATCTATGCCAACCTAACAAACACCTTCGGAGACACCTGTAGAGCATCTTTATAATCACCCAGTTACATTGTGACGTTTTATAGCACACAAGGTGTTCCTCCGGTATTCGGGAGTTGCATAATCTCATAGTTAAAGAAATATGTATAAGTCATGAAGAAAGCAATAGCAATAAAACTAAACGATCAACATGCTAAGCTAACGGATGGGTCTTGTCGATCACATCATTCTCCTAATGACGTGATCCCATTCATCAAATGACAACACATGTCTATGGTCAGAAAACTTAACCATCTTTGATTAATGAGCTACTCAAGTAGAGGCATACTAGGGACACTTTGTTTTGTCTATGTATTCACACATGTATCAAATTTTCTGTTAATACAATTCTAGCATGAATAATAAACATTTATCATGATATAAGGAAATATAAATAACATCTTTATTATTGCCTCTAGGGCATATTTCCTTCGGTCTCCCACTTGCACTAGAGTCAATAATCTAGTTCACATCGCCATGTGATTTAACACCAATAGTTCACATCGTCATGTGATTTAACACTCTATAGTTCACATCGCCATGTGACCAATACCCAAAGGGTTTACTAGAGTCAATAACCTAGTTCACATTGCCATGTGATTAACACCCAAAGTGTACTAAGGTGTGATCATGTTTTGCTTGTGAGAGAAGTTTAGTCAACGGGTCTGCCACATTCAGAGTCGTATGTATTTTGCAAATTTCTATGTCTACAATGCTCTGCATGGATCTACTCTAGCTAATTGCTCTCACTTTCAATATGTATCCAGATTGAGACTTAGATTCATCTGGATCAGTGTCAAAGCTTGCATCGACGTAACCCTTTACGACGAACTTTTTTTCACCTCCATAACCGAGAAACATATCCTTATTCCACTAAGGATAATTTTGACCGATGTCCAGTGATCCATTCCTGGATCACTATTGTACCCTCTTGCCAAACTCATGGTGAGGTACACAATAGGTCTGGTACACAGCATAGCATACTTTATAGAACCTATGACTAAGGCATAGGGAATGACTTTCATTCTCTTTATATTTTCCGCTGTGGTCGGGCTTTGAGTCTTTACTCAACTTCACACCTTAGAACTCAGGCAAGAACTCCTTCTTTGACTGTTCCATTTTGAAATACTTCAAAATCTTGTCAAGGTGTGTTCTCATTGAAAAATCTTATCAAGCGTCCTGATCTATCTCTATAGATCTTAATGCTCAATATGTAAGCAGCTTCACCGAGGTCTTTCTTTGAAAAAAACTCCTTTCAAACACTCGTTTATGCTTTCCAGAAAATTCTACATCATTTCCGATCAACAATATGTCATTCACATATATTTATCAGAAAGGCTGTAGTGCTCCCACTCACTTTCTTGTAAATACAGGCTTCTCCAAAAGTCTGTATAAAACCATATGCTTTGATCACACTATCAAAGTGTATATTCCAACTCCGAGAGGCTTGCACCAGTCCATAAATGGATCGCTGGAGCTTGCACACTTTGTTAGCACCTTTAGGATCGAACATACCTTTTGGTTGCATCATATACAAATCTTCTTAAGAAATCCATTAAGGAATGCAGTTTTGACATCCATTTGCCAAATTTCATAATCATAAAATGCGGCAATTGCTAACATGATTCGGACAGACTTAAGCATCGCTACGAGTGAGAAGGTCTCATCGTAGTCAACTCCTTGAACTTGTCGAAAACCTTTCGCAACAAGTCGAGCTTTGTAGACAGGAACATTACCGTGAGCGTCAGTCTTCTTGAAGATCCATTTATTCTCTATGGCTTGTCGATCATCGGGCAAGTCAACCAAAGTCCACACTTTGTTCTCATATATGGATCCCATCTCAGATTTCATGGCCTCAAGCCATTTCGCGGAATCTGGGCTCATCATCGCTTCCTCATAGTTCGTAGGTTCGTCATGGTCTAGTAACATGACGTCCAGAAGAGGATTACCGTACCACTCTGGTGCGGAACGTACTCTGGTTGACCTACGAGGTTCGGTAGCAACTTGATCTGAAGTTTCATGATCATCATCATTAACTTCTTCACTAATTGGTGTAGGAATCATTGGAACTGATTTTTGTGATGAACTACTTTCCAATTCGGGAGAAGGTACAATTAGCTCGTCAAGTTCTACTTTCCTCCCACTCACTTCTTTCGAGAGAAACCACTTCTCTAGAAAGGGTCCATTCTTAGCAACGGATATCTTGCCTTTGGATCTGTGATAGAAGGTGTACCCAACAGTCTCCTTTGGGTATCCTATGAAGACACATTTCTCCGATTTGGGTTCGAGCTTATCAGGTTGAAACTTTTTCACATAAGCATCGCAGCCCCAAACTTTAAGAAACGACAACATGGGTTTCTTGCCAAACCACAGTTCATATGGTGTCGTCTCAACGGATTTAGATGGTGCCCTATTAATGTGAATGCAGCTGTCTCTAATGCATAACCCCAAAACGATAGAGGTAAATCGGTAAGAGACATCATAGATCACACCATATCTAATAAAGTACGGTTACGACGTTCGGACACACCATTATGATGTGGTGTTCCAGATGGCGTGAGTTGTGAAACTATTCCACATTGGTTTAAATGAAGGGCAAACTCGTATCTCAAATATTCGCCTCCGCAATCAGATCGTAGAAACTTTATTTTCTTATTACGATGATTCTCCACTTCACTCTGAAATTCTTTGAACTTTTCAAATGTTTCAGACTTGTATTTCATTAAGTAGATATACCCATATCTGCTCAAATAATCTGTGAAGGTCAGAAAATAACGATACCCGCCGCGAGCCTCAACACTCATTGGACCGCATACATCGGTATGTATTATTTCCAATAAATCGGTAGCTCGCTCCATTGTTCCAGAAAACGGAATTGTAGTCATCTTGCCCATGAGGCATCGTTCGCAAGCATCAAATGATTCATAATCAAGTGATTCCAAAAGTCCATCTGCATGGAGTTTCTTCATGCGCTTTATACCAATATGACATAAACGGCTGTGCCACAAGTATGTTGCACTATCATTATCAACTTTGCATCTTTTGGCATCAATATTATGAATATGTGTATCACTACGATCGAGATTCAATAAGCCATTTATATTAAGTGTATGACCATAGAAGGTTTTATTCATGTAAACAGAACAACAATTATTTTCTGACTTAAATGAATAACCGTATCGTAATAAACATGATCCAATCATATTCATGCTCAACGCAAACACCAAATAACATTTATTTAGGTTCAACACTAATCCCGAAGGTAAAAGGAGTGTGCGATGGTGATCTTATCAACCTTGGAATCATTTCCAATACACATTAGGATCGACAAAACCTTCTGGTTGCATCATATACAACTCTTCTTAAGAAATCCATTAAGGAATGTAGTTTTGACATCCATTTGCCAAATTTCATAATCATAAAATGCGGCAATTGCTAACATGATTCAGACAGGCTTAAGCATCGCTACCAGTGAGAAGGTCTCATCGTAGTCAACTCCTTGAACTTGTCGAAAACCTTTCGCAACAAGTCGAGCTTTGTAGACAGTAACAGTACGTTAGCGTCAGTCTTCTTCTTGAAGATCCATTTATTCTCTATGGCTTGCCGATCATCGGGCAAGTCAACCAAAGTCCACACTTTGTTCTCATACGTGGATCCCATCTCAGATTTCATGGCCTCAAGCCATTTCGCGGAATCTGGGCTCATCATTGCTTCCTCATAGTTCGTAGGTTCGTCATGGTCTAGTAACATGACGTCCAGAATAGGATTACCGTACCACTCTAGTGCGGAACATACTCTGGTTGACCTGCGAGGTTCGGTAGTAACTTGATCTGAAGTTTCATGATCATCATCATTAACTTCTTCACTAATTGGTGTAGGAATCAGTGGAACTGATTTCTGTGATGAACTACTTTCCAATTCGGGAGAAGGTACAATTACCTCATCAAGTTCTACTTTCCTCCCACTCACTTCTTTCGAGAAAAACTCCTTCTCTAGAAAGGATCCATTCTTAGCAACGGATATCTTGCCTTTGGATCTGTGATAGAAGGTGTACCCAACAGTCTCCTTTGGGTATCCTATGAAGACACATTTCTACGATTTGGGTTCGATCTTATCAGGTTGAAATAACTTTTTCACATAAGCATCGCAGCCCCAAACTTTAAGAAACGACAACTTGGGTTTCTTGCCAAACCACAGTTCATATGGTGTCGTCTCAACGGATTTAGATGGTGCCCTATTTAATGTGAATGCAGTTGTCTCTAATGCATAACCCCAAAACGATAGTGGTAAATCGGTAAGAGACATCATAGATCGCACCATATCTAATAAAGTACGGTTACGACGTTCGAACACACCATTACGCTGTGGTGTTCCAGATGGCGTGAGTTGTGAAACTATTCCACATTGTTTTAAATGAAGGCAAAACTCGTAACTCAAATATTCGCCTCCGCGATCAGATCGTAGAAACTTTATTTTCTTGTTACGATGATTCTCCACTTCACTCTGAAATTCTTTGAACTTTTCAAATGTTTCAGACTTGTATTTCATTAAGTAGATATACCCATATCTGCTCAAATCATCTGTGAAGGTCAGAAAATAACGATACCCGCCGCGAGCCTCAACACTCATTGGACCGCATACATCGGTATGTATTATTTCCAATAAATCAGTAGCTCGCTCCATTGTTCCGGAGAACGGAATTGTAGTCATCTTGCCCATGAGGCATGGTTCGCAAGCATCAAATGATTCATAATCAAGTGATTCCAAAAGTCCATCTGCATGGAGTTTCTTCATGCGCTTTATACCAATATGACATAAACGGCAGTGCCACAAGTATGTTGCATTATCATTATCAACTTTGCATCTTTTGGCATCAATATTATGAATATGCGTATCACTACGATCGAGATTCAATAAACCATTTGTATTAAGTGTATGACCATAGAAGGTTTTATTCATGTAAACAGAACAACAATTATTCTCTGACTTAAATGAATAACTGTATTGTAATAAACATGATCCAATCATATTCATGCTCAACGCAAACACCAAATAACATTTATTTAGGTTCAGCACTAATCCTGAAGGTAAAAGGAGTGTGCGATGGTGATCTTATCAACCTTGGAATCATTTCCAATACACATCGTCACCTCGTCTTTAACTAGTCTCTATTTATCTTACAACTCCTGTTTTCGTGTTACTACTCTTAGCAACTGAACCAGTATCAAATACCGAGGGGTTGCTATAAACACTAGTAAAGTACACATCAATAACATGTATATCAAATATAGGTTGGTTCACTTTTCCATCCTTCTTATCCACCAAGTATCTAGGGTAGTTTCACTTCAAGCGACCATTTCCTTTGCAGTAGCACTCAGTTTCAGGCTTGGGTCTAGCTTTGGGTTTCTTCATGTGAGTGGCAGCTTGCTTGCCATTCTTCTTGAAGTTCCCTTTTTCTTTGCCCTTTTACTTGAAACTAGTGGTCTTGTCAACCATCAACACTTGATGCTTTTTCTTGATTTCTACCTTCGCCGATTTCAGCATCGCGAAGAGCTCGGGGATCGTTTTCATCATCCCTTGCATATTATAGTTCATCACGAAGTTCTAGTAGCTTGGTGATAGTGACTAGAGAACACTATCAATCACTATATTATCTGGAAGATTAACTCCCACTTGATTCAAGCGATTGTAGTACCCAGACAATCTGAGCACATGCTCACTGGTTGAGCTATTCTCCTCCATCTTGTAGGCAAAGTACTGTCAGAGGTCTCATACCTCTCGACACGGGCATGAGTCTAAAATACTAATTTCAACTCTTGGAACATCTTATATGCTCCATGATGTTCAAAACGTTTTTGAAGTCCCGGTTTTAAGCCGTAAAGCATGGTGCACTAAACTATCTAGTAGTCATCATATCGAGCTTGCCAAACGTTCATAACGTTTGCATATACTCCTGCAATAGGTCTATCACCTAGCGGTGCATCAGGGACATAATTCTTCTGTGCAGCAATGAGGATAATCCTCAGAACATGGATCTCGTCCGCATCATTTCTACTATCATCTTTCAACTTAGTTTTCTCTAGGAACATATCAAAAATAAAACGGGGGAGCTATACGCGAGCTATTGATCTACAACATAGATATGCAAATACTATCAGGACTAAGTTCATGATAAATTAAGGTTCAATTAATCATATTACTTAAGAACTCCCACTTAGATAGACATCCATCTAGTCATCTAAATGATCATGTGATCCAAATCAACTAAACCATGTCCGATCATCACGTGAGATGGAGTAGTTTCCAATGGTGAACATCACTATGTTGATCATATCTACTATATGATTCACGCTCGACCTTTAGGTCTCAGTGTTCCGAGGCCATATCTGCATATGCTAGGCTCGTCGAGTTTAACCCGAGTATTCTGCGTGTGCAAAACTGGCTTGCACCCATTGTATGTGAACGTAGAGCTTATCACACCCGATCATCACGTGGTGTCTCGACACGACGAACTGTAGCAACGGTGCATACTCAGGGAGAACACTTATTCCTTGAAATTTAGTGAGGGATTATCTTATAATGCTACCGCCGTAGTAAGAAAAATAAGATGCATAAAGGATAAACATCACATGCAATCAAAATGAGTGATATGATATGGCCATCATCATCTTGTGCCTTTGATCTCCATCTCCAAAGCACCGTCATGATCACCATCGTCACCGGCTTGACACCTTGATCTCCTTCGTAGCATCGTTGTTGTCTCGCCAACTATTGCTTCTACGACTATCGCTACCGATTAGTGATAAAGTAAAGCAATTACATGGCGATTGCATTTCATGCAATAAAGCGACAACCATAAGGCTCCTGCCAGTTGCTGATAACTTTTACAAAACATGATCATCTCATACAACAAATAATATCTCATCACATCTTGACCATATCACATCACAACATGCCCCGCAAAAACAAGTTAGACGTCCTCTACTTTGTTGTTGCAAGTTTTACGTGGCTGCTATGGGCTTCTAGCAAGAACCGTTCTTACCTATGCATCAAAACCACAACGTTTTTTTGTCAAGTGTGATGTTTTAACCTTCAACAAGGACCGGGCATAATCAAACTCGATTCAACTAAAGTTGGAGAAACAGACACCCGCTAGCCACCTGTGTGCGAATCACGTCGGTGTTGGGGAACGTAATAATTCAAAGAAAATCCTACGCACACGCAAGATCATGGTGATGCATAGCAACGAGAGGGGAGAGTGTTGTCTATGTACCCTCGTAGACCGTAAGCAGAAGCGTTATGACAACGCGGTTGAAGTAGTCGTACGTCTTCATGATCGACCGATCCTAGCACCGAAGGTACGGCACCTCCGCGGACTGCATACGTTCAGCTCGGCGACGTCCCACGAACTCACGATCTAGTAGAGCTTCGAGGGAGAGCTCCTCTAGCACGACGGCGTGATGACGATGATGATGAAGTTACCGACGCAGGGCTTCGCCTAAGCACCGCTATGATATGACCGAGGTGGATTATGGTGGAGGGGGGCACCGCACATGGCTAAGAGATCAATCATCAACTTGTGTGTCTATGGGGTGCCCCCCTCCCCCGTATATAAAGGAGTGGAGGAGGGGGAGGGGCCGGCCCTCCTAGGCACGCCCCAAGGGGAGTCCTACTCCCACTAGGAGTAGGATCCCCCCCTTCCCTAGTTGGGCTAGGAGAGAAGGAAGGGGAAGGAGGGAGGAAGGAAGGAAAGGGAGGCGGCCCCCTCCCAATTCGGATTGGGCTTGGGGGGGGGGGCGCCCCCTCCTTTGTTCCTTTCCCCTCTTTTCCACTAAGGCCCAATAAGGCTCATATACCTCCCGGGGGTTCCGGTAACCTTCCGGTGCTCCGGTATATTCCCGATCTTACCCGGAACCATTCCGATGTCCAAATATAGTCATCCAATATATCAATCTTTACGTCTCGACCATTTCGAGACCCCTCTTCATGTCCGTGATCATATCCTGGACTCCGAACTACCTTCGGTAGATCAAAACACATAAGCTCATAATACCGATCGTCACCGAACGTTAAGCGTGCGGAACCTACGGGTTCGAGAACTATGTAGACATGACCGAGACACGTCTCTGGTCAATAACCAATAGCGGAACCTGGATGCTCATATTGGTTCCTACATATTCTACGAAGATCTTTATCTGTCAAATCGCATAACAACATACGTTGTTCCCTTTGTCATCGGTATGTTACTTGCCTGAGATTCGATCGTCGGTATCTCAATACCTAGCTCAATCTCGTTACCGGCAAGTCTCTTTACTCGTTCCGTAATGCATCATCCCGCAACTAACTCATTAGTCACATTGCTTGCAAGGCTTATAGTGATGTGCATTACTGAGAGGGCCCAGAGATACCTCTCCGACAATCAGAGTGACAAATCCTAATCTCGATCTATGCCAACTCAACAAGTACCATCGGAGACACCTGTAGAGAACCTTTATAATCACCCAGTTACGTTGTGACGTTTGGTAGCACACAAAGTGTTCCTCCGGTAATCGGGAGTTGCATAATCTCGTAGTCATAGGAACATGTATAAGTCATGAAGAAAGCAATAGCAGTAAACTAAAACGATCAAGTGCTAAGCTAACGGAATGGGTCAAGTCAATCACATCATTCTCCTAATGATGTGATCCCGTCTATGGTTAGGAAACTTAACCATCTTTGATCAACGAGCTAGTTAAGTAGACGCATACTAGTGACACTCTGTTTGTCTATGTATTCGCACATGTATTATGTTTCCGGTTAATATTCTAGCATGAATAATAAACATTTATCATGAAATAAGGAAATAAATAATAACTTTATTATTGCCTCTAGGGCATATTTCCTTCAGTCTCCCACTTGCACTAGAGTCAATAATCTAGATTACACAGTAATGATTCTAACGCCCATGGAGTCTTGGTGCTGACCATGTACCTTGCAAATCTCTATGTCTCCCACCTGGACTTGATCACTAATGGAATTGAAGCATCTCTTGATGTGCTTGGTTCTCTTATGAAATCTGGATTCCTTTGCCAAGGCAATTGCACCAGTATTGTCACAAAAGATTTTCATTGGACCCGATGCACTAGGTATGACACCTAGATCGGATATGAAATCCTTCATCCAGACTCCTTCATTTGCTGCTTCCGAAGCAGCTATGTACTCCGCTTCACACGTAGATCCTGCCACGACCCTTTGTTTAGAACTGCACCAATTGACAGCTCCACCGTTCAATATAAACACGTATCCGGTTTGCGATTTAGAATCGTCCGGATCAGTGTCAAAGCTTGCATCGACGTAACCATTTACGACAAGCTCTTTGTCACCTCCATAAACGAGAAACATATCCTTAGTCCTTTTCAGGTATTTTAGGATGTTTTTGACCGCTGTCCAGTGATCCACTCCTGGATTACTTTGGTACCTCCCTGCTAAACTAATAGCAAGGCACGCATCCGGTCTGGTACACAACATTGCATACATGATAGAGCCTATGGCTGAAGCATAGGGAATACTTTTCATTTTCTCTCTATCTTCTGCAGTGGTCGGGCATTGAGTCTGACTCAACTTCACACCTTGTAACACATGCAAGAACCCTTTCTTTGCTTGATCCATTTTGAACTTTTTCAAAACTTTATCAAGGTATGTGCTTTGTGAAAGTCCAATTAAGCGTCTTGATCTATCTCTATAGATCTCGATGCCCAATATATAAGAAGCTTCACCGAGGTCTTTCATTGAAAAACTCTTATTCAAGTATCCTTTTATGCTATCCAGAAATTCTATATAATTTCCAATCAACAATATGTCATCCACATATAGTATTAGAAATGCTACAGAGCTCCCACTCACTTTCTTGTAAATACAGGCTTCTCCAAAAGTATGTATAAAACCATATGCTTTGATCACACTATCAAAACGTTTATTACAACTCCGAGAGGCTTGCACCAGTCCATAAATGGATCGCTGGAGCTTGCACACTTTGTTAGTACCTTTTGGATCGACAAAACCTTCTGGTTGCATCATATACAACTCTTCTTCTAGAAATCCATTCAGGAATGCAGTTTTGACATCCATTTGCCAAATTTCATAATCATAAAATGCGGCAATTTCTAACATGATTCGGACAGACTTAAGCATCACTACGGGTGAGAAAGTCTCATCATAGTCAACCCCTTGAACTTGTCGAAAACCGTTCGCAACAAGTGGAGCTTTGTAGACAGTAACATTACCGTCAGCGTCTGTCTTCTTCTTAAAGATCCATTTATTCTCTATGGCTTGCCGATCATCGGGCAAGTCAACCAAAGTCCACACTTTGTTCTCATACATGGATCCCATCTCAGATTTCATGGCCTCAAGCCATTTTGCGGAATCTGGGCTCACCATCGCTTCTTCATAGTTCGTAGGTTCGCCATGGTCAAGTAACATGACCTCAAGAATAGGATTACAGTACCACTCTGGTGCGGATCTTACTCTGGTTGACATACGAGGTTCGGTAGTAACTTGATCTGAAGTTTCTTGATCAATATCATTAGCTTCCTCACTAATTGGTGTAGGTGTCACAGGAACCAGTTTCTGTGATGAACTAGTTTCCAATAAGGGAGTAGGTACAATTACCTCATCAAGTTCTACTTTCCTCCCACTCAGTACTTTCGAGAGAAACTCCTTCTCTAGAAAGGATCCATTTTTAGCAACAAATGTCTTGCCTGTTGGGGAACGTAGCAGAAATTCAAAATTTTCCTACGTGTCACCAAGATCTATCTATGGAGAAACCAGCAACGAGGGGAAGGAGAGTGCATCTACATACCCTTGTAGATCGCTAAGCGGAAGCGTTCAAGAGAACGGGGTTGAAGGAGTCGTACTCGTCGTGATCCAAATCACCGGAGATCCTAGTGCCGAACGGACGGCACCTCCGCGTTCAACACACGTACAGCCCGGTGGCGTTTCCCGCCTTGATCCAGCAAGGAGAGAGGAGAGGTTGAGGAAGACTCCGTCCAACAGCAACACAACGGCGTGGTGGTGATGGAGGCGTGGCAATCCAGCAGGCTTCGCCAAGCACCATGGGAGAGGAGGAGGAGGAGGGCAGGCTGCGCCATGGAGAGGTGAAAACTCATGTGTTGGGCAGCCCCTAGACCTCAAGTATATATAGGGAAGGGAGGGGCTGCGCCTCTAGGGTTCCCTCCTAGGGGCGGCCAGCCCAGATCCCATCCGGGGGGCGGCCAAGGGGAGAGGGAACTTGCCCCCAAGCTGGGTGGGCGCCTCCCCAAACCCTAGGCGCCTTGGGCCCTTGTGGGGCGCACCAGCCCACAGGGCTGGTCCCTCCCACACTTGGCCCATGCTGCCCTCCGGGATGGTGGCCCCACTTGGTGGACCCAGGACCCTCCCGTGGTCCCAGACGCTACCGATAAAACCGAAACTTTTCCAAAGACCAAAACAGGACTTCCATATATAAATCTTTACCTCCGGACCATTCCGAACTCCTCGTGACGTCCGGGATCTCATCCGGGACTCAAACAACATTCGGTAACCACATACAAACTTCCTTTATAACCCTAGCGTCATCGAACCTTAAGTGTGTAGACCCTACGGGTTCGGAGACATGTAGACATGACCGAGGGCGTTCTCCGGTCAATAACCAACAGCGGATCTGGATACCCATGTTGGCTCCCACATGTTCCACAATGATCTCATCGGATGAACCACGATGTCAAGGACTCAATCAATCCGTATTCAATTCCCTTTGTCTAGCGGTATTGTAGTTGCCCGAGATTCGATCGTCGGTATCCCGATACCTTGTTCAATCTCGTTACCGCAAGTCTCTTTACTCGTTCCATAACACATCATCCGTGATCAACCCGTTGGTCACATTGTGCACATTATGATGATGTCCTACCGAGTGGGCCCAGAGATACCTCTCCGTCAACCGGAGTGACAAATCCATCTCGATTCGTGCCAACCCAATGACACTTTTGGAGATACCGTAATGCACCTTTATAGCCACCCGATTCGTTGTGACATTTGGTACACCAAAGCATTCCTACGGTATCCGGAGTTGCACAATCTCATGGTCTAAGGAAATGATACTTGACATTAGAAAAGCTTTAGCATACGAACTACGATCTTTGTGCTAGGCTTAGGATTGGGTCTTGTCCATCACATCATTCTCCTAATGATGTGATCCCGTTATCAATGACATCCAATGTCCATGGTCAGGAAACCGTAACCATCTATTGATTAACAAGCTAGTCATCTAGAGGCTAACTAGGGACTTGGTGTTGTCTATGTACCCACACATGTATCCGAATTTCCTATCAATACAATTATAGCATGGATAATAAACGATTATCATGAACAAGAAAATATAATAATAACTAATTTATTATTGCCTCTAGGGCATATTTCCAACAGTCTCCCACTTGCACTAGAGTCAATAATCTAGTTCACATCGTCATGTGATTAACACTAATAGGTCACATCGCCATGTGACCAACATCCAAAGACTTTACTAGTGTCTGTAAACTAGTTCACATCATCATGTGATTAATACTCAATGAATTCTGAGGTTTGATCATGTTTTTCTTGTGAGAGAGGTTTTAGTCAACGGGTCTGCAATATTCAGATCCCTATCTATTTTGCAAAACTTTATGCCATATCATAGATGCTGCTACCACGTTCCACTTGGAGCTATTCCAAATTATTGCTCCATTATACATATCCGGTATCTCTACTCAGAGTTATCCGGATAGGTGTTAAGCTTGCATCGACGCAACTCTTTTCGTCGAACTCTTTATCATCTCCATAACCGAGAAACATATCCTTATTCCTCTAAGGATAATTTTGACCACTATCTGGTGATCCACTCCTTGATCACCTTTGTACCCTCTTGCCGATATGTAGCAAGGCACACATCAGTGCGGTACACAAGATAGCATACCGTAGAGCCTATGTCTAAGGCATAGGGGCGACCTTAAATCCTTTATCTCTTTTCTGCCATGGTCGAGCTTTAACTCTTAACTTCATACCTTACAACTCAGGCAAGAACTCCTTCTTTGACTGATCCATCTTGAACACCTTCAAGATTATGTCAAGGTATGTGCTCATTTGAAAGTACCATTTAGCGTTTTTGATCTATCCTCATAGATCTTGATGCTTAATGTTCAAGCAGCTTAATCCAGGTTTTCTATTGAAAAACACTTTTCAAATAACCCTATATCTTTTCTAGAAATTCTACATCATTTCTGATCATCAATATGTCAACAACATATACTCATCAGAAATTCTATAGTGCTCCCACTCACTTCTTTGGAAATACAAGTTTCTCATAAACTTTGTATAAACCTAAAATCTTTAATCATCTCATCAAAGTGCACATTCCAACTCCGAGATGCTTACCCCAGTCCTTAGAAGGATCGCTGGAGCCAGCATGCCTTTTAGCATCCTTAGGATCGACAAAACTTTCTTATTGTATCACATACAACCTTTCCTTACGAAAACTGGTAAGGAAACTCGTTTTGACATCCATCTGCCAGATTTCATAAATGCAGCTTATGCTAACATGATTCCGACGGACTTAAGCATCGCTACGGATGAGAAAATCTCATCGTAGTCAACTCCTTGAACTTGTGAAAAACTCTTCGCCACAAGTCGAGCTTCATAGACGGTGATATTACCGTCCACGTCCGTCTTCTTCTTAAAGATCCATTCATCTCAATGGCTTGCCGATCATCGGGCAAGTCCACCAAAGTCATGGATCCTTTCTCGGATTTTATGGCCTCGAGCCATTCGTCAGAATCTGGGCCCACCATCGCTTCTCCATAGCTCGTAGGTTCATTGTTGTCTAGCAACATGACCTTCAAGACAGGATTGCGTACCACTCTGAAGTAGTACGCATCCTTGTCACCCTACGAGGTACGTTAGTGACTTGATCCAAAACTTCATGATCACTATCATAAGCTTCTACTTCGATTGGTGTAGGTGCCACGGGAACGACTTCCTGTGCCCTGCTACACACTAGTTGAAGTGACTGTTCAATAACCTCATCAAGTCTCCACCATCCTCCCACTCAACTTATCGAGACGAACTTTTCCTCGAGAAAGGACCCGATTCAGGAAACAATTACTTTTGCTTCCGGATCTGAGATAGGAGGTATACCCAACCGTCTTGGGTATCCTATGAAGATGTATTTATCCGTTTTGGGTTCGAGCTTATCACGATGAAACCTTTTCACATAAGCGTTGCAGTCCCAAACTTTTAAGAAATGACAACTTAGGTTTCTCCAAACCATAGTTCAAACGGTGTCGTCTCAACGGAATTACGTGGTGCCCTATTAAAGTGAGTGCGGTTGTCTCTAATGCCTAACCCATGAACGATAGTGGTAATTCGATAAGAGACATCATGGTACACACCATATCTAATAGGGTGCAACTATGATGTTCGGACACACCATCACACTATGGTGTTCCAGGCGGTATTAATTGTGAAACAATTTCCACAATGTCTTAATAGCGTGCCAAAGCTCGTAACTCAGATACTCATCTCTATGATCATATCATAGACATTTTATCCTCTTGTCACGATGATCTTTAACTTCACTCGGAAATTACTTGAACCATTCAATAATTCAGACTTGAGTTTCATCAACTAAATACACTCAGTATCTACTTAAATCATCCGTGAAGTAAGAACATAACGATATTCACTGCATGCCTCAGCACTCATTGGACTGCACACATCAGAATGTGTTACTTCAACAAGTTGCTATCTTGTTCCATCTTACTGAAACCGAGGCTTTTCAGTCATCTTGCCCATGTGGTATGAATTTGCATATCTCAAGTGATTCAAAATCAAGTGAGTCCAAACGATCCATCTGCATGGAGTTTCATCATGCGTATTATACCAATATGACTTATATGGCAGTGCCACAAGTAAGTGGTACTATCATTACTATCTTATACCTTTGGCATGAAAATGTGTATCACTACGATCGAGATTCAATAAACCATTCATTTAGGTGCAAGACCATCGAAGGTATTATTCAAATAAATAGAGTAACCATTATTCTCCTTAAATGAATAACTGTATTGCGATAGACATAATCCAATCATGTCTATGCTCAACGCAAAACACCAAATGACCATTATTCTTGTTTAATACTAATCTTGATGGTAGAGGGAGCGTGCGATGTTTGATCACATCAAACTTGGAAACACTTCCAACACATATCGTCGGCTCACCTTTAGCTACTCTCCGTTTATTCCGTAGCTTTTATTTCGAGTTACTAACACTTAGCAACCGAACCGGTATCTAATACCCTGGTGCTACTAGGAGTACTAGTAAATTACACATTAACATAATGTATATCCAATATACTTCTATCGACCTTGCCAGCCTTCTCATCTAACAAGTATCTAGGGTGGTTCCGCTTCTGTGTCCGTTCCTCTCATTACAGAAGCACTTAGTCTCGGGTTTGGGTTCAACATTGGGTTTCTTCACTAGAGCAACAACTGTTTTGCCGTTTCATGAAGTATCCCTTGTTGCCCTTGTCCTTCTTGAAACTAGTGGTTTAACCAACCATCAACAATTGGTGCTCCTACTTGACTTCTACTTTCGCGGTGTCAAACATCATGAACACTTCAAGGATCATCATATCTATCCCTGACATGTTATAGTTCATCACGAAGCTCTAGTGGCTTGGTGGCAATGTCTTTGGAGAAACATCACTATCTCATCTGGAAGATTAACTCCCACTCGATTCCAGTGATTGTTGTACCCAGACAATCTGAATACAAGCTCAACGATTGAGATCTTCTCCCTTAGTTTGTAGGCTAGAAAACTTGTCGGAGGTCTCATACCTCTTGACGTGGGCACGAGCCTGAAATCCCAATTTCAGCCCTCAGAACATCTCATATGTTCCGTGACGTTTCAAAAACGTCTTTGGTGCCTCAATTCTAAGCCGTTTAACATTACCGAACTATCACGTAGTCATCAAAACGTGTGTGTCAGATGTTCACAACATCCACAGACCACGTTTGAGGTCCAGCACACCGAGCGGTGCATTAAGGACATAAGCTTTCTTCTTTCCGCATAATCGCTACTGTCAACTTTCAACTATATTTTCTCTCGGAACATATCTAAACAGTGGAACTAAAGCGCGAGCTTACGACATAATTTGCAAAGATCTTTTGACTATGTTCAGGATAATTTAAGTTCATCTTATGAACTCCCACTCAGATAGACATCCCTCTAGTCATCTAAGTGATTACATGATCCGAGTCAACTAGGCCGTGTCCGATCATCACGTGAGACGGACTAGTCATCATCGGTGAACATCTTCATGTTGATTGTATCTACTATACGACTCATGCTCGACCTTTCGGTCTCGTGTTCGAGGCCATGTCTGTACATGCTAGGCTCGTCAAGTTAACCCTAAGTGTTTTGCATGTGTAAAACTGTCTTACACCCGTTGTATGTGAGCGTAAGGATCTATCACACCCGATCATCACGTGGTGCTTGAAGCACGAACTTTAGCAACGGTGCACGTTAGGGAGAACACTTCTTGAAATTGTTGTGAGGATCATCTTATTTACTACCGTCGTTCTAAGTAAACAAGATGCATAAACATAATAAACATCACATGCAATTATATAGTAGTGACATGATATGGCCAATATCATATAGCTCCATTGATCTCCATCTTCGGGGCTCCATGATCATCATCATCACCGGCATGACACCATGATCTCCATCATCATGATCTCCATCATCGTGTCTTCATGAAGTTGTCTCGCCAACTATTACTTCTACTACTATGGCTACGGTTAGCAATAAAGTAAAGTAATTACATGGCGTTGTTTAATGACACGCAGGTCATACAATAAATAAAGACAACTCCTATGGCTCCTGCCGGTTGTCATACTCATCGACATGCAAGTCGTGATTCCTATTACAAGAACATGATTAATCTCATACATCACATATCATTCATCACATTCTTCTTGGCCATATCACATCACATAGCATACCCTGCAAAAACAAGTTAGGCGTCCTCTAATTGTTGTTTGCATGTTTTACGTGGCTGCTATGGGTTTCTAGCAAAACGTTTCTTACCTCATAAAACCACAACATGATATGTCAATTGCTATTTACCCTTCATAAGGACCCTTTTCATCGAATCCGTTCCGACTAAAGTGGGAGGCGGCACCGCTAGCCACCTTATGCACCAAGTGCATGTCGGTCCGTGGAACCTGTCTCACGTGGAAATGCGTGTAAGGTCGGTCCGGCCGCTTCATCCCACAATACCGTCGAAACAAGATTGGACTAGTAACGGTAAGCATATTGAACAACATCAACGCCCACAACTACTTTGTGTTCTACTCGTGCAAAGAATCTACGCAATAGACCTAGCTCATGATGCCCTTTGTTGGGGAACGTGGCAGAAATTCAAAATTTTCCTCGTGTCACCAAGATCTATCTATGGAGAAACCAGCAGCGAGGGAAGGAGAGTGCATCTACATACCCTTGTAGATCGCTAAGCGGAAGCGTTCAAGTGAACAGGGTTGAAGGAGTCGTACTCGTCGTGATCCAAATCACGGAGATCCTAGTGCCGAGCGGACGGCACCTCCGCGTTCAACACACGTACAGCCGGTGGCGTCTCCCATGCCTTGATCCAGCAATGAGAGAGGGAGAGGTTGAGAAGACTCCGTCCAGCAGCAGCACAATGGTGTGGTGGTGATGGAGGAGCGTGGCAATCCAGCGAGGGCCGCCAAGCACCACGGGAGAGGAGGAGGAGGAGAGGCAGGGGCTGCGCCATGGAGAGGTGAAAACTCATGTGTTGTGCCGCCCCTAGACCTCAAGTATATATAGGGGAAGGGGAGGGGGCTGCGCCCCCTCTAGGGTTCCCTCCTAGGGGCGGCGTCCAGCCCAGATCCCATCTGGTCGGGCGGCCAAGGGGGAGAGGGAACTTGCCCCCAAGCTGGGTGGGCGCCTCCCCCCAACCCTAGGCGCCTTGGGCCCTTGTGGGGGGGCGCACCAGCCCACCTGGGGCTGGTCCCCTCCCACACTTGGCCCATGCTGCCCTTCGGGGATGGTGGCCCCACTTGGTGGACCCCCGGGACCCTCCCGGTGGTCCCGGTACGTTACCGATAAAACCCGAAACTTTTCCGGTGACCAAAACAGGACTTCCCATATATAAATCTTTACCTCCGGACCATTCCGGAACTCCTCGTGACGTCCGGGATCTCATCCGGGACTCCGAACAACATTCGGTAACCACATACAAACTTCCTTTATAACCCTAGCGTCATCGAACCTTAAGTGTCTAGACCCTACGGGTTCGGGAGACATGTAGACATGACCGAGACGTTCTCCGGTAAATAACCAACAGCGGGATCTGGATACCCATGTTGGCTCCCACATGTTCCACGATGATCTCATCGGATGAACCACGATGTCAAGGACTCAATCAATCCCGTATTCAATTCCCTTTGTCTAGCGGTATTGTACTTGCCCGAGATTCGATCGTCGGTATCCCGATACCTTGTTCAATCTCGTTACCGGCAAGTCTCTTTACTCGTTCCATAACACATCATCCCGTGATCAACCCCTTGGTCACATTGTGCACATTATGATGATGTCCTACCGAGTGGGCCCAGAGATACCTCTCCGTCAACGGAGTGACAAATCCAGCCTCGATTCGTACCAACCCAATGCAGACACTTTCGGAGATACCGTAATGCACCTTTATAGCCACCCGATTCGTTGTGACGTTTGGTACACCCAAAGCATTCCTACAGTATCCGGGAGTTGCACAATCTCATGGTCTAAGGAAATGCTACTTGACATTAGAAAAGCTTTAGCATACGAACTACGATCTTTGTGCTAGGCTTAGGATTGGGTCTTGTCCATCACATCATTCTCCTAATGATGTGATCCCATTATCAATGACATCCAATGTCCATGGTCAGGAAACCGTAACCATCTATTGATTAACAAGCTAGTCATCTAGAGGCTAACTAGGGACTTGATGTTGTCTATGTACCCACACATGTATCTGAGTTTCCTATCAATACAATTATAGCATGGATAATAAACGATTATCATGAATAAGGAAATATAATAATAACTAATTTATTATTGCCTCTAGGGCATATTTCCAACATTGCCTTCGGATCTGTGATAGAAGGTGTACCCAACAGTCTCCTTTGGGTATCCTATGAAGACACATTTCTCCGATTTGGGTTCGAGCTTATCAGGTTGAAGCTTTTTCACATAAGCATCGCAGCCCCAAACTTTAAGAAACGACAACTTTGGTTTCTTGCCAAACCACTGTTCATAAGGCGTCATCTCAACGGATTTAGATGGTGCCCTATTTAACGTGAATGCAGCCGTCTCTAAAGCATAACCCCAAAACGATAGCGGTAAATCAGTAAGAGACATCATAGATCGCATCTTATCTAGTAAAGTACGATTACGACGTTCAGACACACCATTACACTGTGGTGTTCCGGGTGGCGTGAGTTGCGAAACTATTCCGCATTGTTCCAAATGAAGACCAAACTCGTAACTCAAATATTCTCCTCCACGATCAGATCGTAGAAACTTTATTTTCTTGTTACGATGATTTTCCACTTCACTCTGAAATTCTTTGAACTTTTCAAATGTTTCAGACTTATGTTTCATTAAGTAGATATACCCATATCTGCTCAAATCATCTGTGAAGGTAAGAAAATAACGATACCCGCCGCGAGCCTCAATATTCATCAGACCACATACATCAGTATGTATGATTTCCAACAAATCTGTTGCTCGCTCCATTGTTCCAGAGAACGGCGTTTTAGTCATCTTGCCCATGAGGCATGGTTCACAAGTACCAAGTGATTCATAATCAAGTGATTCCGAAAGTCCATCAGTATGGAGTTTCTTCATGCGCTTTACACCAGTATGACCCAAACGGCAGTGCCACAAATGAGTTGCACTATCATTATCAACTCTGCATCTTTTGGCTTCAACATTATGAATATGTGTATCACTACTATCGAGATTCAAAAAAAATAGACCACTCTTCAAGGGTGCATGACCATAAAAGATATTACTCATATAAATAGAACAACCATTATTCTCAGATTTAAATGAATAACCATCTCACATAAAAAAAGATCCAGATATAATGTTCATGCTCAACGCTAGCACCAAATAACAATTATTCAGGTCTAAAACTAATCCCGAAGGTAGATGTGGAGGTAGCGTGCCGAAGGCAATCACATCGACTTTGGAACCATTTCCCACGCGCATCGACACCTCGTCCTTAGCCAATCTTCGCTTAATCCATAGTCCCTGTTTCGAGTTGCAAATATTAGCAACAAAACCAGTATCAAATACCCAGGTGCTACTGCGAGCTTTAGTAAGGTACACATCAATAACATGTATATCACATATACCTTTGTTCACCTTGCCATCCTTCTTATCCGCCAAATACTTGGGGCAGTTCCGCTTCCAGTGGCCAGTCCCTTTGCAGTAGAAGCACTCAGTCTCAGGCTTAGGTCCAGACTTGGGTTTCTTCTCCCGAGCAGCAACTTGTTTGCCGTTCTTCTTGAAGTTCCCCTTCTTCTTCCCTTTACCCTCTTTCTTGAAACTGGTGGTCTTGTTGACCATCAACACTTGATGCTCCTTCTTGATTTCTACCTCCGCAGCCTTTAGCATTGCGAAGAGCTCGGGAATTGTCTTATCCATCCCTCGCATATTATAGTTCATCAAAAAGCTCTTGTAGCTTGGTGGCGATGATTGAAGAATTACATCAATGACACTATCATCCGAAGATTAACTCCCAGTTGAATCAAGTGATTATTATACCCAGACATTTTGAGTATATGTTCACTGGCATAACTATTCTCCTCCATCTTACAGCTGTAGAACTTATTGGAGACTCCATATCTCTCAATTTGAGCATTTGCTTGAAATATTAACTTCAACTCCTGGAACATCTCATATGCTCGATGACGTTCAAAACGTCGTTGAGGTCTCGGTTCTAAGCCGTAAAGCATGGCACACTGAACTATCGAGTAGTCATCAGCTTTACTCTGCCAGACATTCTTAATGTCATCAGCAGCATCTGCAGCAGGCCTGGCACCCAGCGGTGCTTCCTGGACGTAATTCTTCTGTGTAGCAATGAGGATAATCCTCAAGTTACGGACCCAGTCCATGTAATTGCTACCATCATCTTTCAACTTAGCTTTCTCAAGGAACGCATTAAAATTCAACGGAACAACAGCATGGGCCATCTATCTACAACAACATAGACAAGCAAAATACTATCAGGTACTAAGTTCATGATAAATTAAAGTTCAATTAATCATATTACTTAAGAACTCCCACTTAGATAGACATCTCTCTAATCATCTAAGTGATCACGTGATCCAAATCAACTAAACCATGTCCGATCATCACATGAAATGGAGTAGTTTTCAATGGTGAACATCACTATGTTGGTTGTAAGTGCATCTAGTGCCACCCCTAGTTGGTTTTGGAGTATTGACGACAAACCTGGTTGAGGGACTAATGTGTTTGTGAGAATTGCAGGATAACACAGGTAGTAGTCCCTCATTGATTCGGCTTACCTACCGGAGATGACCCCTAAAAATGTATGAAGACATTGAAGACAAAGGTGGTATGTGAAGATATTCATATTGAAGACTATGACATGAGAAGACATCGCATGAAGACTATGGAGCGCGAAGACTTAGTTGTTTCGTTGTTTCCTTTTCTTCTTTGTTGAGTCATAGGAACCACCGTACTGTTAAGTGGGGTCCAAGTGAACAAAGTCAGAATGACTGAAGTGATGCTCAACCAAAATCCTATGTCTTCGAGCGAAGACAATGAGAGCAAATCTTATCCAGAGCTGGATGAGTCAGCTTTACTTGTAGCCCAAGTAAACTTGCCGCGTGTGTTTGAAATCTGACCGTTGGAACACGTGTCAGTTCCTTAGTGACCCAGGGTCATTTCGGACAAATCAGGTCGGGTTGCCTAGTGGCTATAAATAGCCCACCCCCTACACCATAAATTGGTGGCTGCTCAGAGTTAGTGCACGGCTTTTGTTGTTTGAGAGCAACCCACCTCCGAAGCTTTTGAGAGAGATCCTTGCGAGGACAAAGCCCAAACACCCAGAGCCAAAGAGTGTTAGGCATCACTGAAGTCTTTCTGTCCGTGTGACCTGAAGACTTGTTATACTTGAGGACTGTGAATCCTCTAGCCGGTTAGGCATCGCGTTCTGAGCATCCAAGAGTCATTGTGGATCGGCGGTGAACAAAGTCTATGAAGGTTTGGAAGTCTACCTTGAAGACTTACCAGAGTGATTGGGCGGGGACTGGGTGTCCTTAGCTCAATGGGAATAAGGTGAAGACGCAGTCTTCTGAGTTAAATCTCAGCCTCCCTATCAAGACGTACAGTTGTCACAGCAACTGGAACTGGTCGAACAAATCACTGTCTTCTCCAAGCTACTGGTTCTATCCCTTCCTTCTCTTTACTTACTGTTTGTCTTCGTGAAGTCATTGCCTGCTTGCATTATCTATTTGACTTCACTGAGTGACTACTTGTTCTGATTGGCTTCATACCATCTTCCATTCTGATCCATTCTGCCTAGCTGCTATTAGTCTTCGTGCTTTCACTTCATTGAATACATGACTATGGCTTGTCTAGTGTAGTCTACCTTCCGTTGCATAATAATAGGATCGATTCTATCGTTTGTCTTCGAAACTCCCATGTTTTGAAGATTTCCATAAAAATCGCCTATTCACCCCCCTCTAGTCGATACACAGCTATTTCAATTGGTATCAAAGCAAGGTGCTCACTTGTTCTGTGTGATTCGGTTTAACCACCTGGAGTTTTAGCTATGTCGAATGCAGGGATAATCAAACTCACCGCTGCGTGCCCCATCTTCGATGGCACTGAATACCCCTACTGGAAGAACAAGATGCGCATGCACCTTGAAGCCATTGATGTCGACCTCTGGTATGTCGTCAAGAACGACGTTCCCAAGACCGGTGAAGGTGTCACCCCTGCTGATGTCAAAAAGTTCGTTCAACTGGATTCCACTGCCAAGAACATCATCTGTGGTCATCTAACAAAAGGACAGTATGGCCGTGTGAGTGCTCTGGAAACATCGAAGCTAGTCTGGGACTGGCTCTCCAAGGTCAACGAAGGCGTCTTAACCCAGAGAGATCAAAGGATCAGTGTCCTTCGCAACCTCTTCAACCGCTTCAAGAGACACGACAATGAGAACGTCCAGCTCACATTCTATCGCCTCAGTGACATCACAAATGAGCTTCAGGCACTTGGCGCCACTGAGATCACCAAGCATGAAATCGTCAAGACACTCCTGTGATCACTTGATAGCTCATTTGACACCCTAGCCCTGATGATTCAAGAGCGCCTTGACTTCAAGACTCTCGATCCGTCTGACATACTTGAGGGGCTCAACACACATGAGTTTCAGCTATCTGAGAAACGAGATATCTATGGTCCCAACTATGGCCGAACTCGCGCTTTGAAGGCAAAGGCGGTTTCCTCATCTGAAGAAGAATCTGACTGCAGTTCTGATGATCCTGAAGACATTTGAAAGGAGCTTGCTATGCTTGTGAAGAAGTTCCAGAAATTCACTAAGAGGAAAGGCTTCAGAAAGTCTTCACGATCCAGCTCAAGAAATGATGAAGCTTCTACCCATGACCATAAGAAAAGAACATGCCACAAGTGCAAGAAACCCGATCACTACATCTTCGAGTGTCCACAGTGGGACAATGAGAAGAAGAAGAAGAAGAGCAAGGAATATGATTTTTATGACAGGAAAAAGATGAAATCCTCAAAGTCTTCTTCCAAGTCTTCATCGAAGTTTTCATCACACAAGAAGAATTCATCTGGCAAAGCTCGTGCGTTTGTTGGCAAGGAGATGGATTCAGAGGAGGAGTCTGCTTCTGAGAAGGCGGAGGTGGAGTCTGAGGAGGAGTACGATTCTGGCGTTGCAAGTCTGGCTCTAGCTACAGCCTACGTTGGCAAGTCCATCTTCAACACTGAAGACAATGGCTCCATCACCAATGCTGATGCTAATGACAAGGATGACTCTGCTCCCACCTACTGCTTCATGGCACGCGGTGCCAAGGTAAAATCACGCGATGCTTACTTTCAAACATCTAGTGAAGATGATTCTAATTGTGAATCCAAACCTAGCTACAAAACACTTGCTAAAATTGCAACTGAACAACAGAAAGCTATGGAACATATTCAAAAACTGTTAGACAAAAGCGATGACCTGTTGGACGCGGAAATGACCCGATCTCAGTCCTTAATTGAAGACATAAAAAATCTTCATGTTAAGTACGAGGAACTTGAAAGTCGTCATGAAACGCTCTCAACAACTCATGAAAGGCTTTCCTACGATTATCTTCAAAGGAAGCAAGAACTTGAGAAATTGAGAACGATTCATGAAGATCTCCAAAAGGAGAACGAGTCACTACACGCTCAACAGATCAGTCCCGCTCAGGAAGGATTTGAACCACCATGTCTAAAATGCATTGAGCGTGATAACGCTACATATGTTGCTGAATGTTCTATTGCTACTACTGTTGCAATATCTTCAACTGCTGATGTGGTAACTAACCCCTCTGGTGAGGATACCACTGCTATTGCTGATGAAAATGCTAGGTTGAAGACATTGCTTGAAACAGGGATGTACAAAAGTCTCAAAGGGCATCAGACATTATGTGATGTCCTCAAAAAGCATATTCTGAACCGAAACCCTAGGAAAGAGGGTGTTGGGTTCGAGAGGAAAATGAATGTTGATGGTTCTTACTGGAAGCCTGAGCAGTACCCCAAAACCACATGGGTTGCTGCAAAGGAACCTTCAGTGGATCCATCCACCTTATCTGGCTTCACTTGTGCTAACCCTATTATCATTGATGAATCCTTTGATGCAAACTATAAACTGTTTAAGCATCAGAATGGTGAAGTGTTTGCCAGGTATATTGTACTAACTGCAGGAATGGGCCACCTATGAAGAAGATCTGGGTGCCCAAAAGTTGTCTTGAGAATCTTCCTGTGAATGTCGTCATGACACCACCTGTGAAGAAGACAAAGCCCAGACCAAAGGCTTCATATGGTTCTACGGCTTCATACAGACCGAGGACTCACCAGAGTCACCCTAACGCAAATGTTTTGCAGGGAAATCATACTCAGACCCCTGAATATGAGCGTGTTTCCTCAAACCGCTACGTTCATAGAACAAAGAACTTTTCTTCTTATTCTTATGAGTATTATTCTCCTCCTGCAAGGCTATTTGCTAGGGCTCCAAAGCCAAAATTCTCAGATGCTGCACTTAGACTCATTGCTTCTAAGCCACCCCTGAAAATGTGGGTGGTTAAGAAGAATTAATTTTCTTTTGCAGGGAAAGGTCTCCAGCCAGAAATCAAAGGCGTCTGATGCTATTGCTGGGGACCTAAAACATCTTGTAGGGCGCAAGATCGAATGCCCTAATGGTCTTACTATGTATTTTGTTCCTGAATCGCTTGCAAATCATCCTATCAGTCCTAACTTGGATCTAAGCTTTCATAATCCGCTTGCTCGTCAAATGTTTATGCTTCACAATTCTCTTCGTGAAGGCTATCCCCCTAACTGCACTGTAGGGTATGACACCAAAGTCTTCAGAATGGATTATGGACAGCAGATGCACTAATCACATGACTGGTGATCGAAGTCTTCTGATGGATTCAACACTACGTCCATCAGACAAGAGTCACATCACATTTGCTGATACTAGTAAAAGCAAGGTATTGGGTCTAGGTAGAGTTGCAATCTCAAAGGATCAGCACATGGACAAAATCATGCTTGTTGAATCCCTTGGTTTCAACTTAATGTCATTCTTAATGCTTTGTGACTTAAACATGATTGTGATATTTGGAAAATATCGTTGCCTTGTACTAATGGAATCTGACAAGTCTCTAGTCTTTGAAGGTTATCGGAAAGATGATCTGTATATGGTAGATTTCTCAGCAGGACCGCAGATGGCTGTATGTCTTTTAGCAAAAGCTTCAGAGTGCTGGCTCTGGCATCGGAGGCTAGGGCATGCTGGCATGAGGAACTTGCACACTCTCGCAAAGAAGAAGCATGTCATAGGCATCGAGGGCGTCAAGTTCAAGAAAGATCATCTGTCGGTGCTCAAGGAAGCCGGAAGATGACTAGGGCCAAGCATCCCTCAAAGACAATCATGACGACATCCCAACCCTTCGAGCTGCTACACATGGACTTATTTGGCCCTACTCACTACTCTACTCTTACTACCACTGCTTGCCTCTATGGTTTCGTCATTGTTGATGATTATTCAAGATATACCTGGGTGCATATAATCCTCTACAAGAATGAAGTGCAGGATGTCTTCAGACGTTTCACCAATCGTGCCATGACGAACTATGGCGTCAAGATCAAGCATATCAGAAGTGACAACGGCACAGAGTTCAAGAACATCGGCCTCGACCTTTACCTGGATACGTTAGGCATCACTCATGAGTTCTCAGCTCCGTACACACCTTAGCAGAATGGCATCATGGAGCGCAAGAACAGAACACTCATTGAGATGGCTCGGACAATGCTCAGCCTGAAGACAATCCTCCAAATGATGACAATGATCAGCAAGAGCAAAATCTTCGTCCAGTTCATCCTCGTGTTGCAAGTGAAGTACAGATTGAGAAGATAATTGATAGCATCAATGCACCTGGTCCACTCACTCGTTCAAGAGCAACACAGCTAGCAAATTTCTGTGGGCACTTTGCATTTGTCTCAATCTCTGAACCCAAGAAAGTTGCTGAAGCCTTCATGGAACCTGAATGGATTCAAGCTATGCAATAAGAACTTCAACAATTTGAGCTGAACAATGTGTGGGAACTGGTCAAGCGTCCTGATCCTTACAAGCACAACATAATAGGCACCAAATGGATATATCGCAACAAGCAAGATGAGCATGGTCAAGTTGTCAGAAACAAGGCTCGTCTTGTTGCTCAAGGATACACCCAAGTTGAAGGGATTGAATTCGATGAAACATTTGCCCCGGTGGCTAGGCTTGAAGCCATTCGCATACTGCTAGCCTACGCAAATCATCACAACATCCTTCTGTATCAAATGGATGTTAAGAGTGCCTTTCTCAATGGCAAAATTGAAGAAGAAGTGTATGTCGCACAACCACATGGCTTTGAACACCCAAAACATCCTGATATGGTATACAAGCTCAACAAGGCATTGTATGGTCTCAAACAAGCCCCTCGTGCTTGGTATGACACACTCAAAGACTTCCTGAAGAGCAAAGGCTTCAAACCTGGTTCCCTGGATCCCACTCTCTTCACGAAGACATATGATGGTGAACTGTTTGTGTGTCAAATCTATGTGGATGCCATTATCTTCGGCTGCACTGACAAAAGATACAGTGATGAGTTTGGTCACATGATGCAAGAGCAATATCAGATGTCCATGATGGGTGAGCTGAAGTTCTTCCTCAGTCTTCAAATTCGTTAGCAACGAAATGGCATCTTCATATCACAAGAGAAGTACCTCAAAGATTGCCTGAAGAAGTTTTGAATGCAAGACTACAAGGGATACACGACGCCAATGCCAACCAAGAGTCATCTGAGTCCCGATGCCAATGGTAAAGATTTCGATCAAAAGGTATACCGCTCCATCATTGGTTCTTTACTTTATTTATGTGCATCTAGGCTAGATATTATGCTTAGTATTTGCATGTGTGCTCGATTCCAAGCGGCACCAAAGGAATCGCATCACTAGCTGTGAAGCGAATTTTTCGATATTTGGCTTACACCCCAACATTAGGACTATGGTATCCAAAGGGCTCAGAGTTTGACCTAGTTAGATTCTCGGATGCTGATTATGCTGGTGACAAGGTGGATCACAACTCAACATCAGGCACATGTCATTTTCTGGGACGATCACTTGTCTGTTGGTCTTCAAAGAAGCAGAAGTGTGTATCACTCTCCACTGCTGAATCTGAATACATTGCTGCTGGATCTTGCTACGCTCAGCTTCTCTGGATGAAGCAAACTCTCAAGGAATATGGTGTCCACTCTACTGCGACAATGAAAGCGCCATCAAGATTGCCAACAACCCAGTTCAGCACTCGAAGACAAAGCACATTGAAATTCGTCATCACTTTCTCAGAGATCATGTCATGAAGGAAGATATTGATATCATTCACGTCAACACAGAAGAGCAGCCACATGCGGCAGATATCTTCACAAAGCCCTTGGATGAGAAAAGGTTTTGCAAGTTGCGGTGTGAGCTAAATATCTTGGAATCCTCGAATGTCCTGTGATCAGGTACACATCCTAACACTTATGCATGTTGATGACTTAGATGTGAAACACACGAAGTAAAGTATATCTTCAGTCAATGAAGACTTACACTCTAAGTGTGAATACATTAACGCGAAATTTGACTTCGGAGCGCCACGATAATTGTGCGCCGTGTTTGGGTCTAATACTTCCTATACGGTGGGTAACGCCACCACCAAATTCTTCTGTTTGAAGTATTTTCTCATGGCGTTACATTTGCTATGTCTTCGCATTTGGTTTGTCTTCTATTTCAACATGTCTTCCTGTTTATTGTCACTATGTTGATTTGGTTGCATTCTGTCATATACATATATTAGTGTTCTGTCCTCTACAACATTCACTTATAGCTATGTCTTCTCGTTTGATTCTTTTGAGCTAAGTGAATGTGATCGGACCCTAACCTCTCTATGCTTTCTACCTCAAACTCTATCTATCCAAATCATATGCATTCTGTTAAAACTGTCGAATATCTTCTGTGCGTCCTTGTCAGCAGAAGATACAGAGGCAAACATTAAATCTGTTTTCAATGTTTAATTCTTATTGCCTGAAACCCGGAGAAGCAGGAACGACCATCCGACAGTCCAGGCGGGCGTGGGGAGGTGGGACTACTCCCAATATGTTACATGTTCGTCACGTGTCCCTCAGATGTGAACCGCCAGGGGCACCTGTGTAATTGCGCTGTGCCGTCACTCTCCTTATAAATACCCATCCCTTCACGGTCAAAATACTTCTTCCACCTCTCCACCTTGACAAACCCTAGCGCCACCGCTAGCTCGCAACGGCGCCGGCGACGAAGCGCTTAGCTGCCGCGACCTCGTCGACGCCGTCTTCACGCCGGCCGCGGACATCGTTTTCTCCTCCGCCGCTGTAGGTGTCCTCCGTCACCAAGTTAGGGCACGGAAGATCGAACTGCTCGGCATCCTTTCTACTCCGTCTAGCAGTTCATCGTGTGGTAACTAAAACTCTCTTCTTACTATCTTATTGATCTATTGGATTCACCTCTTCTTACCAAAAGTAGTTTCTGCTTCCACAAATCTGAATCTATCCTATTCCACATCTCATATCTCGCCGGGTATATTCACTTATGCTTCACAACAAGTTAGATTCCTCACTTGCACCTATTCTTGGATTCGTACAAATCTGGAAACAACTCTCACCAAATAAGTGAATGTCTTCGCGCTATGAGGTCAATGTCTTCAAACTGATTTATCTTCAAAATCTTCTGAGAATGCATATGACCTCTTCCCATTCCCTCACATCTCTAATGCTGTCATAGGTACATGTAAGTGGGAGAATCCCTTGGTTCTCATAGTCTGCATTCATTTGCAGAATTCTTACATTGTCGCATCAATTCTCCCGAAGCCAGTTCTTGTCTGACCAGCAGACGGAAGCCTTTGACAGCTTTGAAGCCATTCAGTCTGAACTACATGGCAACAGAAAAGTCAGCAAGATAGGGCGGTAGGCAGCGCAGAGGAGGGGCACCAAGGGATTTACCACCAGATCTCTATGAACTGTACAAAGCTGATCCAGAAGAGGACTACAATCAGTGAAAAACCCGAATCCAATGGATTCGAAGATATTGGGCGGAACAATGGTACAAGTACAGGTTCGTGACCCAGGAATATGCTGAGAAGAATGCCATCAAGCGGCCCTGGGGAGACATCTTGTACATAAATCTTCCACCCAGGTCTAGAGCTGAAGCCATTGAACAAGGCTTCTACCCTTGCATGGTCCGTGGACCTCAGCTTGCTGATGCCGACCCATCATCTCTGTTATGGTGCCGTGAAGACAATCTATTCAAGCGCAACCTCAAGTTTGCCAAGGACTCAGCCATGAAAAACAAGAAAGCATTTGGACTCGACTTCAACCCCGGTCCAACTGCTCCTCAGGCTGATGGCACTCGTGATGCTGAACCCAACATTGTCGGGCCCTTCTACAACCTCGAAGGTCTTCTCACTCATATTGCTGTTCAAGGGGCAGCAGCAGATCAGTCTGGAGGTGAAGCTGATTCTGATGAAGCTCCTGCTCCGCCGAAGCCTCAGAAGCAAAAGAAAACAAAGGCTTCAAAACCTGCTGCACCAAGAGCTTCGCGAGTGAAGCCTCTGGCCACTGCTCCTCCTATACCAAGTGTGCATTCTGAAGATCTCTCTCGCGTCTCTAAGAAGAAAGAGAAGCCTCAAAGGAAAATTGTCAAGAGTTCTGGTCAAGCTCTGACCCCTGCTGCTGTTCTGAGGAATGAAAACGAAGCCATTGATCTGTCCAGTGACGACAATCTTGGCGATGATGCTCTTGAGAAGCTGATAAAGAGCAAGCAACAGGCAGAAATCTTCAATGACCTTCCCCTCTTCGATGTGGAAATACTGAACAAGTTCATTGATGATTGGTTTGACAGCCCCAATCTCAGCTTTGACGATATGCAACTTCCTATTGGCCTGAGCATCTCCTTCCATGGCGCCATTGCTCTTGAGCTGGATCTTGCTCAGAAAAGTGTTGAGCTGAAGCACAAGATTGACTATGAAAAAGCTCAGTTCAAGAAGCATATGGACAAGCTCAGTGTGACTGACATTCAAAACTTCAAGCAAATGCTGCATGAGCTCAAGGAGGCGTTTCACAAGAAACGTGATGAAGCTAAAGGTTCACGAGAGCGCATGAAGCTTTTGGCTACCAAGTGTGTTCAAGATTACAATGAAGCTGAGAAGCGCAAGGCACTTGGGCGTCCTGGCATCGACCCCAAGATGGCTGCCAAGAAGAAGAAGCCAACTGTGGCCCCTGCTGAAGCATCAAGGCGGGAAGAACCTTGTATTGTCTTCCCTGCCAGCATGACAGGCTCGAAGCCTAAGGTCTCCACAGTTGCTTCAGAACTTAAGAAGATAAAGTCAGCCGAAGCCGAAGCCAAAATCGGGCTGCTCCCACAGAGCCCCTTGTCATCGAGCCAATTTGTGTTGCTCGTCCTGCATCTGCACAACAAGAACGTCGTTTGATAGTTCATGAGCCTGCTTCCCAAGAGGCTCCTGAAGCTGAAGACATTCCAGATGTTGACCCCACTGCAGCTGAAGACATTGGTCATTGAGGGAGTCCTGGATTAGGGGGTATCCGGACAGCCGGACTATATACTTTGTCTGGACTATTGGAGCGTGAAGATACAAGACTCAAGACTCCGTCCCATGTCCAGATGGAACTCTCCTTTGCGTGGAAGACAAGCTTGGCGATCCGGATAATATATTTCCTTCCTTGTAACCGACTCCATGTAAACCCTAGCCCTCTCCGATGTCTATATAAACGGGAGAGGTTGGTCCTTAGAAGGCCGATCACGATCACAATCACAATCACAATCATCATAGGCTAGCTTCTCGGGTTTAGCCTCTACGATCTTGTGGTAGATTTACTCTTGTACTACTCATATCATCAATATTAATCAAGCAGGAAGTAGGGTTTTACCTCCATCGAGAGGGCCCGAACCTGGGTAAACATTGCGTCCCTTGCTTTACGTTACCATCAGCCTAAGACGCGCCTGGTCGGGACCCCCTACCCGAGATCCGCCGGTTTTGACACTGACATTGGTGCTTTCATTGAGACTTCCTCTGTGTCATCGCTGCAAGGCTCGATGGCTCCTTCAATCGTCAACAACACGGTCCAGGGTGAGACTTTTTCTCCCCAGACAGATCTTCGTGTTCGGAGGCTTCGGCGCTGGGAATAATTAACAGCCAAGCTGGAGCAGATCGACAGCTATGCCCCTGGCCACCAGGTCAGGTTCAAAAACCTGAACTACACGGCCGATATCCGTGGAGACTTGATCTTCGACGGAATCGGGCCTGTGCCAGGAGTGCCGGACGGTCACGATAAGCACGGCTTAGACCTGCTATCGGACAATGCTCGGGTTGTCATCCCTGCGGCAGATCTGGACCTAAATCCGGAGCAGACCGCATTGCCTAAGGACGGAGGGATGGATCCCGCCCCGCAGGCCGCACACTCATCGGCGGTAGAGCCGAACACAGGCCTCGCCCCCAAAGAAGCCCGTGACACCGGACCCGGACTCGTATCCGGCTGTAGGTTCCACTCCGCGCTCTCCTGAGCCCGCTGAACCTGGTTGGGCCCCTGTAATGGAGTTCACCGCCATGGATATCTTCCAGCACTCGCCCTTTGGCGACGTGCTGAACTCGTTAAAGTCACTCTCTTTGTCAGGAGGCTCGTGGCAAAACTATGTCTGGCTCGAGTGGTAAGCAGGCCACGAAGGAATTCGTTGCCCACCCACCACCCACTTCATTGCCATGGTCGATGATCTAACCGACGTGCTTGACTTCGAATCCGAAGACATCGACGGTATGGACGACGATGCAGGAGAAGAACAGGAACCACCGCTCACTAGGCGGCAGACAGCCACCTCCTCATACGATATATGTATGGCGGACACTCCGAAGGAAACCAATGGCGATGAGGCAACGGAGGATAATCCCTCAGGGAAGAAAGCAAAGCATGGGCGTCGTCAACGCCGCTCCAAGCCCCGCCATAGCAATACCGGCACAGGAGACGAAAACAATCCGCATGGCGCCAAAGATGAATACAACCTTGATAAGCCTGCCTTCAAGCAGGCCGGACTGACCACTGTGTGATACTTGGAGAGGAACAACTATATGCCCCCCTCCGGAGACGAGGTAAGCCTCGGCAATGATGAATTCGGCGTGCCTGAAGATCCAGTGTGAGGGAGTCCTGGATTAGGGGGTATCCGGACAGCCGGACTGTGTACAACGTCTGGACTATTGAAGCGTGAAGATACAAGACTCGAGACTTCGGCCCATGTCCGGATGGGACTTTCCTTGGCGTGGAAGGCAAGCTTGGCGATCTGGATATTATATTTCCTTCCTTGTAACCGACTCCATGTAAACCCTAGCCCTCTCCGGTGTCTATATAAACCGGAGAGGTTGGTCCTAGAAGGCGATCACAATTACAATCATACCGTCATAGGCTAGCTCTTAGGGTTTAGCCTCTACGATCTCGTGGTAGATATACTCTTGTACTACCCATATCATCAATATTAATCAAGCAGAAGTAGGGTTTTACCTCCATCGAGAGGGCGAACACAGGTATCATCTGTGTCCCTTGCTTCTGTTACCATCAGCCTTGGCCTTACGATCGGGACCCCCTACTTGAGATCCGCGGTTTGACACCGACATTGGTGCTTTCATTGAGAGTTCCTATGTGTAAATCGCTATCGAGCTCGATGGCTCCTTCAATCATCATCAACGACACTTTCCGAGGCGAGGCTGTCCTTCCGGACAGATCTTCGTGTTCGGCGGCCGCGCTGCGGGCCTTCGCAGCCATCTGGAGCGAATCGGCAGCTCGCCCCTGGCCACCAGGTCAGGTTGAAACCTGAACTACGGCGAACTTCGCGGAGACTTGATCTTGATGAATTTGGGCCTATGCCGGAGCACGGGACGGTGGCGACGAGCACGGCTTAGACCTGCCGTCGGATGAAGCTCGGGTATCACCTGTAGTATCCCGGACCTAGATCCGGGCAGGCTGCGCTGCCCTAAGGGCGGAGGATGGACCCGCCCCTAAGTCGCACACTCATCGGCGTGGAGCCGAACACGGGTCTTACCTCTGCGATGGCCTGTGAGTCCGAACCCGCGGATTCGTATCCGGACGTTGGTTCCAGTCCGCGCACTCCCGGGCCTGTCGGGCCCGGATGGGCTCCGGTAATGGAGTTCACCGCTGCGGATATCTTCCAGCACTCGCCCTTTGGCGACATGCTGGACTCATTAAAGTCTCTCTCTTTTTCAGGAGGCTCTTCGCCGAACTATGTCCGGCTCGAGTGGGAGGCAGGCGACGAAGGAATTCGTTGCCCACCCACCACCCACTTCATTGCCACGGTCGATGATTTAACCGAGGTACTGAACTTCGACTCCGAAGACATCGACGGAATGGACGATGATGCAGGAGAAGAACATGAACCACCGCTCACTGGGCGATGGACAACCACCTCTTCTTATGATATATATATGGTGGACACTCGAAGGAAACAAATGGCGATGAGGCAATGGAGGATAAAACCTCTGGAAAAAAAGCAAAGAATGGGCGTCGTCGGCGCCACCCCAAGCCCCTCCATAGAAATACTGGCCCAGGAGACGAAAACAATCCGAATGGAGCTGAAGAAGAATACAACCCTGATCAGCCGCTGCGGCAGGCGAGCAGGAGGATGAGCAGGTCAGCCGGAAGAGAACGGCGACGGGCGAATACCGGAGGAGGATAGCTACATGCCCCCCTCCAAAGGCGAGATTAGCCTCGACAGCGATGAGTTCGGCGTGCACGAGGATCCCGTGAAGCGGGGAGGGCTTCAGGCGTCGACTTATAGCCCGCTGCGAGGAGCTGAAAAAAAGCGGCAACAACTCAAGCTGATCAAGACCTGCTCACGAGACAGATGGATTGAAGTCACGGCAGCGAGGAATACGGACTCGAGCACCATACGGCTGACCGGCCACCCCGTGGCCGGGATAAAATGGCATACCAGTCCGCATACCAGCCAACACCCCCACGCCAACATACTACGGCCCGGGGCAACAAATCAGGACAACCAAGATCGATCTATGGATCGCGGGGGCGCGCCTCGGTACGCGACGAGGACCGTCACGCCGTATACACCTTCAACAAGTCCGGCCAGGCCGAATATAGCCACCCAGAGCAATTCGACCTGCGTAGCCACATAGCCCGGCACAGAGGCGCCGCGCACCCCCTTTGCTTCACTGACGAAGTAATGGATCATGAATTCCCAGAAGGGTTCAAACCCGTAAACATCTAATCATACGATAGCACAACAGACCCCGCAGTATGGATCGAAGATTTTCTTCTCCACATTCACATGGCCCGCGGAGACGATCTGCACGCCATCAAGTATCTTCCCCTTAAGCTCAAAGGCCCAGCCCGACACTGGCTAAACAGCCTGCCAACAAATTCCATTGGCAGCTGGGAAAACCTGGAAGACGCATTCCTCGACAACTTCCAGGGCACATATGTGCGACCACCTGACGCCGATGACTTGAGCCACATTACTCAACAGCCCGGAGAGTCAGCCAGGAAATTCTGGACTCAGTTCCTAACTAAAAAGAACCTAATAGTCGACTGTCCGGACGCCGAAGCCCTGGCGGCTTTTAAGCATAATATCCATGCCGAGTGGCTCGCTCGACACCTCGGCCAGGAAAAACCCAAGTCCATGGCAGCTCTCACAACACTAATGACCCGCTTTTGCGCGGGCGAGGACAGTTGGTTGGCTCGCAGCAGCACTACACCACATTCTGGCAATTCGGATGGCCGCGACAATAATGGCAAGCCACGGCGTAACAGACATAAGAGACGGAACAACGGCGACAGCACTGAAGACATGACAGTCAACGCCGGATTCAGCGGATCCAAGCCCGGTCAGCGGAAGAAGCCGTTCAAAAGAAATAATCAGGGACCGTCCAGTCTGGACAACATACTGGAGCGCTCGTGCCAAATTCATGGAACCCCGGACAAGCCAGCCAACCACACTAATAAAGATTGCTGGGTATTCAAACAGGCCGGCAAGATAAACGACGAAGACAAGGACAAGGGGCTGCACATCGACGATGACGAGGCCCGACGTCCGAACGGGGGACGGAAGAAATCCCCGCCCGGTGAAAGCGGTCAACATGATCTATGCCGCGCACATCCCCAGCGAGCGAGCGGGCACTAAGGGGCGTCTATGCGATGGAGCGATCGCCCCAAATTCAACCCATGGTCAGCTTGTCCGATCACCTTTGATCGTAGGGATCACCCTACTAGCATCCGTCACGGCGGCTCGGCCGCATTGGTCCTAGACCCAATCATTGTGGATTCCACCTCACGCAGCGTCCTTATGGGCGGTGGCAGCAACCTGAACCTACTTTATCGGGACACGGTCGCAAAAATGGGCATTGACCTTCAAGGATCAAGCCCACTAAAACCACCTTTAAAGGTGTAATTCCTGGAGTAGAGGCCCGCTATGCGGGCTCTATAACATGGAAGTGGTCTTGGATCTCCGGATAACTTCCGAAGCGAATAGTTAATCTTGATATCGTCCCTTTCCATAGTGGTTACCATGCCTTTGCTCGGACGAACCGCATTAAGCTAGATTCAATGCGGTACCACACTCGCATACCTCAAGCTCAAGATGCGAGGACCACGGGGGTCATAGCGTGAAACGGAAATATGGACCGCTCTCTATGAACAGAAGAACATCTGCAGCCCTTGCGGCGGAAGTACAATCTGACCTTCTTCGACAAACCAATCCGGCGACAACAACCCGAGCACAATCAAGCGAGTCCGGAGCACCCGCAATAGGATCATCGAGCACGCCAAGAGCGCGACTAGCAGTCCGGCCTCCGCTTAAGCCCCATCAAAGCAGCATTCGTGCCATGCGCACACAATTACGCACTTAAAATACCATGGGCATAGGCGGACGCGCATCAACGACTCAGTCAATAGTGCGGGTAACCGCCAAATACTTTCACACTCTTTCCCTCTTACCTTTCAGGACACCGCGTTGGCGCAACATCCTCAAAAGAGCCGAATTGCCGGACTTATAGGGGAGAGACATCCAAGGAGGCAACAGACGTTGTGCACAGAAGGAAATACCTAGGTGGAATCTATTTACGATCATTATACCTGCTTTATCTATCTGAACACAGCCTGCCCCCGGATAGGACATGTCAAATAGTCCTATTTTATCTCTGCTTAACGCATCCAATTTAAATGTACGCTTAAACGTATTTTTCGTCAATGGGAGATTATATATAGCGTCATCTTATTATTCTTATTTGAGCATTTTTTCTCTTATAAAATTTTATTTGATATTGCATCCGTACACCTTGGTGCGGCCGGTTTGCCATGGGCTTCTCATGGCGCCCCGTAATATGGCAATTAAAGTCCGAACACTTTCAACAGTGTGGTACCCCGAACTTATAGCACTATATGCATCAGCTCCGAATCATGTCTTGGGTCTACAGTTGGGATAGCCCGGCTCCCTTGTTTTGGTGCCTTACGTTCCGTTATATCGGCTAAGGTAGAGCAGGGAGAACTACTGCGATTGTGTCTGGTTCTTCGGACGAGCACCTCGATGAAAGCGAAAACGGCCCGGCATGATGTGGCGAGAGCTGGTCGCTGTTCGAGAGGTTTAAAATCATTAAAGATTTTCCGCTTTAGGCGATAAATCGGCTTCGTCCGATCTAGGCGTGTATAGCGCCCGATTGACCTTCAGTTCTAGGGGCTTCGCGAAATTTAAAATTGTGAACTTCTATGGCTAAGTGAAAGTTATAAAGCCGCATAGTCTGATTGCCTTGTTTGCTGCGCGGACACCTCCTTAAGGGACCAAACATTTCGATAAAGAGTGTCCGGGTTTTCCACGAACACCCGATTACTAGTTACGTGGGGAGGAAGCCGACGAATGGCCTACTTTCAAATTTTAAAAACAACCGCCTGAAGGTAATATTTTAAATAACAAAAGCGCTACATAGCGCAAGTAACTTTGTCTTTAAATTACAAACATGACAGAAGTGAACTCATTCCAAAATGGCATCCTTGGTACACTCATCGGCGACGAGACGAGCACCCTTCATCACGCCATCGTAGTACATCTCGGGATGGCGATGCGCCTTGCCCTCCAGCGGCCCGTCCTTGACCAACTTCTCCGCATCCAGCTTGCCCCAATGCACCTTGACGCGGGCAAAGGCTCGGCAGGCACCTTCGATACAAAAGGATCGCTTGATTACTTCAAGCCGCGGGCAGGCATCCACCATCCGCTTGATCGAATAGCGTAGCTCTTGGGCGAGGAGCTCACCGAGCCACATCGACTATGAAGTCCTTCGCCGCCAGTTCGGCCGCCTGTGGAGTTCAATCAACTGCTTGAGTTGGTCGCTCGAGGCATCGGATGATCGGCCCAACATCTTGGGACGAACAGCTTCTCCGTTGAGCTCCCCTCACAGAGCGCGGTAGAACTCCAGCGTCGAGATCTTGCATGGCAATCTGCAAATGCCTGGAGAGCTCCGTATTGAGTAAGTAAAAGCGCCTCCTCCACATGTTTGCTTTGCATAAAGAATTTCTTACCGCTGCTATCTTTTGGCCTCCTGGATCTCCTGCTGTGCTTTCTCGGCTTGGCCTTGGCATCTTTCAAACTTACAAGGGCCTTCCATGGCTCGGCCTCCTTCATCTTGAGACTATGCTCCACGGACTCGCACTTCTTGCGAGGTCACGGAGCTCTTCTTACCTCACCCACTCTAGCACTATGCTTTTCGCTCCTTATATTCCAATGCCGCTTTGTCTTGACCTCGGACAGCGCTTTCTTGAGGATGCCACTTGGTGGTGGCCCACATTACCACGATCCACGGCTTTGGTGTTAGGCCCGACAAATTTTGGCTATCTTTAAATACATACGAGCAGAGAATCGCACCTTTATTCTCCTCGAGCTGCCTCTTCGTGAGGCGAGCTCTCCTTGCGCTGCTCCAAATCCGCTTCAGTTCGGAAAATTCGGCGATGCGGGCAGCAGCGGCAAGCACGGCCCGCTTATTGACATAAGCGCTTTTAGACTCCTGCGGATTATAATTGACCCTCCGTTTGGCTTTTCTTTCGAACACCAACCAGAGTATCAGGGGCTACTACCTATCGGGTGGTAATTTCATACATTTTTATTACTTACCTCAAAGCCCGTCAGGAGGCTTGTGCAGGCTTCGCTTAGTCCGCTTTTGGCGGACAGAACCTTTCAAATCACCGCACCCATAAGAGTACGGTGCCCTTCTTCCATGGAAGCGCCTCGAAGTGCTTCCACCAGGCTATCCGGCGTCGTTGATGCGTAGTAAGTCCTCGGCACGGGCGGCTCGCCCTCCCTAATGAGGGGCTGCCCGCCTAAGTCCAGAACCGTCAGAGGTTCCGGAGCAGTGTTCGGTCGAGAGTCAGCCTTGTCGCGGCTCTCATCGACGCGATCTACGGGGATCTTGAACCCTGCATGTCCGACATTCGAAAGTCCGCCTTGGGGCGTATCCAGGGTCACCTCCCCCTGCTCGGGGAACCTTCGGGACAACACCTCCGTGTCATCCGCAGGCTGAGGAGTGGTGGCCATCGAGAGCGAGTTCATCTCTGAAGCGCTCAGAGACCTATCCGAAGACGACACCTCCGGATGAGCTCTGGCCGGACTGCATATATGTTCGACATTATTAAATAGCTATGACGTAAAACCACGGTAGAGTGCGGACACTTACGATCGCGCCGGGGGCTTCCCCCTGGGCAGCCACCCTTCATAGCTGTGAGCGGCCTTGGTGGAGTAGTTCGGAAGGGATGTTTTCCCCTTCTTGAACGCCCCAGCCTCCCCCTCCGGGGCGGCTTTTCTCTTCTTCTCCCCCCCCCCCCAGTGCGGGGAGGTGGAATTTCTTCTTGATTCCCCCCGCCTAAGCGGGAGGAATCTGTCTCGTTGTCATCAAACGAGAGGGGTATAACGGCATTGCGCCGAGGGCCTTTTCCGCCCCCCTGGCCCGCTTCGCCGGGCCCCTCATCCTTTTCGGATGGGGCGTCTTCTTCTTCTTCCTCCTCCCCTTCGCGGGAGGAGTCTGCCTCGTCATCCTCGGGCCGAGGCTTACAGCAACCTTCGCGAGACCCTTCAGTCCCAGGGCCTTCTTCTCGGCCTTCTTCTCCGGCACCATGCGGTGCGGGACCAACTATCTCCGTCGGAGAGGCGTCAGTAGGCCCTCTGGCAGCGGGCGAGCAGTAAACCTGCTCCGCTGTCTCCACATAATCCTGAGGCAAATATGTATAACTACTTAAGGATCTCCCTTGAACGTATTGGGAAAAACCGAGTCCAGTGGTAGTCTGAGAACTCACCTGACTAGGAGCCCGTGCGGCGTGAAGCCCGCGGTCCTTGGATGTGGGAGGAGGCACTTCAGAGGCCTTGAACAACACCTTCCATGCGCCTTGGTGCATCATGTCATAGAGCTTCCGGAGTGTCTGGTGTTGGCCGGGACGAACTCCCATAGATTGACTGCCCGCCTTTGACAGGGCAGGATCCGGCGAACAAGCATGACCTGGATCACGTTGACAAGTGTGACGCCCGGGTAATTAAGCTACAGTAATCCCCACTAATGATGCCACGTCATCTCGGTTACTGTGGTTAAACTCGCATTAGTTCGGAACCTAGTTCGGATTTCAAATTCAAAATCGAGCGAACAATAAAAGTTTTCAAATATTAAAATTTAAATGTTCGGAGTGAACCAAGTAATACATAGGTAATTATGGTGGAGAATCCAAACTCTGGTAAAATGTATAAAGGCCCTAAAACAATTAAAACAATAGTGAAAACAATTGTTTAAATACCTTTTATAATTAATAAAATGTCAAACTAATTTATTTGAGGATTAGACTTTTTGTGATTATGGACTAAGTTGAAATACTAAATTAGATCTTTGAGTGGGTACTTTAATAAAACTAAAATAATAGGAATCAAACTAAAACAGAAAAGGTAAAATAAATAAAAGGAAAAGGAAAACAAGAAGAAGAATAAAGAGAGACCCCACCCCCTCATTTGGGCCACGGCCCGGCAGCCATCGAACCCAGAGCGAGACCAGCCGCCCCCCCCTCCTCCTTATCCCCACCAGGAAACCCTAACCCTCACCGATCCCCTCCCCCACGGCGCCCTCCCCTTCCCCGATCCAATCGGGATCGGGCGATCCTCGGCGCCCCCATCGCCCGTCGGCCTCGTCCCGACCCGCAGCCTCTCCCGGCGACCGCGCCCCCTCCACTCCTCGGCGGCGCCTCGCCTCGCCCTCCTCCACGAAGCCCGCCGCCTCGTTGCGTTGCCTCAACCCCATCGCCGGACCACCGCCGTCGCTGCTCGTCGCCGCAGCCCGGAGCCCCCCCTCCTCGTCGGAACGTCGTCCCCAACACCCCCTCGACCTTGTCGCCCTCGACGACGAGCACCGCCATCCCGACGCCGTCGCCGAAGCCACCGCGCCGCCACCCCGCCGGACGCCGTCCCCATTGCCGGTCTTCCTCCCATCTACGTCGACGTCCCCGTCCACCTCCTCGAGCTCGAGCACGCTGCCATGATCCCCACGAACGTCGGTGAGGCTCCGGCCTCTTCCCTCTCCCTCTTCCCCGTGATTGGGCGTGCGCTCGTCGCCGAGCCGTGCCACAGGCCGTGCTGTGCGCATCCCTCGCGCCGACTCGCCCTTCCGGCCTCGCCGTTCGCGCCCGAGGGCCGCGCCTCCGCTTCGCCTCGCGCCCGGCCTCCGCCCGTCCGTCGAGCCCGCCCTTCTCCCCTCCTCCTACCTGCGGTGAGGCTGTCCGTTCTTCTTCTTGATTGCCACGACCCTGCCATCGCCCGCCCGCCTGGCAGCGCCGTCACCGACCAGCCCATACAGCGCAGCGTCGGTAAGCCGCGTCCGCTCGGCCCTCACCCGGGTCGGGCGCCCGCACCCCCTGTACCCGTTAAAATCGCACACCCGGTTGGCCCAATGAGCCACTGCCCAGTGGGCCTCCCCCACGCCCTGAATGTTTTAGAAGATAAAAATAAAAAGGAGAATTAGAGAATTAAAAATTATATATATATATTAAATAAATAATTAAAATAATTAAAATATTAATTAGTTAATTAAGTAATTAATTAAGTTAAATAATCTGATTAGATTAACCTAATCACTAATTAAATTAATCTAATGGCTAATTAACCTAATTAACTCATTAATTAACCTAAACTAGGATAATTAGAGAGCAGTATAATGACAGGACCCACCGTCGAGGTTGACCTGGTCAGCGGTCAGCGTTGACTCTTGGCGTCATCTTGGCGTCGTAAACACTATTCGGATAATGTTAATTTAATTAATAATTAATAAATTAGAAAATGATTTAAAACTTTAAAAATTAATATAAAATAATCCGTAGCTCGGATGAAAATACTTTCTACATGAAAGTTGCTCGAACAGACGAGGCGATTCGGATCGCGATCCGTTAAGTCGCCACACACTAACCTACCGAACCTGCAACTTTCCCCTCCGCTCCTCTGCTTAGAAATCACGAAACAGGAATACTTTCCGGATGTTTCCTATAACCGGTACCACCTCATACCACGTTAGATCACCTCTAGCACCGCTTTTGTTATGTTATGCTTTGATTGCTCTATTATTTATTATGTCCCCCCTCGTTACTTTTCCGGTAGACCCGAGACCGCCGCCGCGGGTACCCTCTGTGATCGACTACGGTGTCGGCGACCCCTCTCTCTTGCCGAGCAACCGGGCAAGCCCCCTCCTTGATCACGGATATCACCTACTCTTATCTACTTTGCTTGCATTAGAGTAGTATAGCATGTTACTATTTTAGATACTCCTATCTTTGCTGCATAGCTTTGTCCTTGTTATACATTGTTACCTTACACGCAAACCTATATGCTTAGTATAGGATGCTAGTACATTCATCTGTGGCCCTACATTTTTGTCCGCCTGCGCCATGCTATACTACGGGCTGTGATCACTTGGAGGTGATCACGGTATATCTATATACTTTTCACTATTACATTACGTGTGGTCTTGTTTGGAGATGGGGGCTGAAAGGACGGGTGGCTCCATCCCGGTAGAGGTGGGCACTGGGTTCCCGGCCCCGATCCGATACTTTGTGGCGGAGGCGGCGGGGCAGGTTGAGACTACAGGTGAGAGGTGGGCCTGGCCTGTTGGCGTTCGCGGATACTTAACACGCTTGAGGTCTTGGTATTTGATCTGAGTTGGCTCTGAGCTTATCGCACTAACCATCTCTGCGGGAGTAGTTATGGGTATCCGCGTCGTGGTATCGACAAGCACTTGAGGCGTCGGCGACGGGCCGGCCTGGCGGATTGGGCTGGAGCACTGCTAGGCTAGATCTGCTTCCGGCCGCCCTACTTAGCGTCTTGAGTGTGCTCGAGGCGATGGGCCCAGACCCTGCTGCGCTTAGGTTTAGACCGGCGTCTGGCCTCTCTGTTGTGCCTAGGTGGGGCTGCGGCGTGTTGATCTTCAGCGGCGGGCATGACCGAGAAAGTGTGTCGGCCAAATGGGATCAAGCGTCTTTGGGTAAGATGGTGCACCCTGCGGTGAAGTTAATCTATTGAATAGTCGTGATCTTTGGTAACGGGGCGACTTGGGTTGTACCTTGAGCTTATGACAACTAGAACCGGATGCTTGATAAAACCCACCCTTCCAAGTGCGGATACAACGGTGGTCGCTCTCGCTCAGGGGTTATGGCGGGGATTGCGGGTAGGATTATTGCTATGTCATGTTACTTGGAGAATTCAGATTGTCCCCTCCTACATTGTAAGGCGGTGTCGAGCGTAGTCTTCGTTAAGACTAACTATCCCCTCTTATTACGGCATTCTGCAGTTCAGTCCTTGATATGGCCTTTACACATATATCCATGCATATGTCTTGTAGCTCCTTGCTTGCAGTACTTTGGATGAGTACTCACGGTTGCCTTGTTCCCCTTTTCCCCTACCTCTACTCGATTGCTGCAGCAGACGATGGAGCCGGGGCAGGCCACCGCCTATGGCGACTACTACTGCGGAGGTGCCTACTACTACGTGCAGCCCGGCGGCGACCGGGAGTAACCTAGGAGGATCCCAGGCGGGAGGCCTGCTCCTCTTCGATCTGTATCGGTTTGTGCTAGCCTTCTTAAGGCAAACTTGTTTAACTTATGTACGTACTCGAGATATTGTTGCTTCCGGCTTCGTCTATGATCGAGCACTTGTATTCGAGACCTCGAGGCCCCACAGCTTGTATTATGATGCTTGTATGACTTATTTTATTTGTAGAGTTGTGTTGTGATATCTTCCGTGAGTCCACGATCTTGATCGTACACATTTGCGTGCATGATTAGTGTACGATTGAATCTGGGGCGTCACAACAAGCTTGATGTTCTTGTCCTTCATGCTTTTGATGCATGTCTGGAGTATGGTCAGCTCGGTAGAATTGCCCAGGACAGGCCTTCCTTTCCCGGAGGTGAGCCGCATGGGGCTCGAACCTGAATTCGGGGCCGCCCGCCCGATTAGCGCCCTTGCAGTTGATGGCGTAGAACCACCCCGATTGCCATCCTTTTACGGTCTCCGCAAAGGAGCCGTCTAGCCAGGTGACATTAGACATCTTTCCCACCATGGCTCCTCCGTACTCTGCTTGTTGGCCGCTTACAGTCTTCGGCTTCATGCAGAAGGTTTGCAGCCATAGGCGAAATGAGGCGGATGCGGAGAAAGCCTCGCATCGACAATGAGCGCCGAGATGTTGAGGGCGAAATTGAGGCTAGATCATGGAAATCTAGCCCGTAGTAGAACTATGAGCCCATGGGCGAAGGGGTGAAGTGGAAACCCCAGTCCACGGATGAAGTGGGCGACGAACACGACTCTCTCGTGGGGTCCCGGGGTCGGAATGACCTGCCCAGCGTCCGGTAGCCGGTGTGCTATGTCTGCGACCAAGTATCCGGCTGCCCGAAGATTTGTGATGTGCTTCTCCTTGACGGTGGAAGCCACCCACTTGCCTCCTACTTCGGACATGTCTAGCTGTGCGGAGGAGACTTGGGCTTGGGCGCTGGAGCTCGAGGGGGCAAGAATGGGCAAAGAAGGAAGAAGGCATGGGTAAATATGAGGAAATCTAATCCCTTTATAGGCGCCCAGGCGGTCGCCTCCCACTTAGCCGTTAGAATCGCTTGCTTCCCAAGCGCCACGCTTGATGGCGTGGTGGGATTATCCATACCGTATTGATGAGAATCCCGTGATAAGGGGACCACGATCTCTGCTTGATAAGGCGTGTCAAGGAAACCGCCTCGTAATATCTTGCTGTAGCTGGTTGTGGGAAAGCGGTTGAATAATGACCCGGCCGTCTTGACACGTCGCGTTGCCTAAAAAGTTGTCAGCAGATTGCATTTGTGAAACATCATTACATCTCACGGTGGCATGCGAATATCATCTTGTGGATCCGGACACGGTTCAAGTGTTCGATAATTACCTTGGAGTATTCGGAGGAGGAACCCGCCCTGCAATGCCGAAGACAAGACTGCGCGCCGGACTCATCGTCATTGAAGCCTGGTTCAGGGGCTACTGAGGGAGTCCTGGATTAGGGGGTATCCGGAAAACCGGACTGTGTACAAAATCCGGACTATTGAAGCGTGAAGATACAAGACTCAAGACTTCGGCCCATGTCCGGATGGGACTTTCCTTGGCGTGGAAGGCAAGCTTGGCGATCCGGATATTATATATTTCCTTCCTTGTAACCGACTCCATGTAAACCCTAGCCCTCTCCGGTTTCTATATAAACCGGAGAGGTTGGTTCTTAGAAGGCCGATCACAATTACAATCATACCGTCATAGGCTAGCTCTTAGGGTTTAGCCTCTACGATCTTGTGGTAGATCTACTCTTGTACTACCCATATCATCAATATTAATCAAGCAGGAAGTAGGGTTTTACCTCCATCGAGAGGGCGCGAACCTGGGTAAACATCTGGGTCTCTTGCTTCCTGTTACCATCAGCCTTGACGTCTGAGATCGGGACCCCCTACCGAGATCCGCGGTTTGACACCGACCACGAGTTGAACAAGTTAAACTTCAGCGGCGGCTCATAGCCACGGCAAGGAGCACTGCAAAGGAAGCAACAGCAGCTTAAAGCTGACCAAGATTTGCTCATGGACAGGTGGACCAAGGTCACAGCCACCGAAAAATCTGGACTCGACCGCCCGACAAAAGGGCACACACGGCATAATTGGCTACCTCAACCTAAGCAGGAGAACCCAAGGCACATACCCCGACGTCAACACACCACCATGGTCCAAGACAATACGAAGGATACATGAAGAGGCATCCTCAAGCCTCGGCGCAATGGTCATAAACGTCAAGTCAGGGAAGTTGGCGCCAAGTCCAACAACTCCTAGTCCGGTCAGCGGACAAAGAACAGCTCAAGCCTATCCGGCCCGAGCCACATACTCGATCAACCATGTGAAATTCATTGTACTCCTAGAAGGACGGTATGACAGCCAACTATCCGGACACCAACTGAGGAGTCGGCGCTACTTTATGATATAATGGCTGGGTTAACCAGGTTCCGATCAGGCACCCTCGGTCCAACCACAAGAGGACATTCAGCTGCCCTCAAGTATTTGCCTTCGCAAACTAACTTTGATGCAGAACAGGATTGGCGACGTGGAATCAGCCCGGACACACAAGGGCAGGACCACACAAGCGAACCCCGCCCCCAAAGAAGGCAGTCCGGATTCACTGCAGATTCATTCACAGCCCCCTCCAGTCCGGCCATGACAGGTTCCGCCAAAACACCTCTTTTCATAATCATAAATCGTACTCATATGCATAGACATATCAACCTACTACAGTGCGTAGATTTAAACAACACTTACCGGCTGTCATTCTTCATTAGACGCCACTTTTTTGCCATAAACGGCACCCATACGTCTTATTAGGCCCCACTAAGCCAGGGGCTTCAGAATACTCCTAATACGCCAAAGTCCAGCCACCTTCCCGGTCGGTCGGCACCCCGAACTTATAGCACTATATGCATCAGCTCCGAATCATGTCTTGGGTCATTTGTTGGGTTTGCCCGGCTCCATGTTTTGGTACCTTACGTTCCACTCTATCGGCTAAGGTAGCGCTGGGAGAACTACTGCGATTGTGTCCCGGTTTTTCCGGATGAGCACCTCGATGAAAGCCGAAAACAGCAGGTCATGATCTGGCGAGAGCTGGTTAGCTGTTCAAGAGGTTATAAAATCCTTAAAGATTTATTCCGCACAATGCCATTATAAATGCAAAGTGCGAAGGATCGGTTTTCCGATCAGGCGCCGATAGAGCCCCCAGTTCGGCCTTCCGAACACTAGGGGCTACACCGACCATACTCGAACTCCTATGGCTAAGTGAGAGTGGTAAAGACCTATAGTCTGATTTCCTGGTTTGTAGCGAGGAACACCTCCTTAAAAGGACCCAACAATGGGATAAAAGTGTTCAGATATGTCCCGAACACCCCCGTACTTTTTACGTGGGGGCAGAAGCCGACGACTGGCCAACTCTCAGGTTTTATGTACACTAAATGGCCGCACGGGAAGAACAAGCGTTCACATAAAAAGGGAATAATTAATAAAAGTGTCATTTCCCCGCATTACAACGACACGACGGCCTTCACGTAAATATAGTGTCTTTAGCACACTTGTCCGCCACAAGGCGGGCCCCTTTTAGTACACCTTCATAGTACAACTCGGGCTTGCGATGCTCCTTACCCTGCGGTGGCCCCTCAGTCATCAGCTTCTCAGCATCAAGCTTCCCCCAGTGCACCTTCGTGCGGGCAAACGCCATGCGCGCACCCTCTATGCAAACTGACCGCTTGATGACATCAAGCCGAGGGCAAGCACTAACAACCCGCTTCACGAGTCCGAAGTAACTGCTTGGAATTGGCTCCGCGGGCCACAGCCGGACAACCAAGTCCTTCATGGCTAGTTTGGCCGCCTGGTGCGGTTCGACCAGCTACTTTAGCTGATCGATAAATGGCACCGGATAATCCGGCGCCAAATACTGCGACCAGAAATCCTTCTCCGCAGACTTCTTCTCCTCCACACGGTAAAATTGGGCAGCATCTGATATGCTGCGTGGCAGGTCCGCACACACACCTGAAGGAACAAGAATTCCGTTCGTCGCTTAGCGCCTCTATTACTATGCAAAAAAATAGCTTTGAGTACAAAAGGCCTTACCAGCGCAACCTTACATGCCTCTGAATATCCTTCAAAGCACCTCGATTCTTCCGAGCATCCTCATGACTTGGAGAGCTTGGGCGAGTTCGGATTCTTTCCCTACTAAACTCTGCTCCAAATCCTCACTCTTCTTCACCGCCTCCTGGAGCTCTCGCTCAGCTTCGATGACCCTGGCCTCGTGTTTCTCATGAAGAGCATGGTCGGCGGCAGCCTTCCCATTGGCTTCGGCCACAGCCTTCTTCAGCGCCTCAAATTCGGCACTCGCTCCTAGAGCATACAATACAAATACTTTTCATCAGGCACAATTACTCATTCGTGCCGAATTCAAGACAATGTTTCAACTTACCTTGCTTGTCCTTCAATTGCTTCCTCACATGGCCAAGTTCCTCTTCGGCCCATCCCAGGCTCTGCTTCAGTCCGGACACCTCCGCATTATGAACGGCAGTCTTCTCTGCAGACACATGTTTTCAAACAAAGGGATATACATCATTAACAAAGGCTCCTACAAAAGCAGATGATTTGATCCCCTGTCCAGCTTTTTCTCTCTTCCGCCGGATAGTGCATTAGGGGCTACTACTCATATTATGACAATTCCCCAAAGGTTTCTTAGAAAACATACCTCAAAGGCCTTTATAAGGCCAAGGCAGGACTCATTCAGCCCGCTCTCGGCGGACTGAATCTTTTCAATCACCGCACCCATGAGGTTCCGATGTTCATCGATGATAGGCGCGCTCCTCAACGCTGTCGATAGGCCGCCCGACAGCTCTGCTTGGACAAAGGTTGCGGGTGGAGTAGGAAAGCCTCCCCCCGTCAAAGGTGGCTGCTCGCCCGATCCTGGAGCCTTAAAAGTCTCCAGGACCGTGTCCGACTGTGGCCCGAACCCGAGATCGCCCCCGCCGTCGACACGCCTGGGGGCCACCGCTCCCGTGTGTCCGGCCCCAGAGATATGCCCCCCCTGGTCCAGGTCCTGTTGAGACGACCTCAGTGTCGCGCCTGGACTTTGGGGAAGGGGCCGCTGGAGGCGTCTCGCTCGCCCAAGCGTCTGAGCTCACCGAATCCTCCGATGAGGACTGTCCGGCGCGAGACCTCGCCGGGTTGTAATATAGCAACAGTTAAAACTACTATACCCAAAAAACCCCGGGCGCATATGCGTGTTGGATTCGTATACTACGACTTTTCGAGGCTGGGCCTGGGATCCCCTCGGGCTGCTCTCGGCAGCCGTGGTGGATGCTTCTGGGAGGGAACCTTTCCCCCTCTTGGGTGATTCGGCCTCCAGGGATGAGGAGGCCGTCCTTTTCTTACCTCCTGCGGGAGGCTCGTCCTCCTCCGCTTCCTCCTCTTCGTCTTCGGAAGAAGGATGGTCGCTGGAGTCTTCGGATTTTGCGTCCGTAGCATCGCGACGACGAAGGCCACTCCGGGTATTTTTGACCTTCTTGGAGGCCTCTTTCTTTGGCGCCTCGTAGGGCGCTGGGACCAATGTCTTTGTGAGAAAAGGTCTGGCCGGTTCCTCCGGCAGCGGGGCCGGAAAATGTATCCACTCCACTTTTTTTATCCATCCCTGGGGTTGTGATAAAACATGATAAAAGTGTCTCCCTCAGGACATGCCAACTCAAGCATAGAAGGACAGAGCATATCAATAACTTACCGGGCTTGCAGAATGGGATAATTGATACCCACGGTCCTCGGAGGAGCCCGGCCATGATTTGCCGGACTTAAAGAGCACCTTCCAGATATCCTTGTGGGAGGAGTCATAGAGCTCCCGAAGGGTCTGGTGCTCGGTTGGGTCGTATTCCCACAAATTGTAGGCTCGACGCTGGCAAGGGAGAACCAGGCGAACTAACATCACCTGTACTACGTCGACGAGTTTGACGTCCTTGTCGACCACACTCTGGACGCGCGTCTGGAGTAGTGACAGCTCGTCGGACGAGGACCAGTTCAGGCCCTTCTTGGGCTAGGACGTGAGCTGCAGTGGGGCTCTGGATCTGAACTCGGGAGGTGTAGCCCACTTTTTGCCGCGCGGTTCGGTAATATAGAACCATTGCTGCTGCCACTCCTTGACGGAGTCGTTGAAGGCACCCGCTGGCCAAACGACCTTGGGCATCTTGCTCACCATGGCACCGCCGCACTCGGCGTGCTCGCCACTCACCACCTTGGGCTTCACATTGAAAATCTTCAGCCACATGCCGAAGTGAGGCGAAATCCGGAGAAAAGCCTCACAAACGACGATGAACATCGAGATGTTAAGGAAGGAATTGGGGGAAAGATCATGCAAATCAATCCCGTAATAATACATGACTCCGCGAACAAATGGGTGAAGGGGAAACCTGAGCCCGCGGACAAAATGAGGAAGGAACACGACTCTCTCATGGGGCTCTGGAGTAGGGACGATCTGTCCCGCCGGTGGGAGATGGTGGCTGATCTTCTTGGCCAGGTACCCAGCCTCTCGGATCCTCTTGATATCCTTCTCCTGGACAGTAGAGGCCATCCGTTTGCCTCGTGCTACGGATTCGGACATCTTTGGAAAACCTCTCTTTGATGGAGAAGAAGAGTGCTTGGACGCTAGGGCTCAAACAGAGGGGAATGGGCTAGCAGAAGGAGAAGGCGTGGGTAAAGAAGAAGAGACCTTGTCTCTTTATAGAGACGGTAAAAGCTTTTTGCACCTCCCCACTTGCCTGGTGGAACCCGCTCGTTCCCCACTCGCTGCGATTAGCGGTGCGATTGGATTATCCATACCCGTATTGATGAGAATCCCGCAATAAGGGGACACGATCTCTGCTGTGGCAAAACATGCAGAGGAAACCGCCTCGCGATATGCACTGAGGCTGGTTGTGGGGAAAAGGTTCGAATAATGACCCGACCATGGCGACATGTCACGTTGTCTAAAAATTGCCAGCAGATCAGATTTATGTTATGCCCCCTGCGGTGGCATGTGAAGACCATTTTGCAGATCCGTACACGGTCCAAGTGTTCGATAATTACTTTGGAGTATTCGGAGATGGAACCTGCCTTGCAATGCCGAAGACAAGACTGCGCGCCGGACTCATCGTCATTGAAGCCTAGTTCAGGGGCTACTGAGGGAGTCCTGGATTAGGGGGTATCCCGACAGCCAGACTATATACTTTGTCCGGACTATTGGAGCATGAAGATACAAGACTCAAGACTCCGTCCCATGTCCGGATGGAACTCTCCTTTGCGTGGAAGACAAGCTTGGCGATCCGGATAATATATTTCCTTCCTTGTAACCGACTCCATGTAAACCCTAGCCCTCTCCGGTGTCTATATAAACCGGAGAGGTTGGTCCTTAGAAGGCCGATCACGATCACAATCACAATCATAATCATCATAGGCTAGCTTCTAGGGTTTAGCCTCTACGATCTCGTGGTAGATCTACTCTTGTACTACTCATATCATCAATATTAATCAAGCAGGAAGTAGGGTTTTACCTCCATCGAGAGGGCCCGAACCTGGGTAAACATTGTGTCCCTTGCTTTTTGTTACCATCAGCCTAAGACGCACAGATCGGGACCCCCTACCCGAGATCCGCCGGGTTTGACACCGACAGTCATCATGACAATGTTGAAGATGATGAAGTCCTTCCTCAGATCGAGCACAATGTGGTATCATCGCCTATTCTTATGAACAACGAACTCATCAGCACTGGTCGTCCTTTGACGCCAACTGCTCAGGATGACTCATGGGCTGATCACCCACAAGACTCCCCCCGTCAAGCGGAAACACCTGTTACTCCCCCAACTCAAGTCACCACTCCGGTGGTTGAAGATGAAGACTTTGTGGCCCAACCAACTCCATCTCCACAAGCATCGCCAACGTTTCGCAAGCTTCGCAAAGGACCAAGGCCACAGGTCACTCTGCCAAGTGTTCCAGAAGGAGAAGTGCGCCAATCCGTTTCACGCCAAGTCATTCGTGAAGCCTCTCCAACTGTGAACAACCCCGAGACTGAAGCCAATATGGCTGAAGATATTCCGGCTGCATCAGCCGTTGACCAAGAAGAACCAAGAGAAGAAGATGCATGTATTGCTACACCCCCAACCAACCAAGTTGTTCTCGAGGAGAATGTGTCTAACCCTCCACCTACTCAAGTGGAGGTTAAAAACAATGAGGCTGCCACCAACACCAACACTGAAGCCCATGATGTTGTCATGGCTGAAGCTAATGTGGCACCTGAAGTCAATGTGGTGCCTGAAATGATAGCACCTGAAGTCAATGCTACACCTGATGCAAATCAACAGCCTGAAGCCACTGCCATTGCTCCGGTACCGCCTCCTAGGCCACATACTATTGAGCAAGCATACAACTATGGTTAGCTGGTCACTGTTAGATGGCCTATTCTGGTTCCTCCTCCTGCTGGTCCGCAATTTGACTACCACGTCAAGCACAGGCCATAGGTCCAGAAGCCAAAGCCAAGACTGCCCAGGTTTCCAGGTACTGCCACTTCACCAGGGTCCTTCAATGCAAATGGCTTCATTGCGCACAACACATTCTTTAATAGCGCCAAGAACCCCTACACAAGACCAATAATTTCATATGATCGGTTCTGGAGATATCAACAGCGCAGTTACTATTCATGTGTTCTCTATGATCAAGGCCGCATCTTCCCTCGTATGCGCCTTGATTGTGAAGCCATTGCTGGATTGCCTTGCCTTGAAGAAGCCCTTGACTGCTTCCATGATGCTGGACTGCTGAACTTTGTGACTGATAAGGAGCATTGAAATGAAGAGCTTCTGCTTCAATTTTATGCTACCCTCCACATTCGCAGATACAACAAGGATCCTAAGACTTGGGTCCTTGAGTGGATGACAGGCAACGTACACCATTTAGCTAAAGCTCTTGACATTATTGAGCTCACCGGCCTGCCCACTCCAGGAGAATTATATGAACCTGGTTGTCAGCTTCACCGCAATGCATTGGAGAGCATCTTTCAGAAGCCAGAGCCCAACATGAGCCAAATTTTAAGCATGATGAAGCCTCTGCCTCATGACGCTGAATACCCAAGAGAATTCTTTGTTGAAGACCTAGAGTATCCGCCACGCACGATCTATCATATCATAAGGCAAACTCTATGGCCTGTCAAAGGACATTCTTCTGCAGCGAAGCTTGAAGGAGCGATGAAGACTCTGGTCTTTTATATCTTCAATGGCATTAGCTTCAATGCTCAAGACTTCTTTATCAGGCAATTGGCTGCATCAGGCTCTGATCTCTTTGGACTAAAGTTCTACGCTCCATGGGTCATGTGCCTCATCAAGCTACATTCAGCTGTCAACTATCAGCCCTCTGCTCACAATCATATAATCTTTCTGCCAGAGGTTGATATATTAGTTGAAGCCATATACCCGGAGCCTGCCAAGGAACCTGTTTGTCTTCACAATGCTAATCACCAAAGCTTCACACAACCCATTGAAGGAGTCCAGGCTGTCTCTCGTGTTTATCCTTTGGCTGACAATACTCGTGCACCTCACCGTGCTCAAACCGAAGCCACTGAAAGCACTATTGCTCAAAGGCCTTGGAAGCGATCTCGTGTTCTCAATGACCGAGAGCTTCTCGTTGCACTACATCAGAAACATGATAAGCATCACTACTGGCTGAAGCGCCAGATGCAAAGTCTCTTGGTGGATGTCAATCGCATTCGCAACCTTGCCACCAAGAATGCCTTTGTTTCACATGAAACCTATCGGAGGTCATGGAAGAGTTTGACATTGCCGAGTGCTGAAGTAGATCTTCAAGATGATGGCTTCACTGAAAGATTCAAGTTTGACTCCACTCCTCCAAGGAATGCTGTCTTGCGTATAACTCTGTCTCTTGAAGATTCTGATTATTCCTCCTCTGCTGCAACGGTGAATGCCAGAGTGATCGATGATCAAGATGATGCTACTTCACCTCCTCCAACTTCAGCGTGTATCGACACTGCTCCAAGTTCGTCTGCACCGCCGAACACCAACGCCGACCCCGCATCTTCTCCTACTCCTTCTGGGAACGAGTAGAAGCTCTATGTCTTCAAACCTTTTTGGTCCTCATTGACAAAAGGGGAAGAAGCATATGAGTTGATAGTCTTCAAGCGGGTCCATATGGGCGGTTGCTTTATATTTTTGCCTAGTGTTTACAACTCTTGCTTTTGATACTTTTGGTTCTTTGAGTTGTAACACTTGAACTTGATGGTCGTTTGCTACTTGTTTGCTATTCTGTGATGCGATGATAAATTCCGCATGTGTGATGATAAATCCCACACAAAGTCATATTGCAGACGTCCATTTTTCATTATGCATTTCATGATCTTCGTTATATCAAATCATGCATGATGAATTGTCTACATAAATTGAAGAGGATCTCCACAGTACAACCTGCCATGTGCATTTGCATTCCAAAAGCAAATTACTTATATGCACATCTTCAGGGGGAGCCTTTTTCTACTTATGAAGACAATACCTCTATCCCTTACAATTTCACAGACTTTTATCCCCATTGAAAACTTCAACCAGTTTGTTATCAATCACCAAAAAGGGGGAGATTGTAAGTGCACCTAGTGCCACCCCAAGTTGGTTTTGGAGTACTGACGACAAACCTGGTTGAGGGACTAATGTGTTTGTGAGAATTGCAGGATAACACAGGTAGTAGTCCCTCATTGATTCGGTGTACCTACCAGAGATGACCCCTAAAAATGTATGAAGACATTGAAGACAAAGGTGGTATGTGAAGATATTCATATTGAAGACTATGACATGAGAAGACATCGCATGAAGACTATGGAGCGCGATGACTTAGTTGCTTCGCTGTTTCCTTTTCTTCTTTGTTGAGTCATAGGAACCACCGTACCGTTAAGTGGGGTCCAAGTGAACAAAGTCAGAATGACTGAAGTGATGCTCAACCAAAATCCTATGTCTTCGAGCGAAGACAATGAGAGCAAATCTTATCCAGAGCTGGATGAGTCACCTTTACTTGTAGCTCAAGTAAAGTTGCCGTGTGTGTTTGAAATCTGACCGTTGGAACACGTGTCAGTTCCTTAGTGACCCAGGGTCATTTCGGACAAATCAGGTCGGGTTGCCTAGTGGCTGTAAATAGCCCACCCCCTACACCATATATTGGTGGCTGCTCAGAGTTAGTGCACGGCTTTTGTCGTTTGAGAGCAACCCACCTCCAAAGCTTTTGAGAGAGATCCTTGCGAGGACAAAGCCCAAACACCAGAGCCAAAGAGTGTTAGGCATCACTGAAGTCTTTACATGCGTGACACGAAGACTTGTTACACTTGAGAAATGTGAATCCTCCAAATTTGTTAGGCGTCGCGTTCGAGCATCCAAGAGTCATTGTGGATGCGTCGGTGAGCGAAGTCTGTGAAGGTTTGGAAGTCTACCTTGAAGACTTACGAGTGATTTAAGCGGGACCGGGTGTCCTTAGCTCAAGGGAAATAAGGTGAAGACGCGGTCTTCTGAGTTAAATCTTAGCCTCCCTAACCAGACGTACAGTTGTCACAACAACTGGAACTCGTCGAACAAATCACTGTCTTCTCCAAGCTACTGGTTTTATCCCTTCCTTCTCTTTACTTACTGTTTGTCTTCGTGAAGTCGTTGCCTGTTTGCATTATCTATTTGACTTCACTGAGTGACTACTTTTTCTGATTGGCTTCATACCATCTTCCATTCTGTTCCATTCTGCCTAGCTGCTATTAGTCTTCGTGCTTTCACTTCATTGAATACATGACTATGGCTTGTCTAGTGTAGTCTACCTTCCGCTGCATAATAATAGGATCGGTTCTATCGTTTGTCTTCGAAACTCCCATGTTTTGAAGACTTTCATAAAATTCGCCTATTCACCCCCCCCCCTCTAGTCGATACACAGCTCTTTCAGTCATATCTACTATGTGATTCACGCTCAACCTTTCGGTCTCAGTGTTCCGAGGCCATATCTGCATATGCTAGGCTCATCAAGTTTAACTCGAGTATTTCTGTGTGTGCAAAACTGGCTTGCCCCCGTTGTATGTGAACGTAGAGCTTATCACACCCGATCATCACGTGGTGTATCGGCACGATGAACTTTGGCAACGATGCATACTCAGGGAGAACACCTGTACCTTGAAATTTAGTGAGAGATCATCTTATAATGCTACCGTCAATCAAAGCAGAATAAGATGCATAAAGGATAAACATCACGTGCAATCAATATAAGTGATATGATATGTCCATCATCATCTTGTGCCTTTGATCTCCACCTCCAAAGCACCGTCATGATCACCATCGTCACCGGCTTGACACCTTGATCTCCATCGAAGCATCGTTGTCGTCTCGTCAACTATTGCTACTACGACTATCGCTACCGCTTAGTGATAAAGTAAAGCAATTACAGGGCAATTACATTGCATACAATAAAGCGACAACCATATGGCTCCTGCCAGTTGCCGATAACTTCGTTACAAAACATGATCATCTCATACAATAAAATATAGCATCATGCCTTGACCATATCACATCACAACATGCCCTGCAAAAACAAGTTAGACGTCCTCTACTTTGTTGTTGCAAGTTTTACGTGGCTGCTACGGGCTGAGCAAGAACCGTTCTTACCTACGCACCAAAACCACAATGATATTTCGTCAGGTTAGTGCTGTTTTAACCTTCAAGAAGGACCGGGCGTAGTCACACCCGATTCAGCTAAAGTTGGAGAAACTGACACCCGCCAGCCACCTGTGTATGAAGCACGTCAGTAGAACCACTCTCGCGTAAGCGTACGCGTAATGTCGGTCCGGGCCGCTTTATCCAACAATACCGACGAATCAAAGTATGACATGCTGGTAAGCAGTATGACTAGTATCTGTTGGAAATATGCCCTAGAGGCAATAATAAAAGGATTATTATTATATTTCCTTGTTCGTGATAATTGTCTTTTATTCATGCTATAATTGTATTATCCGGAAATCGTAATACACGTGTGAATACATAGACTACTATATGTCCCTAGTGAGCCTCTAGTTGACTAGCTCGTTGATCAACAGATAGTCATGGTTTCCTGACTATGGACATTGGATGTCATTGATAACGGGATCACATCATTAGGAGAATGATGTGATGGACAAGACCCAATCCTAAGCATAACACAAGATCGTGTAGTTTGTTTTGCTAGAGGTTTTCCAATGTCAAGTATCTTTTTCTTAAACCATGAGATCGTGTAACTCCTGGATATCGTAGGAGTGCTTTGGGTGTACCAAACGTCACAACGTAACTGGGTGACTATAAAGGTGAACTACAGGTATCTCCTAAAGTGTCTGTTGGGTTGTCACGGATCGAGACTGGGATTTGTCACTCTGTATTACGGAGAGGTATCACTGGGCCCACTCGGTAATGCATCATCATAATGAGCTCAAAGTGACCAAGTGTTTTGTCACGGGATCATGCATTCTGATGCGAGTAAAGTGACTTGCCGTAGCGATATTGAGCGAGGTATTGGGATACCGACGATCGAATCTCGGGCAAGTAACATACCGATTGAGAAAGGGAATTGTATACGGGGTTGCTTGAATCCTCGACATCGTGGTTCATCCGATGAGATCATCGAGGAGCATGTGGGAGCCAACATGGGTATCCAGATCCCGCTGTTGGTTATTGACCGGAGAGCCGTCTCGGCCATGTCTACGTGTCTTCTGAACCCGTAGGGTCTACACACTTAAGGTTCGGTGACGCTAGGGTTGTAGAGATATGAGTATGCAGCAAACCGAAAGTTGCTCGGAGTCCCGGATGAGATCCCGGACGTCACGAGGAGTTCAGGAATGGTCCGGAGGTAAAGAATTATATATAGGAAATGCTGTTTCGGCCATCGGGAGAGTTTCGGAGGTCACCGGTATTCTACCGGGACCACCGGAAGGGTCTTGGGGGTCCACCGGGTGGGGCCACCTATCCCGGAGGGCCCCGTGGGCTGAAGTGGGGAGGGAACCAGCCCCTGGTGGGCTGGTGCGCCCCCCTTGGCCCCCCTGTGCCTAAGGTTGGAAACCCTAGGGGTGGGGGCGCCCCACTTGCCTTGGGGGGCAAGCCTCCACCCTTGGCCACCGCCCCCATCTAGATGGGATCTAGAGGGGCCGGTGCCCCCCAGGGGGCCTATATAAAGGGGGGAGGGAGGGCAGCCGCACCCCCAAGTCTTGGCGCCTCCCTCTCCCCTGCTACTCCTCTCCCTCTCGCAGAAGCTCGGCGAAGCTCTGCCGGAACCCTGCTGCATCCACCACCATGCCGTCGTGCTGCTGGATCTTCTTCAACATCTCCCTCCTCCTTGCTGGATCAAGGTGCGGGAGACGTCATCCGCTCCATACGTGTGTTGAACACGGAGGTGTTGTCCGTTCGGCACTTGGTCATCGGTGATTTGGATCACGACGAGTACGACTCCCTCAACCCCGTTCACTTGAACGCTTCCGCTCGCGATCTACAAAGGTATGTAGATGCACTCCTATCACTCGTTGCTAGATGAACTCATAGATGGATCTTGGTGAAACCGTAGGAAATTTTTTATTTTCTGCAACGTTCCCCAACAGTGGCATCATGAGCTAGGTCTATGCGTAGTTCTCTTTGCACAAGTAGAACACAATTTGTTGTGGGTAGATGTTGTCAACTTTCTTGCCGCTACTAGTCTTATTTTGCTTCAGTGGTATTGTGGGACGAAGCGGCCCGGACCGACCTTACACGTACGCTTACGTGAGACAGGTTCCACCGACTGACATGCACTAGTTGCATAAGGTGGCTAGCGGGTGTCTGTCTCTCCCACTTTAGTTGGAGCGGATTCGACGAAAAGGGTCCTTATGAAGGGTAAATAGAAGTTGACAAATCACGTTGTGGCTTTTTGGTAGGTAAGAAAACGTTCTTGCTAGAACCCTATTGCAACCACGTAAAAGATGCAACAACAATTAGAGGACGTCTAACTTGTTTTTGCAGCAATTGCCTTGTGATGTGATATGGCCAAAAGTTGTGATGAATGATGAATGATATATTGTGATGTATGAGATCATGTTCTTGTAATAGGAATCACGACTTGCATGTCGATGAGTATGACAACCGGCAGGAGCCATAGGAGTTGTCTTAATTATTGTATGACCTGCGTGTCATTGATTCAACGCCATGTATTTACTTTGCTTTATTGCTAAACCGTTAGCTATAGTAGTAGAAGTAATAGTTGGCGAGCAACTTCATGGATACACGATGATGGAATCATGATGATGGAGATCCTGGTGTCATGCCGGTGACAAGATGATCATGGAGCCCCGAGGATGGAGATCAAAGGAGCTATATGATATTGGCCATATCATGTCACTACTATATAATTGCATGTGATGTTTATTATGTTTATGCATCTTGTTTACTTAGAACGACGGCAGTAAATAAGATGATCCCTTATAATAACTTCAAGAAAGTGTTCTCCCTAACTGTGCGCCGTTGCTAAAGTTCGTCGTTTCGAAGCACCACGTGATGATCGGGTGTGATAGATTCCTACGTTCACATACAACAGGTGTAAGACAGTTTTACACATGCATAACACTTAGGTTAACTTGACGAGCCTAGCATGTACAGACATGGCCTTGGAACACAAGAGACCGAAAGGTCGAACATGAGTCGTATGGAAGATACGATCAACATCTCAACATGGAGATGTTCACCGACGATGACTAGTCCGTCTCACGTGATGATCGGACACGGCCTAGTCGACTCGGATCATGTAACACTTAGATGACTAGAGGGATGTCAAATCTGAGTGGGAGTTCATTATATAATTTGATTAGATGAACTTAATTATCATGAACATTAGTCTAAAATCTTTGCAAAAATGTCTTGTAGATCAAATGGCCAACGCTCATGTCAACATGAACTTCAACGCGTTCCTAGAAAACCAAGCTGAAAGATGATGGCAGCAACTATTCGGACTGGGTCCGAACACGAGATCATCCTCATAGCTGCCAAGAAACAATATGTCCTAGAAGCACCGCTAGGTGAAGCACCCATCCTGAGAGAACCAAGGCGTTATGAGCGCTTGGCAGTCTCGTCTTGATGATTACTCCCTCGTTCAGTGCGGCATGCTTTACAGCTTAGAACCGGGCTCCAAAAGCGCTTTGAGCAACACGGAGCATATGAGATGTTCGAGGAGCTGAAAATGGTTTTCCAAGCTCATGCCCGGTCGAGATATGAAGTCTCCGACAAGTTCTATAGTTGTAAGATGGAGGAAAATAGTTACATCGGTGAGCACATACTCAAAATGTGCAGGTTGCACAACCGCTTTGTCCCAGTGGAAATTAACCTCCTGGACGAGGCGGTCATTGACAGAATCCTTGATCGCTCCCACCGAGCTACAAGAGCTTTGTGATGAACTACAATATGCAGGGGATGGTGAAAACTATTCCTGAAGTATTTTCAATGCTGAAGTCAGCAGAGGTAGAAATCAAGAAAGAACATCAAGTGTTGATGGTCAATAAAACCACTAAGTTCAAGAAGGGCAAGGGTAAAAAGAACTTCAAGAAGGACGGCAAGGATGTTGCCACGCCCGGTAAGCCAGTTGCCGGGAAGAAGTCAAAGAATGGACCCAAGCACGAGACCGAGTGCTTTTATTGCAAAGGAAGGGTCCTTTGAAGTGGAACTGCCCCAAATACTTAGCGAACAAGAAGGCCGGCAACACTAAAGGTATATTTGATATACATGTAATTGATGTGTACCTTACCAAGACTCGTAGTAACTCCTGGGTATTTGATACGGTGCCGTTGCTCATATATGTAACTCACAGCAGGAGCTGCGGAATAAGTGGAGATGGCGAAGGGCGAGGTGACGATCTTGCGTCGGGAATGGTTCCAAGGTCGATGTGATCGCCGTCGGCACGCTACCTCTACATTTACCTACGGGATTAATTTTAAACCTCAATAATTGTTATTTAGTGCCAAGTTTGAGCATGAACATTGTATCGGGATCTCGTTTAATCTGAGATGGCTACTCATTTAAATCCGAGAATAATGGTTGTTCTATTTATATGAGAGATATGTTTTATGGTCATGCTCCGATGGTCAATGGTTTATTCTTAATGAATCTCGAACGTGATGTTACACATATTCATAGTGTGAATACCAAAAGATATAAAGTTGATAACGATAGTCCCACATACTTGTGGCACTGCCGCCTTGGTCACATTGGTGTCAAGTGCATGAAGAATCTCCATGCTGATGGACTTTTAGAGTCTCTCGATTATGAATCATTTGACACATGCGAACCATGCCTCATGGGAAAAATTACCAAGACTCCATTCTCCGGAACAATGGAGCGAGCAACCAACTTATTGGAAATCATACATACCGATGTGTGCGGTCCAATGAGCGTTGAGGCTCGCGGAGGATATCGTTATGTTCTCACTCTTACTGATGACTTGAGTAGATATGGGTATGTCTACTTGATGAAACACAAGTCTGAGACCTTTGAAAAGTTCAAGGAATTTCAGAATGAGGTAGAGAATCAACATGACCGAAAAATAAAGTTCTTACGATCAGATCGTGGAGGAGAATATTTAAGTCACAAATTTGGTACACACTTAAGGAAATGTGGAATCGTTTCACAACTCATGCCGCCTGGAACACCTCAGCGTAATGGTGTGTCCGAACATCGTAATCGCACTCTATTGGATATGGTGCGATCTATGATGTCTCTTACAGATTTACCGCTATCATTTTGGGGATACGCTCTAGAGACAACTACATTCACTTTAAATAGGGCACCGTCTAAATCCGTTGAGACGACACCGTATGAATTATGGTTTGGGAAGAAACCTAAGCTGTCGTTTCTAAAAGTTTGGGGATGCGATGCTTATGTCAAGAAACTTCAACCTGAAAAGCTCGAACCCAAGTCGGAAAAATGCGTCTTCATAGGATACCCTAAGGAAACCATTGGGTATACCTTCTACCTTAGTTCCGAAGGCAAGATCTTTGTTGCCAAGAACGGATCCTCTCTGGAAAAAGAGTTTCTCTGGAAAGGAGTAAGTGGGAGGAAAGTAGAACTCGATGAAGTACTACCTCTTGAACCGGAAAGTAGTGCAGCTCAGGAAAATGTTCTTGTGGTGCCTACACCTACTGGAGAGGAAATTAATGATGATGATCAAGGTACTTTGGATCAAGTTGCTACTGAACTTCGTAGGTCCACAAGGACACGTTCCACCAGAGCGGTATGGCAACCCTGTCCTGGAAATCATGTTGTTGGACAACGGTGAACCTTCAAACTATGAAGAAGCGATGGCGGGCCCAGATTCCAACAAATGGCTTGAAGCCATGCAATCCGAGATAGGATCCATGTATGAAAACAAAGTATGGACTTTGACAGACTTGCCCGATGATCGGCGAGCGATAGAAAACAAATGGATCTTTAAGAAGAACACGGACGCGGATGGTAATGTTACCATCTATAAAGCTCGACTTGTCGCTAAAGGTTATCGGCAAGTTCAAGGGGTTGACTACGATTAGACTTTCTCTCCCATAGCAAAGCTGAAGTCCGTCCGAATCATGTTAGCAATTGCCGCATACTATGATTATGAGATATGGCAAATGGACGTCAAAACGGCATTCCTTAATGGCTATCTTAAGGAAGAACTGTATATGATGCAGCCGGAAGGTTTTGTCGACCCTAAGAATGCTAACAACGTATGCAAGCTCCAGCGATCCATTTATGGGCTGGTGCAAGCATCTCGGAGTTGGAACATTCGCTTTGATGAGATGATCAAAGCGTTTGGGTTTATGCAGACTTATGGAGAAGCCTGCGTTTACAAGAAAGTGAGTGGGAGCTCTGTAGAATTTCTCATATTATATGTAGATGACATACTTTTGATGGGAAATGATACAGAACTTTTGGACAGCATTAAGGCCTACTTGAATAAGAGTTTTTGAATGAAGGATCTTGGAGAAGCTGCTTACATATTAGGCATCAAGATCTATAGGGATAGATCGATACGCCTCATAGGTCTTTCACAAAGCACATACCTTGATAAGATATTGAAGAAGTTCAAAATGGATTAGTCCAAGAAAGGGTTCTTGCCTGTATTACAAGGTCTGAAATTGAGCTCGGCTCAATGTCCGACCACGGCAGAAGATATAGAAGAGATGAGTGTCATCCCCTATGCATCAGCCATAGGGTCTATTATGTATGCCATGCTGTGTACCAGACCTGATGTAAACCTTGCCATAAGTTTGGTAGGAAGGTACCAAAGTAATCCCGGCAAGGAACATTGGACAGCGGTCAAGAATATCCTGAAGTACCTGAAAAGGACTAAGGACTTGTTTCTCGTTTATGGAGGTGATGAAGAGGTCGTCAGAAGGGTTACGTCGACGCTTAGCTTCGACACGATCTGGATGACTCTAAGTCACAAACCGGATACGTGTATATGTTGAATGGTGGAGCGATGGCTGGTGCAGCTTCAAGCAGAGCGTCGTGGCGGGATCTACATGTGAAGCGGAGTACACGGCAGCCTCGGAGGCAGCGCATGAAGCAATTTGGGTGAAGGAGTTCATCACCGACCTAGGAGTCATACCCAATGCGTCGGGGCCGATCAAACTCTTCTGTGACAACATTGGAGCTATTGCACTTGCTAAGGAGCCCAGGTTTCACAAGAAGACCAGGCACATCAAGCGCCGCTTCAACTCCATTCGTGAGAATGTTCAAGATGGAGACATAGAAATTTGCAAAGTGCATACAGATCTGAATGTCGCAGATCCGTTGACTAAACCTCTTCCGCGAGCAAAACATGATCAACACCAGAACTCTATGGGTGTTCGATTCATCACAATGTAACTAGATTATTGACTCTAGTGCAAGTGGGAGACTGTTAGAAATATGCCCTAGAGGCAATAATAAAAGGATTATTATTATCTTTCCTTGTTCGTGATAATTGTCTTTTATTCATGCTATAATTGTATTATCCGGAAATCGTAATACACGTGTGAATACATAGACTACTATATGTCCCTAGTGAGCCTCTAGTTGACTAGCTCGTTAATCAACAGATAGTCATGGTTTCCTGACTATGGACATTGGATGTCATTGATAACTGGATCACATCATTAGGAGAATGATGTGATGGACAAGACCCAATCCTAAGCATAGCACAAGATCGTGTAGTTCGTTTTGCTAGAGCTTTTCCAATGTCAAGTATCTTTTCCTTAGACCATGAGATCGTGTAACTCCCGGATATCGTAGGATTGCTTTGGGTGTACCAAACGTCACAACGTAGCTGAGTGACTATAAAGGTGCACTACAGGTATCTCCTAAAGTGTCTGTTGGGTTGTCACGGATCGAGACTGGGATTTGTCACTCCGTACACGGAGAGGTATCACTGGGCCCACTCGGTAATGCATCATCATAATGAGCTCAAAGTGACCAAGTGTTTGGTCACGGATCATGCATTACGGATGCGAGTAAAGTGACTTGCCGATAACGAGATTGAGCGAGGTATTGGGATACCGCGATCGAATCTCGGGCAAGTAACATACCGATTGACAAAGGGAATTGTATACGGGGTTGCTTGAATCCTCGACATCGTGGTTCATCCGATGAGATCATCGAGGAGCATGTGGGAGCCAACATGGGTATCCAGATCCCGCTATTGGTTATTGACCGGAGAGCCGTCTCGGTCATGTCTACGTGTCTCCCGAACCCGTAGGGTTTACACACTTAAGGTTCGGTGACGCTAGGGTTGTAGAGATATGAGTATGCAGCAAACTGAAAGTTGTTAGGAGTCCTGGATGAGACCCCGGACGTCATGAGGAGTTCCGGAATGGTCCGGAGGTAAAGAATTATATATAGGAAGTACTGTTTCGACCATCGGGAGAGTTTCGGGGGTCACCGGTATTGTACCGGGACCACCGGAAGGGTCCTGGGGGTCCACCGGGTGGGGCCACCTATCCCGGAGGCCCCCGTGGGCTGAAGTGGGGAGGGAACCAGCCCCTGGTGGGCTGGTGCGCCCCCCTTGCCCCCCTGCGCCTTGGGTTGGACACCCTAGGGGTGGGGGCGCCCCACTTGCCTTAGGGGGCAAGCCTCCCCCCTTGGCCGCCGCCCCCCATCTAGATGGGATCTAGAGGGGCCGGCGCCCCCCAGGGGGCCTATATAAAGAGGAGGAGGGAGGGCAGCCGCACCCCCAAGTCTTGGCGCCTCCCTCTCCCCTGCTACACCTCTCCCTCTCGCAGAAGCTCGGCGAAGCTCTGCCGGAACCCTGCTGCATCCACCACCACGCCGTCGTGCTGCTGGATCTTCTTCAACCTCTCCCTCCTCCTTGCTGGATCAAGGTGCGGGAGACATCATCCGCTCCGTACGTGTGTTGAACGCGGAGGTGCTGTCCGTTCGGCACTTGGTCATCGGTGATCTGGATCACGACGAGTACCCTCAACCCCGTTCACTTGAACGCTTCCGCTCGCGATCTACAAAGGTATGTAGATGCACTCCTATCACTCGTTGCTAAATGAACTCATAGATGGATCTTGGTGAAACCGTAGGAAAAAATTTATTTTCTGCAACGTTCCCCAACAGTATCGCCCACAACTCACTTGTGTTCTACTCGTGCATATAACATCTACGCATAAACCTGGCTCGGATGCCACTGTTGGGGAACGTAGTAATTTCAAAAAAATTCCTACGCACACGCAAGATCATGGTGATGCATAGCAACGAGAGGGGAGAGTGTTGTCTACGTACCCTCGTAGACCGTAAGCGGAAGCGTTATGACAACGCGGTTGATGTAGTCGTACGTCTTCACGATCGACCGATCCTAGCACCGAAGGTACGACACCTCCGCGGACTGCACACGTTCAGCTCGGCGACATCGCACGAACTCACAATCTAGTAGAGCTTCGAGGGAGAGCTTTGCCAGCACGACGGCGTGATGACGGTGATGATGAAGTTACCGACGCAGGGCTTCACCTAAGAACCGCTACGATATGGCCGAGATGGATTATGGTGGAGGGGGGCACCACGGCTAAGAGATCAATCATCAACTTGTGTGTCTATGGGGTGCCCCCCTCCGCCGTATATAAAGGAGCGGAGGAGGGGGAGGGGCCGGCCCTCCTAGGCGCGCCCCAAGGGGAGTCCTACTCCCACTGGGAGTAGGATTCCCCCTTCCCTAGTTGGACTAGGAGAGAAGGAAGGGGAAGGAGGTAGGAAGGAAAGGGGGGCCGGCCCCCCTCCCGATTCGGATTGGGCTTGGGGGGGGGGTGCCCCCTCCTTTGCTCCTTTCCCCTCTTTTCCACTAAGGCCCAATAAGGACCATATACCTCCCGGGAGGTTCTGGTAACCTCCTGGTGCTCCGGTATATTCCCGTCTTACCCAGAACCATTCTGATGTCCAAATATAGTTGTCCAATATATCGATCTTTATGTCTCGACCATTTCGAGACTGCTCGTCATGTCCGTGATCATATCCGGGACTCTGAACTACCTTTGGTAGATCAAAACACATAAACTCATAATACTGATCATCACCGAACGTTAAGCATGCGGACCCTACGGGTTCGAGAACTATCTAGACATGACCGAGACACGTCTCCGGTCAATAAGCAATAGCAGAACCTGGATGCTCATATTGGTTTCTGCATATTCTACGAAGATCTTTATCGGTCAAACCGCATAACAACATACGTTGTTCCCTTTGTCATCGGTATGTTACTTTCCCGAGATTCGATCGTCGGTTTCTCAATACCTAGCTCAATCTCATTACCGGAAAGTCTCTTTACTCGTTCTGTAATGCATCATCCCACAACTAACTCATTAGTCACATTGCTTGCAAGGCTTATAGTGATGTGCATTACCCAGAGGGCCCAGAGAGACCTCTCTGACAATCGGAGTGACAAATCCTAATCTCGATCTATGCCAACTCAACAAGTACCATCGGAGACACCTGTAGAGAACCTTTATAATCACCCAGTTACGTTGTGACGTTTGGAAGCACACGAAGTGTTCCTCCAGTAATCGGGAGTTGCATAATCTCATAGTCATAGGAACATGTACACTAGTAGAAAAAGGGTCAAATGTGAGACACATTAGTCCCGGTTTGTAACAGAACCTGCACTAATGTGGCCATTAGTGCCGGTTCCAACGGCTAGCCGGGAGGAGCTCTTTAGTACCGGTTCATGGCAAACCTTTAGCACCGGTTCGTGCCACGAACCAGTACTAATGAGAGTGGTGGCAGGATGTTGTCAGAATGGGGCCCTTCCAGCACCTTTAGTACCGGTTCGTGGCACGAACCGGTACTAAATGTCGTCCTATATAAATCCTTCGTCCACCCGCACTCTATTCTTCCCCCTTTCCCCTCTCCCTCTCCTTTGTTCTTCCCTTCTTCCTCTCGAGTTCATCACAAAATTTGCCCCAAATTTGTCAAGATTTGCAGGCCCTCATCCATTCAAATGATCACCAAGGTTAGCAACTTTGTCCTTTCATCTCTCATTGCTAGATTAGCTCTTGCATTGGTTTATATAGTGATTAATTGTGGGTTTTAGTAATTTGGGAGGAATTATATGTGGTAGTATTTGATTTATATGCAATTTGAGGTCAAAATAACACTTAGTTTGCATATGTAGGTGTGGTTTACTTAGTGCCTTCTAAATCTCTGTCGTAACCACCGCCGATCGCCCGCACTGTCCCATCGCCGCACCACCTTGTGGTGAGCCTCTTGTTCATGAAATTTTATATAAAAATTGATGTTTGTGTGATTTGGATATATAGTTACTCGTATAATAATTATCTTACCCGTCGTTGTTTGTTATAGATAGTGCCATGGTTTTGATATCCGTCCCGTCGGCCCTCGTCCTTGTTATGATTCGGATGTGGTATATTCTCTTTTAAAACTATTTGTTGCATTTCGTGTTTATGACAAATTATGCCCATCAAGTTGACATAGATATTTTTATCTAGGAGGTATGTGAACCGAAATTCCAACCGACCCTATTGTCGAGAGGTTAAATTTAGTTGAAAGAAAAACGAGTACTTGAAAGAAAAATTGAAAAGAATTGAGGGGAGAAGATGGAATTGGGTTGCTGTTGTCGATGTCGCCGATGATCACAAGATCAAGATGGAGAAAATGCGCTTGAAGATTAGAAATATTAGAAAATATGCCATCGATAGTGAGGCTTGGTATCATTATGCTGTTGGATCAATTGTTACCTTAGTTGCGATCTTGATCGCATTTGTTGTTGCATTTAAATGCTTTAGCTAGAGAGTTATTTGTTTGTTGCATTTAAGTGTTGTATGAACTTTATGTATGAACTTGTATTAATTTGGTCTATTCGATGTTGTGTAATGAAGATGAGCCGGCAATGGATGTACGATGACCGATGCTCTCCCGGTTCGTTGAGGGCGTGCATACTTTTCTTCTTGCGGCCGAGGCAAACAAGCGGGCGGATGGTTTTATGCCTTGTCCATGTGCTGGCTGTAAGAATGGTCGCAATTACTCTATGTCAAGAACCATTCACGTCCACCTGTTTGAGTCCGGTTTCATGCCCCACTATAATGTTTGGACCAAGCACGGAGAAAGAGGGGTTATGATGGAAGACAATGAAGAAGAAGAGGACGACGACAGCTATCCTGGCCATGGGTTCCCTGAATACGATGATACAACAATGGGGGAAGAAGCTGAGCCGATAATGCGGGAAGAAGCTGGGCCGGCAATGCGGGGAGAAGCTGAATAAGAGGCATTAGATGAGCCCGTTGATGGTCTAGGTCGGGCCATTGCCGATGCAAAGTGAAATTGCGCAAGTGATTTGGAGAAGAAGAAGTTGCAGCGCATGTTAGAGGATCACAAAAAATTGTTGTACCAAATTGCGTGGGTGACAAGAAAAAGCTGGGCACCACATCGGAATTGCTGCAATGGAAGGCGAGAGAATGGTGTATCGACAAGGGATTTGGAAAGTTGCTGGTAATGATAAAGGATATGCTTCCAAAGGACAACGAATTGCCCGAGAGTGCGTCTGAAGCAAAGAAGGCTGTCCGCCCTCTAGGGTTAGAGGTGCGAAAGATACATGCATGCCCTAATGATTGCATCTTCTACCGCGGTGGGTACGAGGATTTGAACGCTTGCCCGGTATGTGGTGCATTGCGCTATAAGATCAGCGCGATGAGCATGGTGATGTCGAGGGCGCGCCCAGAAGAAGATTCCTGCCAAGGTGATGTGGTATTCTCCTATAATACCACAGTTGAAACGTTTGTTCCAAAACAAAGAGCATGCCAAGGCGATGCGATGGCACAGAGAAGACCGTAAGAAAGACGGAAAGTTGAGAGTACTAGCTGACGGGTCGCAGTGGAGAAAAATCGAAAGAAAGTACGGGAAGGAGTTTGCAGATGACGCAAGGAGCGTATGGTTTGGTCTAAGCGCAGATGGCATTAATCCTTTTGGGGAGCAGAGCAGCAACCATAGCACCTGGCCTGTGACTCTATGTTTGTATAACCTTCCTCCTTGGTTGTGCATGAAGCGGAAGTTCATTATGATGCCAGTGCTCATCCAAGGCCCTAAGCAACCCGACAACGACATTGATGTGTACCTAAGGCCATTAGTTGAAGAACTCTTACAACTGTGGAATGGAACAGGTGTACGTGCGTGGGATGAGCACATGGGGGAAGAATTTGACCTAAAGGCGTTGCTATTCGTGACTATCAATGATTGGCCTGCTCTCAGTAACCTTTCAGGACAGACAAACAAGGGATACCGCGGATGCACGCACTGTTTGGATGATACCGACAGTATATATTTGAATAGTTGTAATAAGAATGTGTACATGGGAGATCATCGATTTCTTCCGAGCAGGCATCCCGTAAGAAAGAAAGGCAAGCATTTCAAAGGTGAGGCGGATCACCGGACGAAGCCTCGCCACCGTCTTTCGGTGCTGATGTACATGATATGGTCAAGGATTTGAAGGTGATATTTGGAAAGGTCCTGGCGGACAACCTGTTCCAAAGGACGCCGACGGACGCGCACCCATGTGGAAGAAGAAATCTATATTTTGGGACCTGCCATATTGGAAAGACCTAGAGGTCCGCTCCGCAATCGACGTGATGCACGTGACGAAGAATCTTTGCGTGACCCTGCTTGGCTTCTTGGGCGTGTATGGGAAGACAAAACATACACCGAGGCACGGAGGACCAGCAACGTATGCACGGAGAAGACGGCATACATCGTGGTCATGCAAGCTACGCTCTTACCAAAGAAGAGAAGGAAATCTTCTTTGAATGCCTGCTCGATATTAAGGTACCGTCGGCTTCGTCGAATATAAAGGGAATAATAAACATGGCAGAGAAAAGTTCCGAACCTAAAGTCTCATGACTGCCACATGATTATGACGCAATCTGCTTCCGGTTGCATTGAGGGGCTTCTACCGAAAAGCGCTCGATTAGCCATTGTGAAGCTATGTGCATTTCTCAATGCAATCTCCAGGCCCCTGGAGCTGGCTCGTGCCACGTGGTTTCCCTTTAGCACCGGTTCATGCTGAACCGGTACTAAAGGGAGGGGGGCTTTTAGTGCCCACACTTTAGTGCCGGTTATGGAACCGGCACTAAAGGGCCTTACGAACCGGTGCTATTGCCCGGTTCTGCACTAGTGGTATAAGTCATGAAGAAAGCCATAGCAGTAAACTAAAACGGTCAAGTGCTAAGCTAACGGAATGGGTCAAGTCAATCACATCATTCTCCTAATGATGTGATCCCATTTATCAAATTAAAACTCATGTCTATGGTTAGGAAACTTAACCATCTTTGATCAACGAGCTAGTTAAGTAGAGGCATACTAGTGAAACTCTGTTTGTCTATGTATTCACACATGTATTATGTTTCCGGTTAATACAATTCTAGCACGAATAATAAACATTTATCATGAAATAAGGAAATAAATAATAACTTTATTATTGCCTCTAGGGCAGATTTCCTTCAGTCGGTAGAACCAGTCTCATGAACGTGGTCATGTAATGTCGGTCCGGGCCGCTTCATCCAACAATACCGCCGAATCAAAGTAAGATATTGCTGGTAAGCAGTATGACTATTATCGCCCACAACTCTTTGTGTTCTACTCATGCATATAACATCTACGCATAGACCTGACTCGGATGCCACTGTTGGGGAACGTAGTAATTCAAAAAAATTCCTACGATCATGCAAGATCTATCTAGGAGAAGCATAGCAACGAGCGGGGACAGTGTGTCCACGTATCCTCGTAGACCGAAAGCGGAAGCGTTTAGTAACGCGGTTGATGTAGTGGAACGTCTTCACGATCCAACCGATCCAAGTACCGAACGTACGGCACCTCTGTGTTCAGCTGATACATCCATTTTGCATCATGCTTTTATATCGATATTTATTGCATTATGGGATGTTATTACACATTATATCTCAATACTTATGGCTATTCTCTCTTATTTTACAAGGTTTACCAAGAAGAGGGGGAATGCCGGAAGCTGGATTCTGGGCTGGAAAAGGAGCAAATATTGGAAACCTATTCTGCACAGCTCCAAAAGTCCTGAAACTCCACGAAAGTCAATTTTGGAATTGTTAAGAATTATTGAGCGAAAGAAGTACAAGAGGGGGCCCACACCCTGGCCAGGAGGGTTGGGGGCGCCCCCCCTACTGCGCGCACCCCTGTCTCCTGGGCCCCCTGTTGGCCCTCCGATGCCCTTCTTCTGCTATATGAGGTCTTTTACCCTGGAAAAAAAATCATAAGCAAGCTTACGGGAAGAAACTCCGCCGCCACGAGGCGAAACCTTGGCGGAACCAATCTAGGCCTCTGGCAGAGCTGTTCTGCCGGGGAAACTTCCCTGCGGGAGGGGGAAATCGTCATCACCAACGATCCTCTCATCGAGAGGGGGTCAATATCCATCAACATCTTCACCAGCACCATCTCCTCTCAAAACCCTAGTTCATCTCTTGTATCCAATATTTTATCGAAACCACAAATTGGTACCTGTGGGTTGCTAGTAGTGTTGATTACTCCTTGTAGTTGATGCTAATTGGTTTACTTGGTGGAAGATCATATGTTCAGATCCTTAATGCATATTATTACTCCTCTGATTATGAACATGAATATGCTTTGTGAGTAGTTAAGTTTGTTCCTGAGGACATGGGTGAAGTCTTTCTATTAGTAGTCATGTGAATTTGGTATTCGTTCGATATTTTGATGAGATGTATGTTGTCTTTCCTCTAGTGGTGCTATGTGGACGTCGACTACATGAAACTTCACCATTATTTGGGCCTAGAGGAAGGCATTGGGAAGTAATAAGTAGATGATGGGTTGCTAGAGTGACAGAAGCTTAAACCCTAGTTTATGCGTTGCTTCGTAAGGGGCTGATTTGGATCCATATGTCTAATGATGTGGTTAGGTTTACCTTAATACTTCTTTTGTAGTTGCGGAAGCTTGCAATAGGGGTTAATCATAAGTGGGATGCTTATCCAAGTAAGGGTAGTACCCAAGCACCGGTCCACCCACATATCAAATTATCAAAGTACCGAACGCGAATCATATGAGCGTGATGAAAACTAGCTTGATGATAATTCCCATGTGTCCTCGGGAGCTCTTTTCTTATTATAAGAAATTGTCCAGGCTTGTCCTTTGCTACAAAAAGGATTGGTCCACCTTGCTGCACTTTATTTACTTTCATTGCTTGTTACCTGTTACAGTTTATCTTATCACAAAACTATCTGTTACCTACAATTTCAGTGCTTGCAGAGAAAACCTTACTGAAAACCGCTTGTCATTTCCTTCTATTCCTCGTTGGGTTCGACACTCTTACTTATAAAAAGGACTATGATAGATCCCCTATACTTGTGGGTCATCAAGACTCTTTTCTGGCGCCGTTGCCGGGGAGTGTAGCGCTTTTGGTGAGTGGAACTTGGTAAGGAAACATTTATATAGTGTGCTGAAATTTTCTGTCACTTGTTACTATGGAAACTAATCCTTTGAGGGGCTTGTTCAGGGTATCTTCACCCGACCAGAAGAGCAAAGAGTTGCTCCTCAACCTACTGAACCTACTGAAAATATATACTTTGAGATTCCTTCGGGTATGATAGAGAAACTGCTAGCTAATCCTTTTGCAGGAGATGGAACATTGCATCCCGATTTACACCTTATCTTTGTGGATGAAGTTTGTGGATTATTTAAGCTTACAGGTATTCCCGATGATGTTCTCAAAAGTAAGGTCTTCCCTTTATCTTTGAAGGGAGATGCATTGACATGGTATAGGCTATGTGATGATACGGGATCTTGGAATTATAAACGATTGAAGTTGAAATTTCACTAGAAGTTCTATCCTATGCATCTTGTTCATCATGATCATAATTACATATATAATTTCTGGCCTCGTGAAGGAGAAAGCATCTCTCAAGCTTGGGGGAGGCTTAAGTCAATGTTATATTCATGCCCCAATCATGAGCTCTCGAGAGAAATGATTATTCAAAAAATTTATGCTCGACTTTCTCCCAATGATCGCAACATGCTCGATACTTCCTGTGCTGGTTCTTATATGCTGAAGACTATTGAATTCAAATGGGACTTATTGGAAAGAATTAAACGCAACTCTGAAGATTGGGGTTCCGACGATGGTAAGGAGTCAGGTATGACACCTAAGTTTGATTGTGTTAAATATTTTATGGATACCGATGCTTTTCGTGGATTTAGCGTTAAATATGGACTTGACTCTGAGATAGTAGCTTCTTTCTGTGAATCTTTTGCTACTCACGTTGATCTCCCTAAGGAGAAGTGGTTTAAATATAATCCTCCCGTTGAAGTAAAAGTAGTTGCACCTATTACAGTTTAAGAAAAGACTGTCACTTATAGTGATCCTATTGTTCCTACTACTTATGTTGAGAAACCTCATTTTCCTGTTAGGATAAAGGATCATGCTAAAAGTTCGACTGTTGTTTGTAAGAGTAATACTAGGACTTATACACCTCCTGAGCAAATCAAAGTTGAACCTAGTATTGATATGGTTAAAGATCTCTTGGATGATAATTTAGATGGGCATGTTATTTATTTCTATGGTGAGACTGCTAATATTGCTAGACCAGATGCTAGGATACATAGACCTGTTGTAGGCATGCCTGTTATTTCTGTGAAAATAGGAGATCACTGTTATCATGGCTTATGTGATATGGGTGCTAGTGCTAGTGCAATACCCTATGACTTATATAAAATGCATGATATTGCACCCGCTGAATTAGAAGATATTGATGTTACCATTAAGCTTGCCAATAGGGACACCATTAAGCCATTTGGGATTGTTAGAGATGTTGAAGTCTTGTGTGGGAAGGTTAAATATCCTGCTGATTTTCTTGTTCTTGGTTCCCCACAAGATGACTTTTGTCCCATTATTTTTGGTAGACCCTTCTTGAATACTGTTAATGCTAGGATTGCTTGTGAAAAGGATACTGTTAAAATTGGCTTAGAGAATGTGTCTCATGAGTTTAATTTTGCTAAGTTTCGTAGACAACCTTGTGATAGAGAATCACCTGGTAAGGATGAGATTATTGGTCTTGCTTCTATTGCAGTGCCTCCTACTGATCCATTAGAACAATATTTGCTAGACCATGAAAATGATATGTTTATGAATGAAAGAAGGGAAATACATGAAGTGTTCCTTAAACAGGAACCTATTCTGAAACACAACCTACCCGTTGAAATTCTAGGGGATCCCCCTCCACCCGAGGGTTATCCCGTGTTTGAACTCAAACCATTACCTGATAATCTTAAGTACGCTTATCTTGATGAAAATAAAATATATCCTGTTATTATTAGTGCTAACCTTTCAGAGCAAGAAGAAGAAAGATTATTGAAAACTCTAAAGAAGCACCGTGCTGCTCTCGGATATACTCTGGATGATCTTAAGGGCATTAGTCCCACGTTATGCCAACACAAAATTAAATTCGAGGAAGGTGCCAAACCAGTCAGAGATCTTCAACGTAGATTGAATCCTAAGATGAAAGAAGTGGTAAGAAAGGAGATACTAAAGCTCCTTGAGGCAGGTATAATTTATCCTGTTGCTGATAGTGAATGGGTAAGTCATGTCCATTGTGTTCCTAAGAAGGGAGGTATTACTGTCATTCCTAATGATAAGGATGAATTGATCCCGCAAAGAATTATTACAGGTTATAGGATGGTAATTGATTTCCGTAAATTAAATAAAGCTACTAAGAACGATCATTACCCTTTACCTTTTATTGATCAAATGCTAGAAAGACCTAGACACACACATTTCTGCTTTCTAGATGGTTAATCTGGTTTCTCTCAGATACCTGTGTCAGCGGGGGATCAATCAAAAACTACTTTTACTTGCCCTTTCGGTACTTTGCTTATAGACGTATGCCTTTTGGTTTATGTAATGCAGCTGCTACCTTTCAAAGATGCATGATGGCTATATTCCCTGACTTTTGTGAAAAAGATTTGTGAGGTATTCATGGATGATTTCTCCGTTTATGGATCCTCTTTTGATGATTGCTTGAGCAACCTTGATCGAGTTTTGCAAAGATGTGAAGACACTAGTCTCGTCTTGAATTGGGAAAAGTGCCACTTTATGGTTAATGAAGGCATTGTCTAGGGGAATAAGATTTCTGAGAGAGGTATTGAAGTTGATAAAGCTAAAATTGATGCTATTGAAAAGATGCCATGTCCCAAGGGCATAAAAGGTATAAGAAGTTTCCTTGGTCATGCCGGTTTTTATAGGAGGTTCATTAAGGACTTTTCTAAAATCTCTAGGCCTTTGACTAATTTATTGCAAAAAGATATTCCTTTTGTCTTTGATGATGATTGTGTAGAAGGTTTTGAAATACTTAAGAAAGCTTTGATTACTGCACCTATTGTTCAGCCACCTGATTGGAATTTGCCCTTTGAAATTATGTGTGATGCTAGTGATTATGCTGTAGGTGCTGTTCTAGGGCAAAGAGTTGATAAGGAATTGAATGTTATCTAGTATGCTAGTAAAACCCTTGATACTGCCCAGAGAAATTATGCTACTACAGAAAAAGAATTCTTAGCAGTTGTGTTTGCTTGTGATAAGTTTAGACCTTACATTGTTGATTCCAAAGTTACTATTCACACTGATCATGCTGCTATTAAATATCTTATGGAAAAGAAAGATGCTAAGCCTAGACTCATTAGATGGGTTCTTGAAAGTGAAACTATCCCTAGGTGGTTTTGGTAATTCATAACAACATATAGCTCATTGAGATAATGCTATTCCAAGATGAACATTTCAGGAAAGCTCAATGAATGGCATGGCATGGATGATGAAAGTGGGTCCCTCAAAATGCTAATGACAAAGGATTGGCTCAAGCTCAAAAGCTCAAGACTCTTCATTTTATATTTTAGTGATTCAAGATCACATTGAGTCTATAGGAAAAGCCAATACTATCAAGGAGGGATAAGGTGTTGCTTAATGAGCCTCTTGCTTTATGTGCTTAGTGATATGCTCCAAAACCCTCAGCTACTTTCTCACATCCACATATGACCTAAACCTAAAGCCAAAATCGGTCTCACCGATTCTTCCTATCCAGCGCCACCGATTCCAAATGTCATAGCTACTGCCACAAACCCTAGGCAAATCGGTTCTACCGATAGGAATCTCGGTCTCACCGAGATGGGATTGTAATCTCTCTGTTTCCTTTTCATAAATTTTCGGTCTCGCCGAAAGAGCGGATCGGTCGGGCCGAGATTGCAGTGTAAACTTTCTGTTTCCCTTTTGTAACATTTCGGTCTCACCGAAAAGAGCAAATCGGTCCCACCGAGTTTACCTGACCAACTCTCTGGTTAGCTAATTACCAAAATCGGTCTCGCCGAGTTTGTGTAATCGGTCACACCGAGATTACGTTATGCCCTAACCCTAACCATATCGGTCCTACCGAGATGCAAGCCAGTCCCACCCAAAACCCTAACGGTCACTAGGTTTACTAAAATCGGTCTGACCGAGTTTGTTGATTCGGTCCCACCGAGTTTTGTAAGTGCATCTAGTGCCCCTTAGTGATTTTGGTGTATTGAAGACTTATAGGTTAAGGGACTAATGTGTTTATGAGTGTACACAGGTCTATAAGTCTATGAGGAGTTTGATATTTACAGAGAAAGTCGACCCCTAAAAATGAAGTTCTTCGACTGAAGACTTTGATATTCTGAAGACTTTCTGAAGACTTTGAAAGTGAAGAAATTGGTGTGACCTTGAAGACTTGGTATTCATTTGAGGAACATGAAGCATGAAGACTTTTGTTTTCATAGTTTCATTTTCTCTTTCTTGAGTCATAGGAAACACCGTACTGTTAAAGGGGTTCGAGGAAATACTAAGGAAAAATTTCCATGTGATGCTCAACTCAAAATCCTACACCTACCAATCCCTTCGAGTGAAGCCTTTGGAAATCTCATACAGTTCAGTCAATTTCTTCATGGATGAGACGAAGTTCTTCCGTCACGAGAGAATTTGTTCGACTAAGGAGTTAGGAATTCGCCAAAGGCAGATTGCCTACAAGGAGGAACATGATGGCCCCGAGGAATTTGATATGCAAATTTCCGACCGTTCTTTGTCTTCTTGGCGCCACTGTCCCAAAATATCTTATCCACCTAACGGTCATATCATTGAAGGGCATTTATGTCTTATCATGTCGGGTTGCTCCGTAGGCTATAAATAGCCGCCCCCTACAACCACTAGCTGGTTGGCTGCTCCGAGAGAAACTTGACACTTGTCATTTGAGAGCAACCCATCCTCTGAGGACTTTGAGCGAAAATCATCGAGTGAGGAAAAACCCCAAAACCAAACCCCTACAAACCCAAAGTGATTGAGCATCACTGAAGAGATTGATCCTGCATGGATCCGACGCTTGTTACCTTTGAAGAATGTGCTTCTTCCAGACGGTTAGGCGTCATGGTCTAGAGCATCCAAGAGGAATTGTGGATCGCCGAGTGACAAAGCCTGTGAAGGTTTGGAAGTCGCCTGAAGACTTACCACGAGTGATTGGACGAGGTCTGTGTGACCTTAGTTCAAGGAGAATACGGTGAGGACTTGGTGTCCTGAGCTGCGTGCTCAGCGACCGGGTGTCCGGACTGTGTGTCCTCGAGTTTAAATACTCAGCCGCTCCAACCAGACGCATAACCGAGACAGCAGTTGGAACTGGTCTACCAAATCATTGTCTTCACCAACCTAACTGGTTCTATTTCCTCAACCCTTTCATTTCCTCATTACTGTGTTGAGTGTTTGTTCATATCTGTGTTTGAAGACTTTGACTGAAGACTTTCTCAATTTCCTTAGTTCAATTTCTTCAGTCTGTTTGTCTTCATCTTGTGTTATCCTGTGATTACGCTTTCTGTACTCTGTGCTAGTCTTCATTTCATCATGATGACCATGCTTGTATTCTGTTATGCTTACTTCTGAGTACTTATTCCGCTGCAAGTAGTTCTTCACTAAGGAATTTCCTCACTGGCAAATTCCTCAGTGAAGAATTCATAAAAATCGCCTATTCACCCCCCCTCTAGTCGATATAACGCACTTTCAAGTTTGGTAAATTGTGTGTAACGGTTAGATTTTGTGTGGAGGCTATATATACCCCTCCACCTCCTCTTCATTCGTGGAGAGAGCCATCAGAACAAACCTACACTTCCAACTTACCATTTCTGAGAGAGAGCCACCTACTCATGTGTTGAGGGCAAGATATTCCATTCCTACCATATGAATCTTGATCTCTAGCCTTCCCCAAGTTGCTTTCCACTCAAATCTTCTTTCCACCAGATCCAAATCCTATGAGAGAGAGTTGAGTGTTGGGGAGACTATCATTGGAAGCACAAGAGCAAGGAGTTCATCATCAATGCACCATTTGTTACTTCTTGGAGAGTGGTGTCTCCTAGATTGGCTAGGTGTCACTTGGGAGCTTCCGACAAGATTGTGGAGTTGAACCAAGGAGTTTGTAAGGGCAAGGAGATCGCCTACTTCGTGAAGATCTACCGCTAGTGAGGAAAGTCCTTTGTGGGCGACGGCCATGGTGGGATAGACAAGGTTGCTACTTCGTGGACCCTTCGTGGGTGGAGCCCTCCGTGGACTCGCGCAACCGTTACCCTTCGTGGGTTGAAGTCTCCATCAACGTGGAGGTACGATAGCACCACTTATCGGAACCACGCCAAAAACATCTGTGTCTCCAATTGCGTTTGAATCCTCCAAACCCGTCCCTTTACTTTCTTGCAAGTTGCATGCTTTAATTTCTGCTGCTCATATACTCTTTGCATGCTTGCTTGAATCGTGTGATGATTGCTTGACTTGTCCTAAGATAGCTAAAATCTGCCAAACTCTAATACTGGGAAAAGGCTAAGTTTTTAATTGGTCAAGTAGTCTAATCACCCCCCTCTAGACATACTTCAAGGTCCTACAAGTGGTATCAGAGCTTGGTCTCCATTTGCTTTGATTTCCATAGCTTTTGGTGGTCATAGCCTTGGTTTCAAAACCTAGGAGAGTATGGCGTCTAGCGAGGGAAATTATCACCATAGAGGTCCTTACTTTGATGGTACTAATTTTGCTAGTTGGAAGCATAAGATGAAAATGCATATTCTCGGACATAACCCCGCCGTTTGGGCAATTATTTGTATTGGCTTGCAAGGTGAATTCTTTGATGGGAGAGAGCCGAACCGTGAAGCTAATGCGGAAGAATGAAGATGCTGCAATACAACGCTCAAGCTTGTGATATCATCTTCAACGGATTGTGCCCCGAAGAATTCAACAAAATCAGCCGTCTTGAGAATGCAAAGGAAATTTGGGATACTTTGATTGATATGCATGAAGGTACCGAATCGGTCAAGGAATCCAAGTTGGATGTGCTCCAAAGTCAGCTTGACAAGTTCAAAATGAAGGATGGCGAAGGTGTCGCTGAAATGTACTCTAGGCTTGCACTTATCACAAATGAGATTGCCGGCTTAGGGAGTGAAGAGATGGTAGATGATTCATCATCAAGAAGATCCTAAGAGCATTGGATGGAAAGTATGATACCGCGTGCACATTGATTCAAATGATGCCAAACTACAAAGATCTCAAGCCAACGGAAGTCATTGGAAGAATTGTTGCTCACGAGATGTCACTTAAGGATAAGGAGGAACTTCACAACAAGTCAAGTGGTGCTTACAAAGCCTCAAGTGAAGCCCCCACATCATCAAGTGAGAAACACACCTTCAATGAAGAATTGAGCTTAATGGTGAAGAACTTCAACAAATTGCAAAGAAAGAAGGTCCAAGTCAAGGTCTTACAACGACAAAAGATCTTCTAGTCGAGAGCGAAATTGCTACAATTGTGGGAGACCCAGACACTATTCCAATGAGTGTACGTCACCCTACAAAAGAAGAGAAGACTCCCCAAAAAGAAGAAGTAGAAAAGAAGAATCACCACCAACAGAGAGGAGGAGTAGAGATGATCGTTATGAATGAAGACCCTCACGGAGAAGCAAGGATTCGGAAAGGAAGGACAAGTCATCAAAGAGCTACACAAAACGAAGACATCAAGCTCATGTTGGTGAATGGGTATCCGGCTCCGAATCCGACCATCACTCCGAGAGAAGCTATCACTCCGACTCCGAATATACTCAGGATGAAGGTGTTGCCGGTCTAGCACTTGTGTCAACCAACTCCTACGACATAGTTGAATCACCAAATGAAGGAATTGGTAGATGCTTCATGGCCAAAGGTCCAAAGGTAACACATCCTGAGTATGTTGATTTCAATAGTGATGAAGATGACTTGCTAGGTGATGATGATTTACTTGTTGACAACTCTAGTCATGAATACTATGATGAAACGTCAATTAATCATGCTAATCAAGGTGAAACGAATGAACATGATAAGGACAAAATTGAGCGTCTAACTAAAGAACTAAACACTCTTAAGTTAGCTCATGAAACTATCTTCGAAGATCATCGAGAACTTTTAAGGGCTCATGAGAAGTTACGCTTTGAAAAGCTCAATCTTGAGCAAAAGAATGAGTTCTTAAAAGCAATCAATGATGATCTCCGTAAGAAAAGTTCTTCTTACATTGCCAAGCGTTTACTCTTATCTACTTACATGCCTCAAGTCAAGTCTAGTAACAAGAACAAGAAAGATTCTTCCTCTAGTAGTAACAATAATAATGTCAAATCAAATATTGTTTCTTCTAGTAGTTCTCTTGATTCCACTAAAGATTCTCTTAGCCAAGTTACACTTGATCAAGAAAATAGCTTATTGAAGGGAATTATAGAGAAAGGAGTATACAAGAGCCTTGCCGGGAGTAAGCAATTCGACGAAATTGTACGCAAGCAAGGAAGGCACCGAAAGAATCAAGGTGTTGGTTTTGAACGAAAGTTCAATGCCAATGGAGTTGAGTGGGAAGAAGATCAATACCCCAAGACGAAGTTTGTTCCTCAACAAGAGAAGTATGATCCTACTTCCTTCAAGGGAACACAAGCACAAGATGATCTTCCACCACAAGACCACAAGAACAAAGGCAAAGACAAGCTTCAAGAAGAGATTGATGCATTTGAAGAAGCACCTAAGGTCTCGGTCAAGTGGATTCCCAAGACTACGTCAAGTTCGCCTCATCAAGTACAACTACAACTCCAAGGATTCCCATCAAGATGATGTGGATCCCAAGAAGAAGAACTAGAGAGTTCTTGAGGGTGACTCCGCCAACATATTTCACTCATATCATTATGGCAAGGACAAGTGCAATCAACTTCCATATCTTGCACTAGTTTAAGGAGTCACAAACCCTCATGTTGGTAAGGCAAGGGACAAGGTAACCTAATGATTTCATGGACATCATTTTGTGTGTGCATCACTCTATGTCTATGGATATACTTGTTTGTTCCTTGTGGGACTAACCCATGTAGGTATTGAAAGTGCAACTCACTACAAAGGATTGCTCCAAAAAGATCTACATCAACATTGATCATCCACATCTTCGACACCTACTGTAACACCCCGGAAGTAACTTTCCATATTTGTAACTCCAACTCTTGCCATTTTCGGCATTGATATATGATATTCCCTCCGTGGTTGGGTTTTTCTCCTTTTTGTATTTTGTCCATGTCATGCATTTTATCATGTCATCATGTGCATCGCATTTGCATACGTGTTCGTCTCATGATTCCGAGCATTTTTCCCGTTGTCCGTTTTGCAATCCGGCACTCCTATCTCCCCCGGCGGTCCCTTTTACGTTTTTCCGTGTGCGGGTATTAAACCTTCTCGAAATGGACCGAGGTTTGTCTAGTGGCCTTGGTATACCACCCGTAGACCACCGGTCAAGTTTCGGGTCATTTGGAGCTCGTTTGGTACTCCAACGGTTAACCGCACTCTCACAAAGGCCTCTTTTAAGTTGCAGCCCAACACCCCTTCAAAACAGCCCAATAACCCATCTAAGTCACTTCCATGCTCTCCGTCGTTCGATCACGATCGCGTGGCCGAAAACTACACCTCATTTGGACTCTCCTAGCTCCCTCTATGCCTATTTAAGCACCTCCCCCGAAAATCCCGGATCAATTCCACCCCGAAACCCTAATTTCCCTCCGCGCCGCGCCGGACGTGTCCGCCCGGCGCCGGACACTTCGCCGCCGCCGCCCGCAGCCAGATGGCAGGCCACCACGTAACGCCGCCGCCGCCGAAGCCGCCATGGGTTCATGAGCCCACGGCCGGCGCCCAGCCCGCCTCCCTCCTCCTCCCTGCACACCCGCCACCGTGCCGACGGCCAACGCCACATGGCCGCGAATGGCGCCGCCGCCGCCGCCGCTGGCCAAGCCTTCCAGCGACCAGCGCCCGGCGCCGCCCTTCCTCCTCCCAGCGCCGGCGAACCCCGCGCCCGATCCAGCCGACGCCGAGCCCGATCCGGCCTCGGGCCGAGAGCCCGTTGACCTCTCTCTCCCCTCCCCTTTTTCCTTCCAAGCTTTTTAGCATCATGGTTATTTTGTGCAATTTTCGAAGTGGTATATCTTTGCATCTGTATGTCCATTTTGCGCGTATTATATGTCAAAATGTTCGTCTCGAAGAGTAGATCATTTCATTCCATTGCATCATTTTCATTTGAGCTCATCTTGATGCCCGAAATGCTGTTAGAAGAGTGCTATGTGATGTTAGTTTCTGTTTCTTAACAGAACTTGCACTTTTGTTATTTTTGCCATGATTATTGTGTGCACCCTATGATTTTGAGTCCTACATGTGTTTTGTAAAATGCCATGCCATCTTTCCAGGGGTGTATGCCATGTATTTTTGTGATCTATGTGGTGACTAGCACAAGCATGCAAAGTAGGTGTCCTGATGTTGCTGATTTTCAGCCCTCTTTAGCTGATTTTGATGCCATGTTTACTTGATGATACCAAGAGATCTATGCATATTTTGAGATACTTCAGTAAGGTAGTTCTGTAAAGCATGTCTTGCTCTATCCATCCATGCCTTTGTTTGCAATTATGGAGTGCCATAGCTTGAGTCAATCGAGCTCTACTTTTGCTATCAAATGTTTCCTGGCAGATTGTTTACGTGTTATTTCAATTTTGCCTAGCTTGTTGTGGTTGATCCATTTATGCTATGTTATTGTTCTTGCCATGTATGTCTTCTATGTCATGTCTTCTTGATGTATGTATGCTTAGTTTATCATTTGAGGCTCTGTAGTGAGTGCATTGAGCTTGTAAACATGCCTACTCGTTATCAGTTTTTGACATGCCATGTTGCTGAATCTGTTAACGAAACTTTCAATATTGACATGGGTGTTACTATATTTTCTAGTCCTTTTTGGCTTATGGTCAGTAAGGGACTTTTGATCTATGCTTTGAGTAGATTCATGCCATGCCATGTTTTGCTATTTTAAGTTCCTGTAGCATGTAGTTTTCTTGCTCTGAACATTGCAACCTGATGCTGTTTTTGCCATGTCCAGCCTGATATTTTGTGCACTTTTGCCATGCTTGTTTGAACCTGTTATGATGTGAACTAGCCGTAGCTCAGTGCTCATCTTTTGTTGAGCATCATGTGTAGATCACTGCCATGTGCTTTGTTGATACGTTTGGGTGCAGTAGCTTAATTATTTGTTGTTTGCTAAGTGGCATCATGCTGTTAATGGCAGATTTGCGCCATTCTTGTTTTGCTTGTCATTTGCAAACCGTGCATCCGATTCGGTGATCTTTATATCGATTTCAACCAAATCATCTCATCTTTCAGTGGCATACTTGGTTTGTCAAGTTGATGCCTGGTTCATCATTTTCCTTCCGGGCGCATTTACGCATTGCATATCGCATCTTGCATATCATGCCATGTTTTGCATCATGTTGATTGTGCATTGCACCGTGATTTATTGTGGTTCCTTTGTTTGTGTTGTTGCTTTGGGTAGAGTCGGAGACGAGTACGTGAACGAGGAACCTGTTGAGAACGCTTTCGAGGATCAAGCTTTCGACAACTCGAGAACATTGCGAGCAAGATGACCATACCCTCGAAATCACTTCTATCTTTGCTATGCTAGTTGCTCGCTCTTTTGCTATGCCTATGCTGCGATGCCTACCACTTGCTATATCATGCCACCCATATTGCCATGTCAGCCCCTAACCATCCTTTCCTAGCAAACCATTGATTGGCTATGTTACCGCTTTGCTCAGCCCTCTTATAGCGTTGCTAGTTGCAGGTGAAGATGAAGTTTGTTCCTTGTTGGAACATGGAGATGTTGTTCCTTGTTGGAACATGTTTACTTGTTGGGGATATCACAATATATATATATATATCTGCTATAATTAATACATCTATATACTTGGTAAAGGGTGGAAGGCTCGGCCTTATGCAGTGTTTTGTTCCACTTGCCACCCTAGTTTCCGTCATACCGTGTTATGTTCCTTGATTTCGCGTTCCTTACGGTTGGGTGATTTATGGGACCCCTTGACAGTTCGCTTTGAATAAGACTCGTCCAAAGAAGGCCCAACTTTGGTTTTACCATTTCCACCTAAGCCTTTTTCCCGGGTTTTCGCGAGCCCGAGGGTCATCTTATTTTAAACCCCGGGCCAGTGCTCCTTGAGCGTTGGTCCAAACTAGAGCACCGTATGGGACCATTCCTTGGCAACATGGATTACGCCGGTTCCTCAGACGCTTAGCTTATCCGGTGTGCCACGAACGAGATATGTGCAGCTCCTATCGGGATTTGTCGGCACATTCGGGTGGCTTTGCTGGTCTTGTTTTATTGCTGTCGAAATGTCTTGTAGTCCGGGATTCGAGATTGATCGGGTCTTCCCGTAGAAGGAATATCCTTCGTTGACCGTGAGAGCTTATAATGGGCTAAGTTGGGACACCCTGCAGGTTAATATCTTTCAAAGCCGTGCCCATGTTATGAGGCAGATGGGAATTTGTTAATGTCGGTTGTAGAAAACCCAAGTTGACCTCAAATAAAATACACATCAATCGCGTGTGTAACCGTGATGGTCTCTTCTCGTGGAGTCCGGAAGTGAACACGGTGTTGGAGTTATGTCGGCGTAAGTAGTTCAGGATCACTTCTTGATCGCTACTAGTTTCACGACCGTGCTTTGCTCCTCTTCTCGCTCTCTTTTGCGATGTAGCCACCATATATGCTAGTCGCTTGCTGCAGCTCCACTTTACTACCCTGTCCTTCCTATAAGCTTAAATAGTCTTGATCTCGCGGGTGTGAGATTGCTGAGTCCCCGTGACTCACAGATACTTCAAAACAGTTGCAGTTCCGATGAGGCGGTCAGGTGACTCAACCGAGCTCAAGTGGGAGTTCGACGAGGAACGTGGTCGTTACTATGTGTCTTTTCCTGATGATCAGTAGTGGTGCCCAGTTGGGACGATTCGGGGATCTGTGTAGCATTTGGGGTATCTTCTTTTATTTTGGTTCCGTAGTCGGACCTTGAGTGTACTCTGAATGATGGATGTTTATTTATGTCTTTGTGTGAAGTGGCGACTGTAAGCCAACTATGTATCTCTTTCCCTTAATTATTACATGGGTTGTGTGAAGATTACCTCACTTGCGACATTGCTTTCAATGCGGTTATGCCTCTAAGTCGTGCCTCGACACGTGGGAGATATAGCCGCATCGGGGCGTTCAAGTTGGTAATCGAGCCTTCCCGACTTAGGAGCCCCTACTTGATTGTTTGCTGGCGTTGTTGAGTCTAGAATGGAAAATGTTTTGAGTCTTAGGATTATATATATCGGAGAGTAGGATTCTTTTACTTCCCAGTCCCTTCGTCGCTCTGTGAGGTCTCCTGACGTAGAGTTTTGACTCTCCTCTTCTCAAATTTCACTAAAAAATTTTAGGATCACGTGGGTATCTTGGAATCGTTCCGATGGTTTTGTGACGAGAACATTGTTCTTGGTGCCTCGACATTTAGGGGTTGTGGCGGTGTCCCGGGAGTTGAGCTCCGAGGTGTTGTCGTCACAATTTTATCGTTGCAGATTCTCGAATACCGAGTTTTGCCGACATCGAATCTCTTTTGTGCAGTTGTTGGTGAGATAACCTGATAGCCCGATCTTGTGGCGAGTCGGGAGTATTGCCATGACTTGCATAACGGATGTTTTTGAAGGTCGAGGTACATGATTTCGAGGATTTCTTGGTTATGTGTTGACGGATGGATACAGCTAGATCTAGGTATTGTTAGTTTGGGTGATATATTTTGTGTCCCTGTATCCCCAACACCAGATTGCATAACCAGAAAGTTTCGGAGTTTATAGGTGGGAATTCTAGTAGCTTACAGGATATTCTTTCCGATGGATGTATGATTTGAGATTGGGGTTCAACGTCTAGTGGTCCGCCCATTCACGGTCGATTCTGATGGTCGCGAGACGTCTTAAAGAATCCTTGGCTATGCTGATTCGGGGCGTCTTGTTTGTCATTCGTGACGTCCGCTATCGTCGTGTCCGTGTGGGCCCCACCACGAACACTTTGGACGAAATCTCTATCATGTGTTTGTTCCGGCTCATTCTAGAAGCCAACCTTTTGTTTTCAGTTGTGATATTCGATTTGTTTCTAGATGATGTTGTTTCCATATCTTTATCTAAGTGGCTTCTCACCTTAATGGGCGTGTGATGATTAACTTTGGAATTCATTCGTTCATTCTTGTTCAATGTTTATTGTGAAGACTATATGTTGCAATTTCTATCCGTTGATTCTACTTATCTATTTGTCTATCAAAGGACTAACGGATGTCACCCTCTTGAGATGGCTCCGCCAACGCGTCTCAATCCGGATCGCAATGATGGGGATCACCAACCTCCACCTCCACCACCACCTCCGCCTCCAAAGGCACGGCAAGCTATCATGGCAGCCACCAATGCCAATGCTCGATGATTTTGCAGCTCTTGCAAGAACGTACTCGAGGGCAAGGCAATCAAGGAAATCAAGGTCAAGGCAACAATCAGCCACACTTTGCTACTCTCGATCGGTTCCTCGCTAATCAGCGAAGTCTTTCGGTTTACGTGTCGAGGCCACGACGCGGCGACGATTGGTTAGTGGACATCTGCAAGCACTTTGATTGTAGCAATGTCGGACACGAGGACTTTGTCAAGTTTGCATCGTTTCAACTCAAGGATCAAGCTGCTTTGAGTGGTACCAACAATACAAAGATTCCATAGGAGGTCGTGTCATTACAGGATGAGTTCCGCGTGATTTCAGAGCTCATCACATTCGAAAAGTGTTGTTGAGAGCAAGCGTGAGGAGTTCCGCAATCTCAAGCAAGGCAACATGTCTGTCTATCAATACAATATCCAGTTCCAGAAGCTCGCTCGTTTTGCTAAGCAAGACGTACCTGATGAAAAGAGTATGATCTATCAATTCAGAGGTGGTCTGAGAGAAGATCTGCAATTAGCTCTTGTGCTTTTTGAGCCAGATAAGTATGATGATTTCTACAACATGGCTTTGAAGCAAGAAGCTGCCCAGCTCAAATGTGAGGCTTCTAAGAAGAGAATCAGGGATGCAGTTCAGTCCTCTTCTTCCTCTCAAGTGGCAGCTAAGCAGCAGAAGTTTTACCTTGCTCCTCCGCCGTTCCGTCAGCCTTACCAGCAGAAAAACTCAGGTGGCCGTGGATCTTCCCACCCACCCAACCCAAGCCATCAGAACAAGTCTAATTCTCAAGCTCCAAGGTCAAGTGCTCCTTACCACCGTCCGCTCTCTCAAGTGACTTGCAACAAATGTCGTGAGAAGGTCACTATGCTAACAAGTGCTTCAACCAGAGGCGCCTTCCGCCTCCTCCTCCGTGAAATCTTCAAGCAATGCAAGGGTCAAGCATAATCCCAAGTTTGCAAAGGTCAATATGATGAATGCAGCTCAAGCAGAGGATTCTTCCGATGTGATCATGGGTAATCTTCCGATTAATGATATTCCCGCAAAAGTCTTATTTGATCTTTGGTGCATCGCATTGTTTCATGTCTAGATCTTTTGTTGCAAAGCATGATTTCATTTCGTAAATGTTGGAAAAACCCTTGGGAGTTGTTTCTCCAGCCTCTTCTATGAGGGCTACCACAAGGATTCGGATGTTTCTATCAAGATGGGCGATTATAGATTTCTGCTAAACCATTTGTCCTCGGTGACTCGGATATTGATCTTATTCTCGGAATGGATCGGCTTTATCAAGCAAAGCTCAGCTTGATTGTGCTGCCGGGAAATTCAATTGACTCACTCTTCTAATGATGTGATCATCTATGCCGCTCGTGATGAAACCATTCGTTGTTTTCTCTCAATGAGAAGGGCGAACTGAATGCTATCTCTCGATTCGATCGTTTGTGAGTACCAAGATGTCTTTCCGAAGAGCTTCGGGTATGCCTCCTCATCGGCCGATTGAGTTCGTTATCGATCTTGAGCCCGCATCGAACCCGTTTGCAAGCGTCCATACAAGCTTGGACCTGATGAGCTGAAGGAATTGAAGAAGCAGCTCGATGAACAAGAGCGTCTGGTTTGATCGGATCGAGTTCATCTCCTTGGGGTTGTGGTGTTCTTTTGTCCGAAAGAAGGATGGTATGGACCGACTTTGCGTCGATTACCGTCCATTGAATAAGAAGACAATCAAGAACAAGTATCCACTTCCCAACATCAATGAGCTTTTCGAGCAACTCAAAGGTGCTACAAGTGTTCTCCAAGCTTGACCTTCGATGGGGTATCATCGATTCGCATTCGTGAACAAGATATTCCCAAGACAGCATTCGTAACAAGCTTTGGTTCTTATGAATATACTGTCATGTCTTTCGCCTTGTCAATGCTCCTCCAACATTCTCTCGGATGATGAACTTCATATTCAACCCCTACACCAATGAATTCGTCTTGGTCTATCTTGATGATATTTTGGTCTTCTCCAAGAATAAGAAGGATCATGCCAAACATTTGCGATTGGTGCTAGACAAGCTCGAGAGTATCAATTCTATGCTAAGTTCTCCAAATGTGAATTTTGGCTTGATGAAGTGCTTTATCTTGGTCATATCATCTCCGCCAAGGGCATCGCTGTTAATCCCGAGAAGGTGTCCGCAATTGTGAATTGGGAACCTCCTCGTAATGTCAAGCAGCTCCATGATTTTCTTGGTCTTGCAAGCTATTGTCGAAGATTCGTTGAGAACTTCTCCAAGATTGCAAAGCCTCTTTCCAACCTTCTCCAGAAGCATGTGAAGTATGTCTGGTCTCCCGAGTGTGACATTGCTTTCAATACCCTCAAAGAGAAACTCGTCACAGCTCCTGCTCGACTCCTCCCGATGAATCCAAGCCATTTGAAGTTTTCTCGTGATGCTTCTCTTCAAGGTCTCGGTGCTGTGTTAATGCAAGAGAAGAGAGTTGTGGCTTATACCTCTCGCCAGATTGAAGCCCAACGAGAAGAACTACCCCACTCACGATCTTGAGTTGGCGGCGATTGTCCATGCATTGATTACATGGAGACATCTCTTGTTGGGAAGGAAAGTGGACATTTTCACCGATCACAAGAGTCTCAAGTACATCTTCACTCAGCCCAACCTCAACCTCAGTGCAGACTCGATGGGTGAAATGATTCAAGAGTACAACCCAAGTATTGAATATACTCCGGCAAGGCCAATGTCATTGCAGATGCTTTGAGCAGGAAAGCTTATCGCAACAGTCTAATCCTCAAGCCCTTTCACCGGATCTCTGTGAAGCTTTCCATAAGCTGAATCTTCAAGTTGTTCCTCAAGGCTTTCTTGCCAACCTCATAGTCTCTCCTACTTTGGAAGATCAGATTCGTGAGGCTCAACTTCTGGATACCATGGTGAAAAAGGTGAAACGTGGTATCGACAAGGGCATTTCAAGTACAAGTGCTTCCACATTGATGACAAAGATACTCTTTTCTTTGAGGACGGATTGTGGTTCCTAAGGGTGATCTGAAAAAGTCATTATGAGCGAGGCTCACAATTCGCTTCTATCCATTCATCCCGAAGTACGAAGATGTACCATGACCTCAAGCAGTCATATTGGTGGACTCGAATGAAGCGAGAAATTGCTCAATTCGTGAATGAGTGTGATGTCTGCAGAAGAGTAAAAGGAACACCAAAGACCAGCTGGTCTCCTCCAACCTCTTGCTATTCCGAATGGAAGTTTGATCATATTGAAATGGACTTCGTGGATGGCTTTCCAAAGTCCAAGCGTGGAAATGATGCTATCTTCGTTGTCATTGACAAGCTTACTAAAGTGGCTCATTTTCTTCCTATCAAAGAATCCATCACAGCAGCTCGGTTGGCGAGTTATACACCTCGTGATTGTCTCCTTGCACGGCATTCCACAAGTGATCTCTTCTGACCGTGGCAGCATCTTTACCTCCAAGTTTTGGGATTCTTTTCGAAGGCCATGGGCACCAACATTCGTTTCAGCACAGCTTTCCATCCTCAAACAAGTGGCCAAGTTGAGCGAGTAAATCAAATTCTTGAAGATATGCTCGGGGCTTGTGTCATTTCTTTAGGTATGAAGTGGGAAGATTGTCTTCCATATGCCGAAGTTCTCCTACAACAACAGCTTCCAAGCGAGTTCGGGCAAGGCCCCATTCGAAATTCTCTATGGCGAAAAGTGCCGACTCCTCTCAATTGGTCTCGAGCAGGTGAACGCCAACTTCTTGGCAATGACTTGATCACGAAGCGTAAGAAATGTGCCAAGTCATTCGTGAGAATCTCAAAGCCGCATAATCGCGCGGAAAGAGCTATTATGATGATAAGCACCGTGATGTGGCTTTTGAAATCGGAGACCATGTCTACCTCCGCGTCTCTCAATGAAAGGCACTCGCCGCCCGGTATCAAAGGGAAGCTTGCCCCTAGATACGTGGGTCCTTTCAAGATCATTGGGAAAAGAGGCGATCTCGCCTATCAACTTGAGCTTCCATCCAACTTTGCAAACGTGCATGATGTGTTTCACGTGTCACAGCTTCGCAAGTGCTTCAAGACTCCTGAACGCACTATCAACTTCGAAGAGATTGACCTTCAAGAAGATCTCTCTTATCATGAGCACCCCGTTGCTATTCTTGAAGAAACCGAGCGTAAGACTCGCAACAAGTCAATCAAATTCCTGAAAGTGAAGTGGTCACACCATTCCGACCGAGAAGCTACCTGGGAGCGCGAGGATCACCTCCGTTCCGAATATCCGGAGTTCTTTCAGTCCTAGATCTCGGGACGAGATCCTCTTGTAGTGGTGGAGTGTTGTAACACCCCGGAAGTAACTTTCCATATTTGTAACTCCAACTCTTGCCATTTTCGGCATTGATATATGATATTCCCTCCGTGGTTGGGTTTTTCTCCTTTTTGTATTTTGTCCATGTCATGCATTTTATCATGTCATCATGTGCATCGCATTTGCATACGTGTTCGTCTCATGATTCCGAGCATTTTTCCGTTGTCCGCTTTTGCAATCCGCACTCCTATCTCCCCGGCGGTCCCTTTTACGTTTTTCGTGTGCGGGTATTAAACCTTCTCGAAATGGACCGAGGTTTGTCTAGTGGCCTTGGTATACCACCAGTAGACCACCGGTCAAGTTTCGGTCATTTGGAGCTCGTTTGGTACTCCAACGGTTAACCGCACTCTCACAAAGGCCTCTTTTAAGTTGCAGCCCAACACCCTTCAAAACAGCCCAATAACCCATCTAAGTCACTTCCATGCTCTCCGTCGTTCGATCACGATCGTGTGGCGAAAACTACACCTCATTTGGACTCTCCTAGCTCCTCTATGCCTATTTAAGCACCTCCCCAAAATCCGGATCAATTCCACCCGAAACCCTAATTTCCTCCACACACGGACGGACGTGTCCGCCGGCCGGACACTTTCGCCCGCCGCCGCCCGCAGCCAGTGGCAGGCACACGTGGTACGCCACCGCCACACACACATGGGCTCATGAGCCCACGGCCAGCCGGCCCCGCCCGCTCCGCTCCCTCCCCTGCCATGCACATTGCCCGACGCCCCCGCCGCCCGCCTGTCATGGGCCACTGGCCGCCTACGCCGTCGGGCAGCGCGCGACAGCTGGCCGCCGCCGCTTCTTCCTCCTCCTCGCGCCGGCGAACCCCGCGCCCGATCCAGCCGACGCCGAGCCCGATCCGGCCTCGGGCCGAGAGCCCGTTGACCTCTCTCTCCCCTCCCCTTTTTCCTAGTTTTTTAGCATCATGGTTATTTTGTGCAATGTTCGAAGTGGTATATCTTTGCATCTGTATGTCCATTTTGCGCGTATTATATGTCAAAATGTTCGTCTCGAAGAGTAGATCATTTCATTCCATTGCATCATTTTCATTTGAGCTCATCTTGATGCCCGAAATGCTGTTAGAAGAGTGCTATGTGATGTTAGTTTCTGTTTCTTAACAGAACTTGCACTTTTGTTATTTTTGCCATGATTATTGTGTGCACCCTATGATTTTGAGTCCTACATGTGTTTTGTAAAATGCCATGCCATCTTTCCAGGGGTGTATGCCATGTATTTTTTTGATCTATGTGGTAACTAGCACAAGCATGCAAAGTAGGTGTCCTGATGTTGCTGATTTTCAGCCCTGTTTAGCTGATTTTTATGCCATGTTTACTTGATAATACCAAGAGATCTATGCATATTTTGAGATACTTCAGTAAGGTAGTTCTGTAAAGCATGTCTTGCTCTATCCATCCATGCCTTTGTTTGCAATTATGGAGTGCCTTAGCTTGAGTCAATCGAGCTCTACTTTTGCTATCAAATGTTTCCTGGCAGATTGTTTACATGTTATTTCAATTTTGCCTAGCTTGTTGTGGTTGATCCATTTATGCTATGTTATTGTTCTTGCCACGTATGTCTTCTATGTCATGTCTTCTTGATGTATGTATGCTTAGTTTATCATTTGAGGCTCTGTAGTGAGTGCATTGAGCTTGTAAACATGCCTACTCGTTATCAGTTTTTGACATGCCATGTTGCTGAATCTGTTAACGAAACTTTCAATATTGACATGGGTGTTACTATATTTTCTAGTCCTTTTTGGCTTATGGTCAGTAAGGGACTTTTGATCTATGCTTTGAGTAGATTCATGCCATGCCATGTTTTTCTATTTTAAGTTCCTGTAGCATGTAGTTTACTTGCTCTGAACATTGCAACCTGATGCTGTTTTTGCCATGTCCAGCCTGATATTTTGTGCACTTTTGCCATGCTTGTTTGAACCTGTTATGATGTGAACTAGCCGTAGCTCAGTGCTCATCTTTTGTCGAGCATCATGTGTAGATCACTGCCATGTGCTTTGTTGATACGTTTGGGTGCAGTAGCTTAATTATTTGTTGTTTGCTAAGTGGCATCATGCTGTTAATGGCAGATTTGCGCCATTCTTGTTTTGCTTGTCATTTGCAAACCGTGCATCCGATTCCGGTGATCTTTATATCGATTTCAACCGAAATCATCTCATCTTTCCAGTGGCATACTTGGTTTGTCAAGTTGATGCCTGGTTCATCATTTTCCTTCCGGAGCGCACATACGCATTGCATATCGCATCTCGCATATCATGCCATGTTTTGCATCATGTTGATTGTGCATTGCACCGTGATTTATTGTGGTTCCTTTGTTTGTGTTGTTGCTTTGGTAGAGTCGGGAGACGAGTACGTGAACGAGGAACCTGTTGAGAACGCCGAGGATCAAGCTTTCGACAACTCGAGAACATTGCGAGCAAGATGACCATACCCTCGAAATCACTTCTATCTTTGCTATGCTAGTTGCTCGCTCTTTTGCTATGCCTATGCTGCGATGCCTACCACTTGCTATATCATGCCACCCATATTGCCATGTCAGCCCCTAACCATCCTTTCCTAGCAAACCGTTGATTGGCTATGTTACCGCTTTGCTCAGCCCTCTTATAGCGTTGCTAGTTGCAGGTGAAGATGAAGTTTGTTCCTTGTTGGAACATGGAGATGTTGTTCCTTGTTGGAACATGTTTACTTGTTGGGGATATCACAATATATATATATATATATATATATATATATCTGCTATAATTAATACATCTATATACTTGGTAAAGGGTGGAAGGCTCGGCCTTATGCCTGGTGTTTTGTTCCACTTTGCCACCCTAGTTTCCGTCATACCGTGTTATGTTCCTTGATTTCGCGTTCCTTACGGTTGGGTGATTTATGGGACCCCTTGACAGTTCGCTTTGAATAAGACTCGTCCAAAGAAGGCCCAACTTTGGTTTTACCATTTGCCACCTAAGCCTTTTTCCCCGGTTTTCGCGAGCCCGAGGGTCATCTTATTTTAAACCCGGGCCAGTGCTCCTTCGAAAGTTGGTCCAAACTAGAGCACCGTCTTGGGACCATTCCTTGGCAACATGGATTACGCCGGTTCTGTCAGACGCTTAGCTTATCCGGTGTGCCACGAGAACGAGATATGTGCAGCTCCTATCGGGATTTGTCGGCACATTCGGGTGGCTTTGCTGGTCTTGTTTTATTGCTGTCGAAATGTCTTGTAGTCCGGGACTCGAGATTGATCGGGTCTTCCCGTAGAAGGAATATCCTTCGTTGACCGTGAGAGCTTATAATGGGCTAAGTTGGGACACCCTGCAGGTTAATATCTTTCAAAGTCGTGCCCATGTTATGAGGCAGATGGGAATTTGTTAATGTCCGTTGTAGAAAACCCGAAGTTGACCTCAAATAAAATACACATCAACGCGTGTGTAACCGTGATGGTCTCTTCTCGGAGTCCGGAAGTGAACACGGTGTTGGAGTTATGTCTGACGTAAGTAGTTCAGGATCACTTCTTGATCGCTGCTAGTTTCACGACCGTGCTTTGCTCCTCTTCTCGCTCTCTTTTGCGATGTAGCCACCATATATGCTAGTCGCTTGCTGCAGCTCCACTTTACTACCCTGTCCTTCCTATAAGCTTAAATAGTCTTGATCTCGCGGGTGTGAGATTGCTGAGTCCCGTGACTCACGATACTTCAAAACAGTTGCAGGTTCCGATGAGGCCAGTGCAGGTGACTCAACCGAGCTCAAGTGGGAGTTCGACGAGGAACGTGGTCGTTACTATGTGTCTTTTCCTGATGATCAGTAGTGGTGCCCAGTTGGGACGATTCGGGGATCTGTGTAGCATTTGGGGTATCTTCTTTTATTTTGGTTCCGTAGTCGGACCTTGAGTGTACTCAAATGATGGATGTTTATTTATGTATGTGTGAAGTGGCTACTGTAAGCCAACTATGTATCTCTTTCCCTTAATTATTACATGGGTTGTGTGAAGATTACCTCACTTGCGACATTGCTTTCAATGCGGTTATGCCTCTAAGTCGTGCCTCGACACGTGGGAGATATAGCCGCATCGGGGCGCTCAAGTTGGTAATCAGAGCCTTCCCCGACTTAGGAGCCCCCTACTTGATTGTTTGCTGACGTTGTTGAGTCTAGAAGGGAAAATGTTTTGAGTCTTAGGATTATATATATCGGAGAGTAGGATTCTTTTTACTTCCCAGTCCCTTCGTCGCTCTGTGAGGTCTCCTGACGTAGAGTTTTGACTCTCCTCTTCTCAAATTTCACTAAAAAATTTTAGGATCACGTGGGTATCTTGGAATCGTTCCGATGGTTTTGTGACGAGAACATTGTTCTTGGTGCCTCCTGACATTTAGGGGTTGTGGCAGTGTCCCGGGGAGTTGAGCTCCGAGGTGTTGTCGTCACAATTTTATCGTTGCAGTTCTGGAATACCTGAGTTTTGCCGACATCGGAATCTCTTTTGTGCAGTTGTTGGTGAGATAACCCTGATAGCCCAGTACTGTGGCGAGTGCGGGAGTATTGCCATGACTTGCATAACGGATGTTTTTTCGAAGGTCGAGGTACACGATTTCCGAGGATTTCTTGGTTATGTGTTGACGGATGGATACAGCTAGATCTAGGTATTGTTAGTTTGGGTGATATATTTTGTGTCCCCTGTATCCCCAACACCAGATTGCATAACCAGAAAGTTTCGGGAGTTTATAGGTGGGAATTCTAGTAGCTTACAGGATATTCTTTCCGACAGATGTATGATTTGAGATTGGGGTTCAACGTCTAGTGGTCCGCCCATTCACGGTCGATTTACAGTGGTAACCCCACTTGAGCTTAAACGATGAGTATGACCTATGATCAAATGTCTATCATTTGACTCCTAAGTCAATATACTCATATATAGATGACCTAGTCATCACCAATTGTTTGATAGATGCTAGAATTGGTTGTGCATGCTTTGCCACATATTTCATTTGCCATCTTATTGTGTGAGCATGTTGATTGCATACTTTACTCATTCAAGGACATCCACTTGTTGTTTTGATTGACTGGCTTCTTTTTCTTTGGCAAAGTGGATGGACAAGAACGCCTAAGAACCTTCTCTAGCTATCTATGCTTTTCTCGTCTCAAACTCTATTCATGCTACATCACCAAATTGTTGGGGAACGTAGTAATTTCAAAAATTTTCCTACGATCACGCAAGACCATGGTGATGCATAGCAACGAGATGAGAGTGTTGTCTACGTACCCTCGTAGACTAGCAACGGAAGCGTTGACGCAACGTAGAGGAAGTAGTCGTACTTCTTCCCGATCCAACCGATCCAAGTACCGAACGTACGGCACCTCCGAGTTCTGCACACGTTCAGCTCGATGACGCCCCTCGAACTCCGATCCAGCCGAGTGTTGAGGGAGAGTTTTGTCAACCTGACGGCGTGGTGACGATGATGATGTTCCACGGCGCGCGGGGCCGCCTAAGCTCCGCAACGGTATATTCGAGGTGTAGTTTGGTGGAAGGGGCACCGCACACGGCTAAGGAACGATCTCAATGATCAACTTGTGTGTCATGGGGTGCCCTCTGCCTGTATATAAAGGAGGGAAGGGAGGGGCTGGCGGCCACCAAGGGCTGCGCTGGGAGTCCTACTCCCACCGGAGTAGGATTCTCCCCCAATCCTAGTCCAACTAGGATTGGCCAAGTGGGAAGGGAGAGAGGCGCCACCCTTCTCCTAGTCCTAATAGGACTAGGGAAGGGGGAAGGTGCGCCAGCACTTGGGCCCCTTTCTCCTTTCCACTAAGGCCCATCAAGGCCCATTGACCCCGGGAGGTTCCGTAACCCCGGTACTCGATAAATTTCCCAATTTCACCCGGAGTGATTCCGAGTCCAAACATAGGCTTCCAATATATCAATCTTTATGTCTCGACCATTTCGAGACTCCTCGTCATGTCCGTGATCTCATCCGGGACTCCGAACAACCTTCGGTACATCAATATCATATAAACTCATAATAACTGTCATCGAAACGTTAAGCGTGCGGACCCTACGGGTTCGAGAACTATGTAGACATGACCTAGAACCATTCTCGGTCAATAACCAATAGCGGAACCTGGATGCCCATATTGGTTCCTACATATTCTACGAAGATCTTTATCGGTCAAACCGCATAACGACATACGTTGTTCCCTTTGTCATCGGTATGTTACTTACCCGAGATTCGATCGTCGGTATCCAATACCTAGTTCAATCTCGTTTCCGGTAAGTCTCTTTACTCGTTCCGTAATACATCATCTCACAACTAACTCATTAGTTGTAATGCTTGCAAGGCTTATGTGATGTGCATTACCGAGAGGGCCAGAGATACCCCTCCGACAATCGGAGTGACAAATCCTAATCTCGAAATATGCCAACCCAACATGTACCTTCGGAGACACCTGTAATGTACCTTTATAATCACCCGATTCGTTGTGGCGCTTGGTAGCACCCAAAGTGTTCCTCGGCAAACGGGAGTTGCATAATCTCATAGTCATAGGAACATGTATAAGTCATGAAGAAAAGCACTAGCAACAAACTATACGATCAGGTGCTATGCTAATGGAATGGGTCATGTCAATCAGATCATTCAACCAATGATGTGATCCCGTTAATCAAATAACAACTCCTTGTTCATGGTTAGGAAACATAACCATCTTTGATTAACGAGCTAGTCAAGTAGAGGCATACTAGTGACACTCTGTAGGTTTATGTATTCACACATGTATTATGTTTCCAGTTAATACAATTCTAGCATGAATAATAAACATTTATCATGATATAAGGAAATAAATAATAACTTTATTATTGCCTCTAGGGCATATTTCCTTCAGTCTCCCACTTGCACTAGAGTCAATAATCTAGTTCACATCGCCATGTGATTTAACATCAATAGTTCACATCTATATGTGGTTAACACCCATAGTTCACATCGACATGTGACCAACACCCAAAGGGTTTACTAGAGTCAGTAATCTAGTTCACATCGCTATGTGATTAACACCCAAAGAGTACTAAGGTGTGATCATGTTTTGCTTGTGAGATAATTTTAGTCAACGGGTCTGTCACATTCAGAGCCGTAAGTATTTTGCAAATTTCTATGTCTACAATGCTCGCACGGAGCTACTCTAGCTAATTGCTCCCACTTTCAATATGTATCTAGATTGAGACTCGAGTCATCTAGATTAGTGTTAAAACTTGCATCGACGTAACCTTTTACGATTTAACCTTTTTCACTTCCATAATCGAGAAACATATCCTTATTCTACTAAGGATAATTTTGACCGCTGTCCATTGATCTACTCCTAGATCTCTATTGCACTCCTTGCCAATCTTAGTGGTAGGGTATGCAATGATCTGGTACACAGCATGACATACTTTATAGAACCTATGGCTGATGCATAGGGAATGACTTTCATTCTCTTTCTATCTTCTGCCGTGGTCGGGTTTTGAGTCTTACTCAATCTCACACCTTGTAACACAGGCAAGAACTCTTTCTTTGACTGTTCCATTTTGAACTACTTCAAAATCTTGTTAAGGTATGTATTCATTGAAAAACTTTATCAAGCGTCTTGATCTATCTCTATAGATCTTGATGCTCAATATGTAAGCAGCTTCACCGAGGTCTTTCTTTGAAAAACTCCTTTCAAACACTCCTTTATGCTTTGCGAGAATAATTCTACATTATTTCGATCAACAATATGTCATTCACATATACTTATCGAAATGCTGTAGTGCTCCCACTCACTTTCTTGTAAATACAGGCTTCTCCAAAAGTCTCAGATAAAACCATATGCTTTGATCACACTATCAAAGCGTTTATTCCAACTCCGAGATGCTTGCACCAGTCCATAGATGGATCGCTGGAGCTTGCACATTTTGTTAGCTCCTTTAGGATTGACAAAACCTTCGGTTGCATCATATACAACTCTTCTTTAATAAATCCATTAAAGAATGTAGTTTTGACATCCATTTGCCAGATTTCATAAAATGTGGCAATTGCTAACATGATTCGAGACAGACTTAAGCATCGCTACAATTGAGAAAATCTCATTGTAGTCAACACCTTGAACTTGTCAAAACCCTTTTTGCGACAAGTCGAGCTTTGTAGATAGTAACACTACTATCGGTGTCCGTCTTCCTCTTGAAGATCCATTTATTCTCAATGGCTTGCCGATCATCGGGCAAGTCAACCAAAGTCCATACTTTGTTCTCATATATGGATCCCATCTCAGATTTCATGGCCTCAAGCCATTTCGCTGAATCTGGGCTCATCATCGCTTCCTCATAGTTTGTAGGTTCATCATGGTCTAGTAACATGATTTCCGAACACGATTACCGTACCACTCGGTGCGAATCTTATTCGGAAGACCTACGAGGTTTGGTAGCAACTTGATCTGAAGTTTCATGATCATCATCATTAACTTCCTCACTAATTGGTGTAGGAATCACTTGAACTGATTTCGTGATGAACTACTTTCCAATAAGGGAGAAGGTACTATTACCTCATCAAGTTCTACTTTCCTCCCACTCACTTCTTTCGAGAGAAACTTTTTCTCTAGAAAGGATCCATCTTAGCAACGAATAACTTGCCTTCGGATCTGTGATAGAAGGTGTACCCAATAGTTACCTTTGGGTATTCTATGAAGACGCACTTCTCCGATTTAGGTTCGAGCTTATCAGTTGAAAACTTTTTCACATAAGCATCACAACTCCAAACTTTTAAGAAACGACAGCTTAGGTTTACTGTTAAACCATAGTTCATACGGTGTCATCTCAACGGATTTAGATGGTGCCCTAATAAACGTGAATGCAGCTGTCTCTAATGCATAACCCCAAAACGATATTGGTAAATCGGTAAGAGACATCATTGATCGCACCATATCAAAATAAAGTACGGTTATGACGTTCGGACACACCATTACGTTATGGTGTTCCATGTGGCGTGAGCTGTGAAACTATTCCACATTGTTTTATATGAAGGCCAAACTCAGTAACTCAAATATTCTCCTCCACGATCAGATCGTAGAAACTTTATTTTCTTATTACGATGATTCTCCACTTCACTCTGAAATTATTTGAACTTTTCAAATGTTTCAGACTTGTGCTTCATTAAGTAGATATACTCATATCTGCTCAAATCATCTTGTGAAGGTCGAAAATAACGATACTTGCCACGAGCATCAACACTCATTGGATCGCATACATCGGTATGTATTATTCCCAATAAGTCAAGAGCTTGTTCCATTGTTCCGAGAACGGAGTTTTAGTCATCTTGCCCAAAAGGCACGGTTCGCAAGCATCAAATGATTCATAATCAAGTGATTCCAAAAGTCCATCAAGATGGAGTTTTCTTCATGCGCTTTACACCAATATGACCTAAACGGCGATTACCACAAATAAGTTGCACTATCATTATTAACTATGCATCTTTTGGTTTCAATGTTATGAATATGTGTATCACTATGATCGAGATCCAATGAACCATTTTCATTGGGTGTGTAACCATATAAGGTTTTATTCATGTAAATGAACAACAATTTATTCTCTTACTTAAATGAATAACCAGATTGCAATAAACATGATCAAATCATATTTATGCTCAACACCAAATAACACTTTATTTAGGTTCCACACTAATCCCGAAAGTATAGGGAGTGTTCGATGATGATCATATCAATCTTGGAACTACTTCCAACACTCATCGTCACTTCCCTTCAACTAGTCTCTGCTTATTCTCAACTCCTGTTTGAGTTACTAATCTTAGCAACCTAACAGTATCAAATACTCAGGGGCCACTATAAACACTAGTAAGGCACACATAAATAACCTGTATATCAAATATAACCTTGTTCACTTTGCCATCCTTCTTATCCACCAAATATTCAGGGGTAGTTCTGCTTCCAAAGGACCAGTTCCATTGCAGCAAAAGTACTCGGTCTCGGGCTTAGGTCTAGACTTGGGCTTCTTCACTCGAGCAGCAACTTGCTTGCCGTTCTTTTGAAGTTCCCTTCTTCCCTTTGCCATTTTCCTTGAGACTAGTGGTCTTGTCAACCATCAACACTTGATGTTTTCTTGATTTCTACCTTCACCGATTTTAGCATCGCGAAGAGCTCGAGAATCTTTTTCGTCATCCCTTGCATACTATAGTTCATCACGAAGTTCTACTAACTTAGTGATGGTGACTAGAGAATTCTGTCAATCATTATCTTATCTCGAAGATTAACTCCCACTTGATTCAAGCGATTGAAGTACTCGGACAATCTGAGCACATGCTCACTAGTTGAGCGATTCTCCTCCATCTTTTAGCTATAGAACTTGTTGGAGACTTCATATCTCTCAACTCGGTATTTGCTTGAAATATTAACTTCAATTCCTGGAACATCTCATATGGTCCATGACGTTAAAACGTCTTTGAAGTCCCGATTCTAAGCCGTTAAGCATGGTGCACTAAACTATCAAGTAGTCATCATATTGAGCTGGCCAAACGTTCATAACGTCAGATCGCTCATATTGAGCTAATAAACGTTCATAACGTGCGCATCGCTTCCTGCAATAGGTCTGTCACCTAGCGGTGCATTAAGGACATAATTCTTCTGCGCAGCAATGAGGATAAACCTCAGATCACGGATCCAATCCGCATCATTGCTACTAACATCTTTCAATACAATATTCTCTAGGAACACATATGAAAACATAAGGAAGCAACAACGCGAGCTATTAATCTACAACATAATTTGCAAAATACTACCAGGACTAAGTTCATGATAAATTAAAGTTCAATTAATCATATTACTTAAGAACTCCCACTTAGATAGACATCTCTCTAGTCATCTAAGTGATTACGTGATCCAAATCAACTAAACCATGTCCGATCATCACGTGAGATGGAGTAGTTTCAATGGTGAACATCACTATGTTGATCATATCTACTATATGATTCACGTTCGACCTTTCGGTCTCCGTGTTCCGAGGTCATATCTTATATGCATAGCTCGTCAAGTATAACCTGAGTATTCTGCGTGTGCAACTGTTTTGCACCCGTTGTATTTGAACGTAGAGCCTATCACACCCGATCATCACGTGGTGTCTCAGCACGAAGAACTTTCGCAACGGTGCATACTCAGGGAGAACACTTCTTGATAATTTTGGTGAGAGATCATCTTATAATGCTACCGTCAATCAAAGCAAGATAAGATGCATAAAGGATAAACATCACATGCAATCAATATAAGTGATATGATATGGTCATCATCATCTTGTGCTTGTGATCTCCATCGCCGAAGCACCGTCATGATCACCATCGTCACCGGCGCGACACCTTGATCTCCATCGTAGCATCGTTGTCGTCTCGCCAATCTTATGCTTCTCGACTATCGCTACCGCTTAGTGATAAAGTAAAGCATTACAGGCGATTGCATTTCATACAATAAGCGACAACCATATGGCTCCTGCCGATTGCCGATAACTTCGTTACAAAACATGATCATCTCATACAATAAAATTCAGCATCATGTCTTGACCATATCACATCACAACATGCCCTGCAAAAACAAGTTAGACGTCCTCTACTTTGTTGTTGCAAATTTTACGTGGCTGCTACGGGCTGAGCAAGAACCGTTCTTACCTACGCATCAAAACCACAACGATACTTCGTCAAATAGACTCCGTTTTAACCTTCTCAAGGACCGGGCGTAGCCACACTCGGTTCAACTAAAGTGAGAGAGACAGACACCCGCCAGTCACCTTTAAGCAACGAGTGCTCGCAGCGGTGAAACCAGTCTCGCGTAAGCGTACGCGTAATGTCGGTCCGGGCCACTTCATCTCACAATACCGCTGAACCAAAGTATGACATGCTGGTAGGCAGTATGACTTGTATCGTCCACAACCCACTTGTGTGCTACTCGTGCACATGACATCAACGCATAAAACCAGGCTCGGATGCCACTGTTGGGGAACGTAGTAATTTCAAAAAATTTCCTACGATCACGCAAGACCATGGTGATGCATAGCAACGAGATGAGAGTGTTGTCTACGTACCCTCGTAGACTAGCAACGGAAGCGTTGACGCAACGTAGAGGAAGTAGTCGTACTTCTTCCCGATCCAACCGATCCAAGTACCGAACGTACGGCACCTCCGAGTTCTGCACACGTTCAGCTCGATGACGTCCCTCGAACTCCGATCCAGCCGAGTGTTGAGGGAGAGTTTTGTCAACCGACGGCGTGGTGGCGATGATGATGTTCCACCGGCGCAGGGCTTCGCCTAAGCTCATAGCAACGGTATATTCGAGGTGTAGTTTGGTGGAAGGGGCACCGCACACGGCTAAGGAACGATCTCAATGATCAACTTGTGTGTCATGGGGTGCCCTCTGCCCAGATATAAAGGAGGGAAGGGAGGGGCTGGCCGCCACCAAGGGCTGCGCTGGGAGTCCTACTCCCACCGAGTAGGATTCCTCCCCAATCCTAGTCCAACTAGGATTGGCCAAGTGGGAAGGGAGAGAGGCGCCACCCCTTCTCCTAGTCCTAATAGGACTAGGGAAGGGGGAAGGTGCTGACCAGCACTTGGGCCCCTTTCCTCCTTTCCACTAAGGCCCATCAAGGCCCATTGACCCCCGGGAGGTTCCGGTAACCCCTGTACTCGGTAAATTCCCAATTTCACCCGGAGTGATTCCGAGTCAAACATAGGCTTCCAATATATCAATCTTTATGTCTCGACCATTTCGAGACTCCTCGTCATGTCCGTGATCTCATCCGGACTCAAACAACCTTCGGTACATCAATATCATATAAACTCATAATAACTGCCATCGAAGCGTTAAGCGTGCGGACCCTACGGGTTCGAGAACTATGTAGACATGACCTAGAACCATTCTCGGTCAATAACCAATAGCGGAACCTGGATGCCCATATTGGTTCCTACATATTCTACGAAGATCTTTATCGGTCAAACCGCATAACGACATCGTTGTTCCTTTGTCATCGGTATGTTACTTACCCGAGATTCGATCGTCGGTATCCAATACCTAGTTCAATCTCGCTACGGTAAGTCTCTTTACTCGTTCGTAATACATCATCTCACAACTAACTCATTAGTTGTAATGCTTGCAAGGCTTATGTGATGTGCATTACCGAGAGGGCCCAGAGATACCCCTCCGACAATCGGAGTGACAAATCCTAATCTCAAATATGCCAACCCAACATGTACCTTCGGAGACACCTGTAATGTACCTTTATAATCACCCGATTCGTTGTGACGCTTGGTAGCACCCAAAGTGTTCCTCGGGAAACGGAGTTGCATAATCTCATAGTCATAGGAACATGTATAAGTCATGAAGAAAAGCACTAGCAACAAACTATACGATCAGGTGCTATGCTAATGGAATGGGTCATGTCAATCAGATCATTCAACCAATGATGTGATCCGTTAATCAAATAACAACTCCTTGTTCATGGTTAGGAAACATAACCATCTTTGATTAACGAGCTAGTCAAGTAGAGGCATACTAGTGACACTCTGTAGGTTTATGTATTCACACATGTATTATGTTTCCAGTTAATACAATTCTAGCATGAATAATAAACATTTATCATGATATAAGGAAATAAATAATAACTTTATTATTGCCTCTAGGGCATATTTCCTTCACAAATTTGATCAAGTCAGATTCGAACCACTATGTGTGAGGAGCACTCGGAGTCCCCGATTCGGCATGGACTTAAACTTCCAAAACTTCTTTGTGATTCTCGGTCTGACCGATTCCTCCATTTCGGTCTTACCGAGATCACTAAGTTGATCTAGGTTTTCAATCTCGGTCCAACCGATTTGAACTCTTCGGTCACACCGAGTTGCAATAACTGTACACAGTTTTGCATCTCGGTGCCACCGAGTTGTTCCACTCGGTCACACCGACAGGGTCGGGCTATATATAGTCACGGGCAAAAATTTGGAAATTTCTCCGAACTTCTTCGCCCGCGCAATAGCTCACTCTGCCTACATGGTCTCCGGATTGTCTCCTCGTTGCCAGCCGCCTCCTGTCGCTGGTCTCCACCGCCGTCAACGGAATTCAACCCCGCTGTTGCCGCCGTAGTGAGTCTCCGCCGAACTAGGGTATGGACTCGATCACAGAGCTTTCCTCGTCTGATTCTCAGCACATTGTGTTCTTATTGATTCTTTCCACGATTGAAACACTCCTATCCAGTCAATGCAATCCTTAGAATAGTTTTGATTCGAAAATTTAGGGTTAGGTTTCCGCCGAAACCATCTCGGACCCACCGAGTTGAAAAACTCGGTCCCATCGATTTGGCTTATGCCATTGCACTAGTGAGACTCGGTCTGACCGAGAATTGCTAATCGGTGAGATCGATTTTAGGACTTTGTGAAACCCAAGCAGTCTCGGTGCCACCGAACTGTGACTCGGTCTGACCGAGTTCATCAGTTTAGGTTCCAAAACTGCTACGGTATCACCGAGTTTGAAAATCGGTTGATCCGAAATGCTTTCTGTGGAAAACAAAAACTGAATTTTTGAGTCATTCTTTTGCAAAAATCTCTGCACTTTGTGATGCTCATCCACTCTACCTCATCTATAACTCTTCACAGGGTCAGCAGACAGAGTTTGCAGCATGTCGCACCAGTGTGAGTCTGCAGTCGAGGAGCAGGTGAACATGAGTGAGGGCACTAGTCCCTCCAGCTCTTCAGATGAAGGCAGCAGGAGCACCCCAAGCAATTTGTCTAAAGCTGCCACCAGGCAAAGGAAGAAGAAAACCTCAGATTCTGAAGATGAGGATTATAGGGCAGAAGATGATGAGGCAACCTCCAAGAAGGCAGAGCTCAAAAAGGAGTATGGCTCAGCACATAGCACAAAGCCTGGACTCAACAGGAAGGTTCCTGCCAAGAGGACGCCAATGCCAAAGGTCAGAGCATCAACTCAAATTTCTGAAAAGCCTGATCCCAAAGAGCCAGTTGCTGCTGAAGAAAAGAAAAGGAAAGAAAGGTCAAGAAGACCACAGTCAGAGTTATTGGGAAGCCTTCCATTATGGAAGAGGAAGAAGAGATAGCTGCACCAGCACCCAAGGCACCAAAGCTTATGGGTGATGCTATAAGATCAGGGGCAGCCACATCTAAGCCCAAGGAAGCACCCAAAGCTGCCCCCAAGGCCAAGTCTGCACCAAAGAGGAATACTAGGAGTATTCCAGCTACTGAGAAGAACAAGGCCCCAGTGCCTGTGGTTGCTGATGAAGAAAAAGAAGAAGGACAAGTTTTGAGGAAGCTCGAGCCCAAGATACCAGACCACAATGATGCCCATCATGTGGCTGAGGACATGAAGATCAGAAGAGACAATGGGTTGAGGCTATGGAGGATGACAAATCCATATGCCACAAGGAGAAGAACTGCTATGGACTACAGGTTCCACACCAAGGAACACCGAGACTTTTATGAGACTATTCTGCTGGATAAGAAGCCCATAGTGTGTGATATGAGGTGGGTCGACTGGACCTACATGAAAGAAAATGTAGAGCACTATCCTGGAGTGCAAGACAGTTTTTTTGCTGTTGGAGTTGCAGACTTCGTTGGGCAAAAGCTCACCAACTGGAACGATGAACTTATCATGCAGTTCTACACCACAAAGACACTTTTATCCAGATGGCGGATAGTGTGGATGTCTCAAGGTACAAGGTACCACTCAACTGTTGAGGAGGGGCAAAGCTGATAAATGCCCCAAAGGAGAATGAAGATGACCTTGATGTATATGCCAAGAAGAAAATGGACCACAATTCCATGGCACACATGTACAAGGAGATCCCAGACACAGCCATTGAGACACATAAGTTTGGATCAGTCCACTTCCTTCTGTCAGGGCTGCCAACTATCAACTGCATCTTAAGGCACACTCTACTGCCTAAGTCTGGTGACCACAACTTGATTAGAGGGCTTGCAATCAACATGTTGCATTTGTTTGATGTGCCACATAAATTCAAAGTCATGAGCCTTATGGTAGAAACCATTAAGAGGACTACAGCAGACCAGAAAACAAGTTGTGGATATGCCCCTCAGATCCAGGAGTTGATTAACTCAAAGATGGGCACAGGCAAATATCTATTGGATAAAGAACATTTTCCAATATATCCAGACTTTGAGGACAATGAGGTTGTCATGAATGAGAATGATCCATTGTCAGTTCAAGCACAAGAGAAGAAGGAGAAGGCAAGGAAGGAGAAGGCTGCCATGATGCCAACTCAAGAGGAGGCATCTGAGTATTTATTGAAGAATAAGCAGGAGCAGCTTGGATACTTAATAGCATCAACACTGAGGATTGAGAAGGGATTGGCCACCCTCACTCAAAATTAGGAGAGCTTGGAAAGGATCATGGAACAAAAGTTCTATGACTTAGATGTGAAAGTAACTGAGATTCAGTCTGCTGTGGAGCAACTACAGGATGACATCCAGGAGAGGAAGGGAAAAACAACAACTGATGCATTTGCCAGAGTGCCTAGAGCCCAGAGGTCATCTGTTGTGCCAGTTCCTGACACCAGAGCCACTTCATCTGCACCATCTACAGCCTCAGTGCCACCAGCTCCAGCACCTACACCAGCTCCAGCTCCATCTACTTCAACTGAAGCCTTCGTCCTCGGCGCTATCCGGGCTGCACCACCTGAAGATCAAGCCTGAGAGTCGATCTAGCACTATGCATTTTCTATGAACTTTTTGGTAACTTGTTGCCAAAGGGGGAGAAAAATGTATAGATCATAGGCTTCGAGAGAGAGAGAGTGTTGCTTTTGTTCTCTCTTGATTTGGTGGTTTTTAAACTTGTTTGCTTTTGATTGCGTGAAATACTATGCTTGTCAGACATTGATGATCATGTGTTTGATCATAAGCTACACTTATGCATGTTTGATGATACTATCTTATCTATCCTATGTGATCATTCACTGTGCTTGGTGATGAGTGCATGTATTCAATCCGTATCATTTTGAGAGCTCCACCAAGATGTATGTGACATGGAAGAGTAACCCATGAGCCTAATTTCTTGTGCATTTGCAGTCCAAAGCAAATCGTAAACTATGCACAAATTTAGGGGGAGCTCTTGCTTAGCACATACTTCTCAAAGCGACGATGTTTTTCAATCTTATTATCATTTGTCGAAGCTTTGATCTATATGTTGTCATCAATTACCAAAAAGGGGGAGATTGAAAGTGCAACTATCCCTAGGTGGTTTTGCTAATTCATAACAACATATAGCTCATTGAGCTAATGCTATTCCAAGATGAACATTTCAGGAAAGCTCAATGAGTGGCATGGCATGGATGATGAAAGTGGATCCCTCAAAATGCTAATGACAAAGGATTGGCTCAAGCTCAAAAGCTCAAGACTCTTCATTTTATAGTTTAGTGATTCAAGATCGCATTGAGTCTATAGGAAAAGCCAATACTATCAAGGAGGGATGAGGTGTTGCTTAATGAGCCTCTTGCTTCATGTGCTTAGTGATATGCTCCAAAACCCTCACCTACTTTCTCACATCCACATATGACCTAAACCTAAAGCCAAAATCGGTCTCACCGATTCTTCCTATCTGGCGCCACCAATTCCAAATGTCATAGCCACTGCCACAAACCCTAGGCAAATCGGTTCTACCGATAGGGATCTCGGTCTCACCGAGATGGGATTGTAATCTCTCTGTTTCCTTTTCGTAACTTTTTGGTCTCACCGAAAGAGCGGATCGGTCCCACCGAGATTGCAATGTAAACTTTCTGTTTCCCTTTTGTAACATTTTGGTCTCACCGAAAAGAGAAAATCGGTCCCACCGAGTTTACCTGACCAACTCTCTGGTTAGCTAATTACCAAAATCGGTCTCATCGAGTTTGTGTAATCGGTCTCACCGGGATTATGTTATGCCCTAACCCTAACCATATCAGTCCTACCGAGATGCAAGTCAGTCCCACCGAAAACCCTAACGGTCACTAGGTTTACTAAAATTGCTCTGACCGAGTTTGTTGATTCGGTCCCACCGAGTTTGGTAAATTGTGTGTAACGGTTAGATTTTGTGTGGAGGCTATATATACCCCTCCACCTCCTCTTCATTCATGGAGAGAGCCATCAGAACAAACCTACACTTCCAACTTACCATTTCTGAAGAGAGCCACCTACTCATGTGTTGAGGCCAAGATATTCCATTCCTACCATATGAATCTTGATCTCTAGCCTTCCCCAAGTTGCTTTCCACTCAAATCTTTTTTCCACCAGATCCAAATCCTATGAGAGAGAGTTGAGTGTTGGGGAGACTATCATTTCAAGCACAAGAGCAAGGAGATCATCATCAACGCACCATTTGTTACTTCTTGGAGAGTGATGTCTCCTAGATTGGCTAGGTGTCACTTGGGAGCCTCCGACAAGATTGTGGAGTTGAACCAAGGAGTTTGTAAGGGCAAGATCGCCTACTTCATGAAGATCTACCGCTAGTGAGGCAAGTCCTTCGTGGGCGACGGCCATGGTGGGATAGACAAGGTTGCTACTTCGTGGACCCTTCGTGGGTGGAGCCCTCCGTGGACTCACAAGAACCGTTACCCTTCGTGGGTTGAAGTCTCCATCAACGTGGAGGTACGATAGCACCACCTATCGGAACCACGCCAAAAACATCCGTGTCTCCAATTGCGTTTGAATCCTCCAAACCCTTCCCTTTACTTTCTTGCAAGTTGCATCCTTTAATTTCCGCTGCTCATATACTCTTTGCATGCTTGCTTGAATTGTGTGATGATTTCTTGACCTGTCCTAAGATGGCTAAAATCTGCCAAACTCTAAAACTGGGAAAAGGCTAAGTTTTTAATTGGTCAGGTAGTCTAATCACCCCCCCCCCTCTAGACATTCTTCAAGGTCTTACAGTTCTCTTGCTCCAAGAATTTGATTTTCATATTATTGATAGAAAGGGAGCTGAGAACCCCGTTGCAGACAACTTGTCTAGGATAGAGAATGTTCTTGATGACCCACTACCTATTGATGATAGCTTTCCTCATGAACAATTAGCGTTCGTTAATGCTTCTCGTACTGCGCCTTGGTATCCTGATTATGCTAATTACATTGTTGCTAAATTTATACCACCTAGTTTCACATACCAGCAAAAGAAAAAGTTCTTTTATGATTTAAGACATTACTTCTGGGATGACCCACACCTTTATAAAGAAGGAGTTGATGGTGTTATTAGACGTTGTGTACCTCAGCATGAACAGGGTCAGATCCTACGCAAGTGTCACTCTGAATCCTATGGAGGACACCACGCTGGAGATAGAACTGCACATAAGGTATTGCAATCCGGTTTTTATTGGCCTACTCTCTTCAAAGATGCTCGTAAGTTTGTCTTATCTTGTGATGAATGTCAAAGAATTGGTAATATTAGTAGACGTCAAGAAATGCCTATGAATTATTCTCTTGTTATTGAACCGCTTGATGTTTGGGGCTTTGATTATATGGGACCTTTTCCTGCCTCTAATGGTTATACACATATTTTAGTTGCTGTTGATTACGTTACTAAGTGGGTAGAAGCTATTCCAACTAGTAGTGGTGATCATAACACCTCTATTAAGATGCTTAAAGAAGTTATTTTTCCGAGGTTTGAGTCCCTCTTATGACTGATGGTGGTTCACATTTTATTCATGGTGCTTTCCGTATGATGCTTGCTAAGTATGATGTTAATTATAGAATCGCACCTCCTTATCACCCGCAGTCTAGTGGTCAAGTAGAGTTAAGTAATAGAGAGCTCAAATTAATTCTGCAAAAGACTGTGAATAGATCTAGAAAGAATTGGTCCAAAAAACTTGATGATGCATTATGGGCCTATAGAACTGCATATAAGAATCCTATGGGTATGTCTCCGTATAAGATGGTTTATGGAAAAGCATGTCATTTACCTCTAGAACTTGAACATAAAGCATATTGGGCTATTAAAGATCTCAACTATGACTTCAAACTTGCCGGTGAGAAGAGGTTATTTGATATTAGCTCACTTGATGAATGGAGAACCCAAGCCTATGAGAATGCCAAGCTATTCAAAGAAAAAGTTAAACGCTGGCATGACAAAAGGATACAAAAGTGTGATTTTAACGTAGGTGATTATGTGTTATTATTTAACTCTCATTTAAGATTTTTTGCAGGAAAGCTTCTCTCTAAGTGGGAAGGTCCTTACGTTATCAAGGAGGTCTATCGTTCCGGTGCCATAAAAATCAACAACTTCGAAGGGACAAGTCCGAGGGTGGTGAACGGTCAAAGAATCAAACATTACACTCAGGTAATCCTATCAATGTTGAAACTAATATTATTGAGACCGTAACCCCGGAGGAATACATAAGGGACACTTTCCAGAACATTTCAGACTCCGAAAAGGAATAGGTATGTGGTACGGTAAGTAAACCGACTCCAAAACAATTCTAATGGCAATTTTCTTCCGTTTTCGAATATTTAAGAATTTTAGGAAGAAAGAAGTAATCCGGGAAGGACACGAGGCCTCCACGAGGGTGGAGGGCATGCCCCCTGTCTCGTGGCCACCTCGTGTGCATCCCGGACTCCGTTTTCTTGCACGTTACGTATTTTGGTCGGTAAAAATTCATTATATAATCCCCATAAGGTTTTGACCACCGTATCACACAAATATCCTTTGTTTTCGTTTCGAGCTGTTTCTGTCGCAGATTAGAGCAATATGTCATCCCAGGATTCGGAGGGAGAAAGCTATGTGGCTGATTTCCTTGCAGACCCTAAGGTCTACGGGGACTTGAAGCATGATGGTTGGACCATCGAGGAAGAGGAAGACTATGAGCCTAAGGGAAAGGAGGAGACGAGCTCAGACGAAGATGAAGCCCCATTACCTCAACCTGGGGACATGCATGTGGAGTTTAAAAAGTCTACCCTCCCTGATAGAGCAAAGAAGCCAAAGATCAAGTTTATCCCTTTTCGTCTCTTGCAGGAAAACAAACAGGAACTATGCAGGAAGATATTAAGTCTTGAGCAGGAAATTGAAGATCTAAAGGAGCAAAATGTTGTCCTCAAGCGTAAATTGAGGAAGAATTCACCACCTTCATCGCCTCCGAGGACATAATCACATGGGTATGGGCACTCCCCTTGGCAACTGCCAAGCTTGGGGGAGATGCCCCGGTATCGTATCACCATCACACTCCTATCTTTACCGTTTTACTTAGTTCGATCCTTTTAGTAGTATTTTGATCTAGTAGCTTGAAGTTTTAGTATCAAGTAGTTTTGAGTTTTGCTTTGTGATCTCTTTATGTAATCGAGTCCGTGACCTATCTATAATAAAGATTAGTGTTGAGTCAAGGGCTTTGCTATCTTTCCATGATCCTAAGAAATAGAAAGAATAAAAAGAATAAAAGAGTTCATATTGATCTTATGGATAGTAATAACTTCACATATGAAAAGCATGAGGCATAAAAGTTGTTGAGAGTTGACAAACGTAGTTTTGGTCATCGTTGCAATTGATAGGAAGTAATAGGGAAAGAAGGGTTTTCACATACAAATATACTAACTTGGACATCTTTCATGATTGAGAGCACTCATTAAGTATGACATGCTAAAAGAGTTGATGTTGGACAAGGAAGACAACGTGATGGTTTACGTTTTCTCACATCTCAGTTAAAGTATATTGTCATTGATATTCCCGACATGTTGAGCTTGCCTTTACCCCTCATTCTACCCAAATTCCTTGCACCAAGTAGAGATACTACTTGTGCTTCCAAATATCCTTAAACCCAGTTTTGCCATGAGAGTCCACCATACCTACCTATGGATTGAGTAAGATCCTTCAAGTAAGTTGTCATGTTGCAAGCAAGAAAAATTGCTCTCTAAATATGTATGACTTATTAGTGTAGAGAAAATAAGCTTTATACGACCTTGTTATGGAAGCAACAAAAGCGACGGACTGCATAATAAAGTTCCATATACAAGTGGCAATATAAAGTGACGTTCTTTTGCGTTAAGATTTTGTGCATCCAACCCTAAACGCACATGACAACCTCTGCTTCCCTCTGCGAAGGGCCTATCTTTTACTTCCTGTTTTTACTTTATGTTTGAGTCAAGGTGATCTTCACCTTTCCCTTTTTCATTTTATCCTTTGGCAAGCTCCTCGTGTTTGGTTGACATCACCTAAAGGTGAATACGTTGGGAGGCAACACAATAATCCCCTATCTTTCTCAGTGTCTGGTTGAAACTCCATAACCACAAGTATTGCGTGAGTGTTAGCAATCGTAGAAGACTACATGATAGTTGAGTATGTGGACTTGCTGAAAAGCTCTATTCTTGACTCTTTCTGATGTTATGATAAATTGCAATTTCTTCAATGACTAAGATTATAGTTTGTTAGTTCCCGATGAAGTTTCTGAACCATACTTGACATTGTGAATTGATTGTTACTTGAGCATAAGAAATCATCTGATAAAATCTATATATGTTGCTGTTATAAGAATAATCATGATGCCCTCATCTCCGTATTTTATTTTTATCGACACCTCTATCTCTAAACATGTGGACATATTTTTCGATATCGGCTTCCGCATGAGGACAAGCGAGATCTAAGCTTGGGGGAGTTGATACGTCCATTTTGCATCATGCTTTTATATTGATATTTATTGCATTATGGGCTGTTATTACACATTATATCTCAATACTTATGGCTATTCTCTCTTATTTTACAAGGTTTACCATGAAGAGGGGAATGCCGGCAGCTGGATTCTGGGCTGGAAAAGGAGCAAATATTGGAAACCTATTCTGCACAGCTCCAAAAGTCCTGAAACTCCACGAAAGTCAATTTTGGAATTATTAAGAATTATTGAGCGAAAGAAGTACAAGAGGGGGCCCACACCTTGGCCAGGAGGGTGGGGGGCGCCCCCCTACTGGGCGCGCCCCTGTCTCCTGGGCTCCCTGTTGGCCTTCCGGTGCCCATCTTCTGCTATATGAGGTCTTTTACCCTGGAAAAAAATCATAAGCAAGCTTACAGGATGAAACTCCGCCGCCACGAGGCGGAACCTTCGCGAAACCAATCTAGGGCTCCGGTAGAGCTGTTCTGCCGGGGAAACTTCCCTCCGGGAGGGGTTAAATCATCACCATCGTCATCACCAACGATCCTCTCATCGGGAGGGGGTCAGTCTCCTTCAACTTCTTCACCAGCACCATCTCCTCTCAAAACCCTACTTCATCTCTTGTATCCAATCTTGTATCAAAACCACAAATTGGTACATGTGGGTTGCTAGTAGTGTTGATTACTCCTTGTAGTTGATGCTAATTGGTTTACTTGGTGGAAGATCATATGTTCAGATCCTTAATGCATATTATTACTCCTCTAATTATGAACATGAATATGCTTTGTGAGTAGTTATGTTTGTTCCTGAGGACATGGGTGAAGTCTTTGTATTAGTAGTCATGTGAATTTGGTATTCGTTCGATATTTTGATGAGATGTATGTTGTCTTTCCTCTAGTGGTGTTATGTGAACGTCGACTACATGACACTTCACCATTATTTGGGCCAAGAGGAAGGCATTGGGAAGTAATAAGTAGATGATGGGTTGCTAGAGTGACAGAAGCTTAAACCCTAGTTTATGCGTTGCTTTGTAAGGGGCTGATTTGAATCCATATGTCTAATGATGTGGTTAGGTTTACCTTAATACTTCTTTTGTAGTTGTGGATGCTTGCAATAGAGGTAAATCATAAGTGGGAAGCTTGTCCAAGTAAGGGCAGTACCCAAGCACCGTTCCACCCACATATCAAATTATCAAAGTACCGAACGTGAATCGTATGAGCGTGATGAAAACTGGCTTGACGATAATTCTCATGTGTCCTCGGGAGCTCTTTTCTCATTATAAGAAATTGTCCAGGCTTGTCCTTTGCTACAAAAAGGATTGGGCCACCTTTCTGCACTTTATTTACTTTCATTGCTTGTTACCTGTTACAATTTATCTTATCACAAAACTATCTGTTACCTACAATTTCAGTGCTTGCAGAGAAAACCTTACCGAAAACCACTTGTCATTTCCTTCTGCTCCTTGTTGGGTTCGACACTCTTACTTATCGAAAGGACTACGATAGATCTCCTATACTTGTGGGTCATCATCAGCACACGTTCAGCACAATGACGTCCCTCGTGCTCTTGATCTAGTTGAGGACGAGGGAGAGTTCCGTCAGCACGACAGCATGGCGACGGTGATGATGAAGTTATCGGCGCAGGGCTTCGCCTAAGCACTACGTCGAAATGACCGAGGTGTATAACTGTGGAGGGGGGCACCGCACACGGCTAAGACAAGTCTTGGAGTGCCTTTGGGGTGCCCCCTCCCCACATGTATAAAGGAGGGAGGGAGATAGGCCAGCCCTCCTAGGGGCGCGCTAAGTGAAGGGAGTCCTACTAGGACTCCCAATCCTAGTAAGATTCCCTTTCCTTTTCGGAGTGTGAAAGAAGGAAAGGAGGGAGAGGGAGAAGGAAGGGGGGGCTGCCCCCACCCCTTGTCCAATTCGGTTTGGGAAGGGGGGAGGCGCACGCCACCTTGGCCCTTCTCCCCTCTCTCCACTAAAGCCCAATAAGGCCCATTAACTTCCCCCGGCGAATTCCCGTAACACTCTAGTACTCCGAAAAATACCCGAATCACTCGGAACCATTCCGAAGTCCGAATATAGCCTTCCAATATATGAATCTTTACCTCTCGACCATTTCGAGATTCCTCGTCACGTCCGTGATCTCATCCGGGACTCCGAACAAACTTCGGTCATCAAATCACATAACTCATAATACAAATCATCATCGAACGTTAATCGTGCGGACCCTACTGGTTCGAGAACTATGTAGACATGACCGAGACACATCTCCGGTAAATAACCAATAGCGGAACCTGGATGCTCATATTGGCTCCTACATATTCTACGAAGATCTTTATCAGTAAAATCGCATAACAACATACGTCATTCCCTTTGTCATCGGTATTTTACTTGGCCGAGATTCGATCGTCGGTATCATCATACCTAGTTCAATCTCGTTACCGGCAAGTCTCTTTACTCATTCCATAATGCATCATCCCGCAACTAACTCATTAGTCACATTGCTTGCAAGGCTTATAGTGATGTGCATTATCGAGAGGGCCCAGAGATACCTCTCCGATACTCGTAGTGAAAAATCCTAATATCGATCTATGCCAACCCAACAAACACCTTCGAAGACACCTGTAGAGCATCTTTATAATCACCCAGTTACGTTGTGACGTTTGATAGCACACAAGGTGTTCCTCCGGTATTCGGGAGTTGCATAATCTCATAGTCAAAGGAATATGTATAAGTCATGAAGAAAGCAATAGCAATAAAACTAAACGATCAACATGCTAAGCTAACGGATGGCTCTTATCCATCACATCATTCTTATAATTATGTGATCCCATTCATCAAATGACAACACATGTCTATGGTCAGGAAACTTAACCATCTTTGATTAACGAGCTACTCAAGTAGAGGCATACTAGGGACACTTTGTTTTGTCTGTATTCACACATGTATCAAGTTTCCGTAATACAATTCTAGCATGAATAATAAAAATTTATCATGATATAAGGAAATATAAATAAGATCTTTATTATTGCCTCTAGGGCATATTTCCTTCAGCTGCTGCTTTTGGGCAGCTAGAAAAGGTCACGTGTATGCCAAAAAATATGGGAGGAGGGTACAATCGTGCATATCAAAAGCCCACTACCACAAGAAAGGAAACAAACCCCTGTCGCCCAGACCAGGACGACTCAGACGCTCAAAGAAACTTAGAGCCGCTAAGGGAGTCCTGGATTAGGGGGTATCCGGACAGCCGGACTATATCCTTTGGCTGGACTGTTGGACTATGAAGATACAAGATTGAAGACTTCGTCTTGTGTCCGGATGGGACTCTCTTGGCGTGGAAGGCAAGCTTGGCGATACGGATATGTAGATCTCCTTCTGTTGTAACCGACTCTATGTAACCCTAGCCCCCTCCGGTGTCTATATAAACCGGAGGGTTTAGTCCGTAGGACAACAACAATCATACCATAGGCTAGCTTCTAGGGTTTAGCCTCTACGATCTCGTGGTAGATCAACTATTGTAATACTCATATTCATCAAGATCAATCAAGGAGGAAGTAGGATATTACCGCTTCCTCGATGCATACTCAGGCTACCACCAAATCAAGATGGCCGAGTCCAACCAAGCCGCAACGGCGTTTATCACGCCATACGGCCCCTTCTGTTTCAACACAATGCCTTCGGGCTTAAGAACGCCGGTGCAACGTATCAACGCATGATTCAGACATGCCTGGAAAAGCAAATCGGCAAAACAGTGGAAGCATACGTAGACGATGTGGTCGTCAAAACCAGACACGTCGACTCTTTAATAGACGACTTGAGATTTGATACGTCCATTTTGCATCATGCTTTTATATCAATATTTATTGCATTATGGGATGTTATTACACATTATATCTCAACACTTATGGCTATTCTCTCTTATTTTACAAGGTTTACCATGAAGAGGGGAATGCGGCAATGGAATTCTGGCTAGAAAAGGAGCAAACGTTGGAAACCTATTCTGCACAACTCGAAAAGTCCTGAAACTCCACGAAACAAAATTTTGGATTTTATAAGAATTTATGAGCAAAAGAAATAGGCCAGGGGGCCCATACCATGTCCAGGAGACAGGAGGGTGCGCCCCCCTGTAGGGCGCGGCCCCCTATCTCCTGGGCCCCCTGGTGGGCCTCCGGCGTCCATCTTCTGCTATATCATCACGTTTTACCCTGGAAAAAATTGTGGGCAAGCTTACGGGACGAAACTCCGCCGCCATGAGGCGGAACCTTGGCGGAATCAATCTAGGGCTCTGGCGGAGCTGTTCTGCCGGGGACACTTCCCTCCGGGAGGGGAAAATCATCACCAACGTCATCACCAACGATCCTCTCATCGAGAGGGGGTCAATCTCCATCAACATCTTCACCAGCACCATCTCCTCTCAAAACCCTAGTTCATCTCTTGTATCCAATCTTGTATCAAAACCACAAATTGGTACCTATGGGTTGCTAGTAGTGTTGATTACTCCTTGTAGTTCATGCTAGTTGGTTTACTTGGTGGAAGATTATATGTTCAGATCCTTTATGCATATTATTACTCCTCTGATTATGAACATGAATATGCTTTGTGAGTAGTTATGTTTGTTCCTGAGGACATGGGTGAAGTCTTGCTATTAGTAGTCATGTGAATTTGTTATTTGTTCGATATTTTGATGAGATGTATGTTGTCTTTCCTCTAGTGGTGTTATGTGAACGTCGACTACATGACACTTCACCATTATTTGGGCCTAGAGGAAGGCATAGGGAAGTAATAAGTAGATGATGGGTTGCTAGAGTGACAGAAGCTTAAACCCTAGTTTATGCGTTGCTTCGTTAGGGGTTGATATGGACCCATATGTTTAATGCGGTGGTTAGGTTTACCTTAATACTCCTTTTTGTAGTTGCGGATTCTTGCAATAGGGGTTAATCATAAGTGGGATGCTTGTCCAAGTTAGGACAGTACCCAAGTGTCGGTCCACCCACATATCAAATTATCAAAGTACCGAACGCGAATCTTACGAACTGATGAAAACTAGCTTGACGATAATTCCCAATGTGTCCTCGGGAGCTCCTTGTTCATTATTAGAATTTGTCCAGGCTTATCCTTTGCTACATAAAGGATTGGACCACCTTGCTGCACTTTATTTACTTTATTTACTTTTTGCTCGTTACTATTTATCTTATCACAAAACTATCTATCACCTACTATTTCACTGCTGGCAGAGAAAACCTTACTGAAAACCGCTTATCATTTCCTTCTGCTCCTCGTTGGGTTCGATACTCTTACTTATCGAAAGGACTATGATAGATCCCCTATACTTGTGGGTCATCAAGACTCTTTTCTGGCGCACTTGCCGGGGAGTGTAGCGCTTTTGGTGAGTGGAACTTGGTAAGGAAACATTTATATAGTGTGCTGAAATTTTCTGTTACTTGTCACTATGGAAACTAATCCTTTGAGGGGCTTCTTTGGGGTATCTTCACCCCAACCAGAAGAGCAAATATATGCTCCTCAACCTACTGAACTTTATGAAAATTTTCACTTTGAGATTCCTTCGGGTATGATAGAAAAACTGCTAGCTAATCCTTTTGCAGGAGACGGAACATTGCATCCCGACTTACACCTTATCTTTGTGGATGAAGTTTGTGGATTATTTAAGCTTGCGGTATTCCCGATGATGTTGTCAAAGGAAGGTCTTCCTTTATCTTTGAAGGAGATGCATTGACATGGTATAGGCTATGTGATGATACGGGATCTTGGAATTATAAGCGATTGAAGTTGGAATTTCACCAGAAGTTCTGTCCTATGCATCTTGTTCATCGTGATCGTAATTACATATATAATTTCTGGCCTCGCCAAGGAGAAAGCATCGCTCAAGATTGGGGGAGGCTTAAGTCAATGTTGTATTCATGCCCCAATCATGAGCTCTCTCGGGAAATGATTATTCAGAATTTTTATGCTCGGCTTTCTCTTGATAATCGCAACCTGCTCGATACTTCTTGTGCTGGTTCTTATATGCTGAAGACTATTGATTTCAAATGGGACTTATTGGAAAGAATTAAACGCAACTCTGAAGATTGGGGTTCCAACGATGGTAAGGAGTCAGGTATGACACCTAAGTTCGATTGTGTTAAATCTTTTATGGATACCGATGCTTTTCGTGGATTTAGCGCTAAGTATGGACTTGACTCTAAGATAGTAGCTACTTTTTTGTGAATCTTTTGCTACTCACGTTGATCTCCCTAAAGTGAAGTGGTTTAAATATAATCATCATGTTGAAGTGAAAGTAGTTGCACCCATTACAGTCGAAGAAAAGACTATTACATATAATGACCCTATTATTCCTACTGCTTATGTCGAAAAACCTCCTTTTCCTGTTAGGATAAAAGATCATGCTAAATCTTCGACTGTTGTTCGTAAGATTAATACTAGGACTTATACACCTCCTGAGAAAATTAATGTTGAACCTAGTATTGCTATGGTTAAAGATCTCTTGGATGAGGACTTAGAAGGGCATGTTATTTCTTTCTTGGGTGAGACTGCTAATATTGCTAGACCCGATACTAAGACACTTAGACCTGTTGTAGGCATGCCTGTTATTTCTGTTAAAATAGGAGATCATTGTTATCATGGCTTATGTGATATGGGTGCTAGGGCTAGTGTGATACCTTATTATCTTTATAAAGAAATTATGCATGACATTGCACCCGTTGAATTAGAGGACATTGATGTTACTATTTAGCTTGCTAATATGGATACCATTAAACCTATTGGGATTGTTAGAGATACTGAAGTCTTGTGTGGGAAGATTAAATACCCTGCTGATTTTCTTGTTCTTGGTTCCCCACAAGATGATTTTTGTCCCATTATCTTTGGTAGACCCTTCTTGAATACTGCTAGTGCTAAGATTAATTGTGAAAAGAATATTGTCACTGTTGGCATAGATGGTATGTCTCATGAGTTTAATTTCGCTAAGTTTAGTAGACAACCTCGTGAAAAGGAACCACCTAGTAAGGATGAGATTATTGGTCTTGCTTCCATTGCTGTTCCTCCAACTGATCCGTTAGAAGAATATTTGTTAGACCATAAAAATGATATGTTTATGAAGGAAAGGGAAGAAATAGATGAAGTGTTCCTTAAACAGAACCTATCTTGAAACATAACCTTCCGTTGAAATTCTTGGGATCCCCTCCACCCAAGGGTGATCCGTGTTCGAACTCAAACCCTTACCTGATAATCTCAAGTATGCTTATCTTGATGAAAAAGAAATATATCATGTTATTATTAGTGCTAACCTTTCAGAGAAAGAAGAAGAAAAAATATTGAAAACTCTGAAGAAGCACCGAGCTGGTATTGGATATACTCTGGATGATCTTAAGGGCATTAGTCCCACATTATGTCAACACAAAATTTCAGTGGAGAAAGATGCCAAACCAGTTAGAGATCCTCAAAGACGATTAAATCCCAAGATGAAGGAAGTAGTAAGAAAGGAGATACTAAAGCTCCTTGAGGCAGGTATTATTTATCCCGTCACTGATAGTGAATGGGTAAGCCCTGTTCATTGTGTTCCTAAAAAGGGAGGTATTAGCGTTGTTCCTAATGATAAAGATGAATTGATCCCGCAAAGAATTATTACAGGTTATAGGATGGTAATTGATTTCCGTAAGTTAAATAAAGCTACTAAGAAAGATCATTACCCTTTACCTTTCATTGATCAAATGCTAGAAAGGCTATCCAAACACACACATTTTTGCTTTCTAGATGGTTATTCTGGTTTCTCTCAGATACATGTATCAGCGAAGGATCAATCTAAAACTACTTTTACTTGCCCTTTTGGTACTTTTGCTTATAGACGTATGCCTTTTGCTTGATGTAATGCACCTGCTACCTTTCAAAGATGCATGATGGCTATATTCTCTGATTTTTTTGAAAAGATTTGTGAGGTATTCATGGATGACTTCTCCGTCTATGGATCCTCTTTTGATGATTGTTTGAGCAACCTTGATCGAGTTTTGCAGAGATGCGAAGACACTAGTCTCGTCCTGAATTGGGAAAAGTGTCACTTTATGGTTAATGAAGGCATTGTTTTGGGGCACAAGATCTCCGAGAGAGGAATTGAAGTTGATAAAGCCAAAGTTGACGCTATTGAAAAGATGCCATGTACCAAGGACATAAAAGGTATAAGAAGTTTCCTTGGTCATGTCGGCTTTTATAGGAGGTTCATTAAGGACTTCTCTCAAATCTCTAGGCCTCTGACTAATTTATTGCAAAAAGATATTCCTTTTGTCTTTGATGATGATTGTGTAGAAGCATTTGAAACACTTAAGAAAGCCTTGATCATTGCACCTATTGTTCAGCCACCTGATTGGAATTTACCTTTTGAAATTATGTGCGATGCTAGTGATTATGCTGTAGGTGCTGTTTTAGGGCAAAGAGTCGATAAGAAATTGAATGTTATCCAGTATGCTAGCAAGACTCTTGATACTGCCCAGAGAAATTATGCTACTACTGAAAAAGAGTTCTTAGCAGTTGTGTTTGCATGTGATAAGTTTAGACCTTACATTATTGATTCCAAAGTTACTATTCACACTGATCATGCTGCTATTAAATATCTTATGGAAAAGAAAGATGCTAAGCCTAGACTCATTAGATGGGTTCTCTTGCTCCAAGAATTTGATTTGCATATTATTGATAGAAAGAGAGCTGAGAACCCTGTTGCAGACAACTTGTCTAGGTTAGAGAATGTTCTTGATGACCCACTGCCTATTAATGATAGTTTTCCTGATGAACAATTAGCGGTTGTCAATGCTTCTCATGCTGCTCCTTGGTATGCTGATTATGCTAATTACATTGTTGCTAAATATATACCGCCTAGTTTCACATACCAGCAAAAGAAAAAGTTCTTTTATGATTTAAGACATTACTTCTGGGATGATCCACACCTTTATAAAGAAGGAGTAGATGGTATTATTAGACGTTGTGTGCCTGAGCATGAACAGGAACAAATCCTACGCAAGTGTCACTCTGAATCCTATGGAGGACACCACGTTGGAGATAGAACTGCACACAAGGTACTACAATTTGGTTTTTATTGGCCTACTCTTTTCAAAGATGCTCGTAAGTTTGTCTTATCTTGTGATGAATGTCAAAGAATAGGTAACATTAGTAGACATCAAGAAATGCCTATGAATTATTCTCTTGTTATTGAACCGTTTGATGTTTGGGGCTTTGATTATATGGGACCTTTTCCTGCCTCCAATGGTTATACACATATTTTAGTTGTTGTTGATTACGTTACTAAGTGGGTAGAAGCTATTCCAACTAGTAGTGCTGATCATAACACTTCTATTAAAATGCTTGCTAAGTATGATGTCAATCATAGAATCGCATCTCCTTATCACCCACAGTCGAGTGGTCAAGTAGAGTTGAGCAATAGAGAGCTCAAATTAATTTTGCAAAAGACTGTGAATAGATCTAGAAAGAATTGGTCCAAAAAACTTGATGATGCATTATGGGCCTATAGAACTGCATACAAAAATCCTATGGGTATGTCTCCATATAAGATAGTTTATGGAAAAGCATGTCATTTACCTCTTGAACTTGAACATAAGGCATATTGGGATATTAAAGAGCTCAATTATGACTTCAAACTTGGCGGTGAGAAGAGGTTGCTTGATATTAGCTCACTTGATGAATGGAGAACCCAAGCATATGAGAATGCCAAGCTTTTCAAAGAAAAAGTCAAACGTTGGCATGATAAGAGGATACAAAAGCGTGAGTTTAACGTAGGAGATTATGTGTTATTGTTCAACTCTCATTTAAGATTTTTTGCAAGAAAACTTCTCTCAAAATGGGAAGGTCCCTACGTTATCGAGGAGGTCTATCGCTCTGGTGCTATAAAAATCAACAACTTCAAGGCACAAATCCGAGGGTGGTAAACGGTCAAAGAATTAAACATTATATTTCAGGTAATCCTATCAATGTTGAAACTAATATTATTGAAACCATAACCCCTGAGGAATACATAAGAGACACTTTCCAGAACGTTCCAGACTCCGAAAAGGCATAGGTACGTGGTACCGTAAGTAAACCGACTCCAAAACAACTCTAACGACATTTTTTATCAGTTTTGGATTATTTAAGAATTTTAGGAAGAAAGAAGTAGTTCGAAAGGGACACGAGGCTCCCACGAGAGAGGAGGGCCCCCCCCCCTGTAGGGCGCGCCCCCCTGTCTCGTGGGCACCTCGTGTGTCCCCCGGACTCCGTTTTCTTGTATGTTACGTATTTTGGTTGGTAAAAATTCATTATATATACTCCCGAAGATTTTGACCACCGTATCACGCAAATATCCTCTGTTTTCGTTTCGAGTTCTTCCTGTTGCAGAATAAAGCAAGATGTCTTCTCGAGTCGGTTGGGGAGGCGGTGTCTCACCCAACTCCGTGTCCAGAGCAAATAGCGGCGCCTATCACTTTGGACCATCAACGGAGGATGAGATGGAGGCTGATTTGAAAAGGATAGATGCCATGGACGAGGATCAAGAAGTTACCTCTCGTCTTCGAGCAGAATTCACTATGGGGGAACTAACTAGCCTGGCTGTCCCTACTTCGGTCACTCCTTCCGACTCTAGATTTCTTTCTTATGAAAATATGAAAAAGAGTTTCACTTGTTCTCCAGAAGCTATGCAGCATCCTTGGGTGAAAGGAGCCTTGTCCGTTACGGGCAAGCTTCGTAAAGAAAATATGGACCTCAAACAACAAGTTAATAAGCTCGAGGAGGAGAACCGTATCTTGAAGGGCATAATCGCCAAGAAGATCATAACACCAACCGTGAAGAAGGAGAAATAATCACATGGGTATGGGCACTCCCCTTGGCAACTGCCAAGCTTGGGGGAGGTGCCCCGGTATCGTATCACCATCACACTATTATCTTTACCGCTTTATTTAGTTCGATCCTTTTAGTAGTATCTTGATCTAGTAGATTGAAGATTTGATATCAAGTAGTTTTGGGTTTTGCATTGTGATCTCCTTATGTAAGCGAGTCCGTGTGCTATCTACAATAAAGATTAGTGTTGAATCAAGGGCTTTGCTATGTTGCTATGATCTTGAGCAGGTAGAAAGAACAAAAGAGTTCATATTGATCTTATGAATAGTGATAACTTCACATATAGAAAGCATGAGGCATAAAAATTGTTGAGAGTTGATGAACGTAGCCTTGGTCATCGTTGCAATTAATAGGAAGTGATAAGGGAAGAGGGGTTCACATATAAATATATTATCTTGGACATCTTTTATGATTGTGAAGCACTCATTAAGTATGACATGCTAAAAGAGTTGATGTTCGAAAAGGAAGACAATGTAATGGTTTATGTTTTCCGACATCTCAGTTAAAGTATATTGTCATTGACCTTCCAAACATGTTGAGCTTGCCTTTCCCCCTCATGCTAGCCAAATTCCTTGCACCAAGTAGAGATACTACTTGTGCTTCCAAATATCCTTAAACCCAGTTTTGCCATGAGAGTCCACCCTACCTACCTATGGATTGAATAAGATCCTTCAAGTAAGTTGTCATCGGTGCAAGCAATAAAAATTGCTCTCTAACTATGTATGACTTATTAGTGCAGAGAAAATAAACTTTGTACGAACTTGTTGTGGAAGTAATAAAAGCGACGGACTGCATAATAAAGGTCCACATACAAGGGGCAATATAAAGTGACGTTCTTCTGCACTAAGACTTTATGCATCAACCCTAAACGTGCATGACAACCTCTTCTTCCCTCTGCGAAGGGCCTATCTTTTACTTTATGTTTTTACTTTATGCTTGAGTCAAGGTGATGCTCACCTTTCCTTTTTATTTTTATCCTTTGGCAAGCTCCTCGTGTTTGAAAGATCATGATACATATATCCAATTGGATGTAAGTTGGCATAGGCTATTATTGTTGACATCACCTAAAGGTGAATACGTTGGGAGGCAACACAATAAACCCCTATCTTTCTCAGTGTTCGGCTGAAACTCTATAACCACAAGTATTGCGTGAGTGTTAACAATTATAGGAGACTACGAGATAGTTGAGTATGTGAGCTTGCTGAAAAGCTCTATTATTGACTCTTTCCGATGTTACGATAAATTGCAATTGCTTCAATGACTGAGATTATAGTTTGTTAGTTCCCAATGAAGTTTTTGAACCATACTTGACATTGTGAATTTCTTATTACTTGAGCATAGGAAATCATATGACAAAATCCATATATGTTGCTGTCATTAGAATGATCATGATGCCCTCATGTCCTTCTTTTATTTTTATCGACACCTCTATCTCTAAACATGTGGACATACTTTTCGATTTCGGCTTCCGCTTGAGGACAAGTGAGGTCTAAGCTTGGGGGAGTTGATACGTCCATTTTGCATCATGCTTTTATATCAATATTTATTGCATTATGGGCTGTTATTACACATTATATCTCAACACTTATGTCTATTCTCTCTTATTTTACAAGGTTTACCATGAAGAGGGGGAATGCCAGCAGCTGGAATTCTGGCTGGAAAAGGAGCAAACGTTGGAAACCTATTCTGCACAACTCCAAAAGTTCTGAAACTCCACGAAACAACTTTTTGGATTTTATAAGATTTTATGAGCAAAAGAAATAGGCCAGGGGGCCCACACCCTGTCCAGGAGACAAGAGGGCTGAAAGTGCAACTATCCCTAGGTGGTTTTGGTAATTCATAACAACATATAGCTCATTCAGCTAATGCTATTCCAAGATGAACATTTCAGGAAATCTCAATGAATGGTATGGCATGGATGATGAAATTGGATCCCTCAAAATGCTAATGACAAAGGATTGGCTCAAGCTCAAAAGCTCAAGACTCTTCATTTCATATTTTAGTGATTCAAGATCACATTGAGTCTATAGGAAAAGCCAATACTATCAAGGAGGGATGAGGTGTTGCTTAATGAGCCTCTTGCTTCATGTGCTTAGTGATATGCTCCAAAACCCTCAGCTACTTTCTCACATCAACATATGACCTAAACCTAAAGCCAAAATCGGTCTCACCGATTCTTCCTATCCGGCGCCACCGATTCCATATGTCATAGCCACTGCCACAAACCCTAGGCAAATCGGTTCTACTGATAGGGATCTCGGTCTCACCGAGATGGGATTGTAATCTCTCTGTTTCCTTTTCGTAACTTTTCGGTCTCACCGAAAGAGCGGATCGGTCCCACCGAGATTGCAATGTAAACTCTCTGTTTCCCTTTTGTAACATTTCGGTCTCACCGAAAAGAGCAAATCGGTCCCACCGAGTTTACCTGACCAACTCTCTGGTTAGCTAATTACCAAAATCGGTCTCACCGAGTTTGTGTAATCGGTCTCACCGAGATTACGTTATGCCCTAACCCTAACCATATCGGTCCTACCGAGATGCAAGTCAGTCCCACCGAAAACCCTAACGGTCACTAGGTTTACTAAAATCGGTCTTACCGAGTTTGTTGATTCGGTCCCACCAAGATTGGTAAATTGTGTGTAACGGTTAGATTTTGTGTGGAGGCTATATATACCCCTCCACCTCCTCTTCATTAGTGGAGAGAGCCATCAGAACAAACCTACACTTCCAACTTACCATTTCTGAGACAGAACCACCTACTCATGTGTTGAGGCCAAGATATTCCATTCTTACCATATTAATCTTGATCTCTAGCCTTCCCCAAGTTGCTTTCCACTCAAATCTTCTTTCCACCAAATCCATATCCTGTGAGAGTGAGTTGAGTGTTGGAGAGACTATCATTTGAAGCACAAGAGCAAGGAGTTCATCATCAACGCACCATTTGTTACTTCTTGGAGAGTGGTGTCTCCTAGATTGGCTAGGTGTCACTTGGGAGCCTCCGACAAGATTGTGGAGTTGAACCAAGGAGTTTGCAAGGGCAAGATTGCCTACTTCGTGAAGATCTACCGCTAGTGAGGCAAGTCCTTCGTGGGCGACGGCCATGGTGGGATAGACAAGGTTGCTACTTCGTGGACCCATCGTGGGTGGAGCCCTCCGTGGACTTGCGCAACCGTTACCCTTCGTGGGTTGAAGTCTCCATCAACGTGGAGGTACGATAGCACCACCTATCGGAACCACGCCAAAAACATCGGTGTCTCCAATTGCGTTTGAATCCTCCAAACCCACCTCTTTACTTTCTTGCAAGTTTCATGCTTTAATTTCCGCTGCTCATACTCTCTTTGCATGCTTTCTTGAATTGTGTGATGATTGCTTGACTTGTCCTAAGATAGCTAAAATCTGCCAAACTCTAAAACTAGGAAAAGGCTAAGTTTTTAATTGGTCAAGTATTCGAATCACCCCCCTCTAGACATACTTCAAGGTCCTACAAGTGGTATCAGAGCCTTGGTCTCCATTTGCTTTGATTTCCATAGCTTTTGGTGGTAATAGCCTTGGTTTCACAACCTAGGAGAGTATGGCGTCTAGCGAGGGAAATTATCACCGTAGAGGTCCTTACTTTGATGGTACTAATTTTGCTAGTTGGAAGCATAAGATGAAAATGCATATTCTCGGACATAACCCCGCCGTTTGGGAAATTATTTGTATTGGCTCGCAAGGTGAATTCTTTGATGCGAGAGAGTCGAACCGTGAAGCTAATGCGGAAGAATTGAAGATGTTGCAATACAACGCTCAAGCTTGTGATATCATCTTCAACGGATTGTGCCCCGAAGAATTCAACAAAATCAGCCGTCTTGAGAATGCAAAGGAAATTTGGGATACTTTGATTGATATGCATGAAGGTACCGAATCCGTCAAGGAATCCAAGTTGGATGTTCTCCAAAGTCAGCTTGACAAGTTCAAAATGAAGGATGGTGAAGGTGTCGCTGAAATGTACTCTAGGCTTGCACTTATCACAAATGAGATTGCCGGCTTAGGGAGTGAAGAGATGACTGACAGATTCATCATCAAGAAGATCCTAAGAGCATTGGATGTAAAGTATGATACCGTGTGCACATTGATTCAAATGATACCAAACTACAAAGATCTCAAGCCAACGGAAGTCATTGGAAGAATTGTTGCTCATGAGATGTCACTTAAGGATAAGGAGGAACTTCACAACAAGTCAAGTGGTGCTTACAAAGCCTCAAGTGAAGCCCCCACATCATCAAGTGAGAAACAAACCTTCAATGAAGAATTGAGCTTAATGGTGAAGAACTTCAACAAATTCTACAAGAGTAGAAGCAAAGAAAGAAGCTCCAAGTCAAGGTCTTACAATGACAAAAGATCTTCTAGTCGAGAGCGAAATTGCTACAATTGTGGGAGACCCGGACACTATTACAATGAGTGTACGGCACCCTAAAAAAGAAGAGAACACTCTCCAAAAAGAAGAAGTAGAAGAGAAGAATCACCACCAAGAGAGAGGAGGAGTAGAGATGATCGTTATGAACGAAGACCCTCACGGAGAAGCAAGGATTCGGAAAGGAAGGACAAGTCATCAAAGAGCTACACAAAACTAAGACATCAAGCTCATGTTGGTGAATGGGTATCCGGCTCCGACTCCGACCATCACTCCGAGAGAAGTTATCACTCCGACTCCGAATACACTCAAGATGAAGGTGTTTCCGGACTAGCACTTGTATCAACCAACTCCTACGAAATATTTGAATCACCAAATGAAGGAATTGGCAAATGCTTCATGGCCAAAGGTCCTAAGGTAACACACCCCGAGTATGTTGATTTTGATGTTGATGAAGATGACTTGCTAGGTGATGATGATTTACTTGTTGACAACTCTAGTGATGAATACTATGATGAAACGTCAATTAATCATGCTAATCAAGGTGAAACAAATGACAATGATAAGGAGAAAATTGAGCGTCTAACTAAAAAACTAAACACTCTTAAGTTAGCTCATGAAACTATCTTTGAAGATCATCAAGAACTTTTGAGGGCTCATGAGAAGTTACGCTTTGAAAAGCTCAATCTTGAGCAAGAGCATGAGTTCTTAAAAGCAATCAATGATGATATCCGCAAGAAAAGTTCTTCTTACATTGCCAAGCGTTTACTCTTATCCACCTACATGCCTCAAGTCAAGTCTAGTAACAAGAACAAGAAAGATTCTTCCTCTAGTAGTAACAATAATAATGTCAAATCCAATATTGTTGCTTCTAGTAGTTCCCTTGATTCCACTAATGATTCTCTTAGCCAAGTTACACTTGAGCAAGAAAATAGCTTATTGAAGGGAATTATAGAGAAAGGTGTATACAAGAGCCTTGCCGGGAGTAAGCAATTCGAGGAAATTGTACGCAAGCAAGGAAGGCACCGGAAGAATCAAGGTGTTGGTTTTGAACGAAAGTTCAATGCCAATGGAGTTGAGTGGGAAGAAGATCAATACCCCAAGACGAAGTTTGTTCCTCAACAAGAGAAGTATGATCGTACTTCCTTCAAGGGAACACAAGCACAAGATGATCTTCCACCAGAAGATCACAAGAACAAAGGCAAGGACAAGCTTCAAGAAGAGATTGATGCATTTGAAGAGGCACCTAAGGTCTCGGTCAAGTGGATTCCCAAGACTACGTCAAGTTCTACCTCATCAAGTACAACTACAACTCCAAGGATTCCCATCAAGATGATGTGGATCCAGAAGAAGAAGAACTAGAGAGTTCTTGAGGGTGACTCCGCCAACATATTTCACTCATATCATTATGGCAAGGACAAGTGCAATCAACTTCCATATCTTGCACTAGTTCAAGGAGTCACAAACCCTCATGTTGGTAAGGCAAGGGACAAGGTAACCTAATGATTTCATGGACATCATTTTGTGTGTGCATCACTCTATGTCTATGGATATACTTGTTTGTTCCTTGTGGGACTAACGCATGTAGGTATTGAAAGTGCAACTCACTCCAAAGGATTGCTCCAAAAAGATCTACATCAACATTGAGCACCCACATCTTCAACACCTACATGAAGTCATCATCGACAAAACCCAAGGTTAGTTCATCCCTCTTAGGGGGGATCTCACATCTAGGGGGAGCTTAACTCTAAGAATTGAGTCAAAGCAACTATAATGATGTGAACACATAAATGCTTTATGTAAAAGTGGTAACCCCACTTGAGCTTAAACGATGAGTATGACCTATGATCAAATGTCTATCATTTGACTCCTAAGTCAATATACTCATATATAGATGACCTAGTCATCGCCAATTGATTGATAGATGCTAGAATTGGTTGTGCATGCTTTGCCACATATTTCATTTGCCATCTTATTGTGTGAGCATGTTGGTTGCATACTTTACTCATTTGAGGACATCCACTTGTTGTTTTGATTGATTGGCTTCTTTTTCTTTGGCCAAGTGGATGGACAAGAATGCCTAAGAACCTTCTCTAGCTATCTGTGCTTTTCTCGTCTCAAACTCTATTCATGCTACATCACAAAATTTGAACAAGTCAAATTCGAACCACTCTGTGTGAGGACCACTCGGAGTCCCCGATTCGTCATAGACTTAAACTTCCAAAACTTCTTTGTGATTCTCGGTCTGACCGATTCTTCCATTTCGGTCTTACCGAGATCACTTAGTCGATCTAGGTTTTCAATCTCGGTGCAACCGATTTGAACTCTTCGGTCACACCGAGTTGCAATAACTGTACACAGTTTTGCATCTCGGTGCCACCGAGTTGTTCCACTTTCGGTCACACCGGCTGTGGTCGGGCTATATATAGTCACGGGCAAAAATTTGGAAATTTCTCCGAACCTCTTCGCCCGCGCAATAGCTCGCTCTGCCTCCGTGGTCTCCGGATCGTCTCCTCGTCGCCAGCCGCCTCCTATGCTGGTCTCCGCCGCCGTCAACGGAAATCAACCCCGTCGTTGCCGACGTAGCGAGTCTCCGCCGAACTAGGGTATGGACTCGATCACAGTGCTTTCCTCGTCCGATTCTCAGCACATTGTGTTCTTATTGATTCTTGCCACGATTGAAATTCTCCTATCCAGTCAATGAAATCCATAGAATAGTTTTGATTCGAAAATTTAGGGTTAGGTTTCCGCCGAAACCATCTCGGACCCACCGAGTTGAAAAACTCAGTCCCACCGATTTGGCTTATGCCATTGCACTAGTGAGACTCGGTCTGACCGAGAATTGCTAATCGGTGAGACCAATTTTAGGACTTTGTGAAACCCTAGTAGTCTCGGTGCCACTGAACTATGACTCGGTCCAACCGAGTTCATCAGTTTAGGTTCCAAAACTGCTTCGGTATCACCGAGTTTGAAAATCGGTTGATCCGAAATGCTTTCTGTGGAAAACTAAAACTGAATTTTTGAGTCATTCTTTTGCAAAAATCTCTGCATTTTGTGATGCTCATCCACTCTACCTCATCTATAACTCTTCACAGGGTCAGCATCGGTGTTTGCAGCATGTCGCACCCGAGTGACAATCGAGAATAGGTCGAGGAGCAGGTGAACATGAGTGAGGGCACTAGTCCCTCCAGCTCTTGAGATGAAGGCAGCAGGAGCACCCCAAGCAATTTGCCTAAAGCTGCCACCAGCAAAGGAAGAAGAAAACCTCAGATTCTCAGGTGAGGATTATAGGGCGAAGAGGATGAAGCAACCTCCAAGAAGGTTGTGCTCAAAAGGAGTATGGCTCAAAGACATAGCACAAAGCCCGGACTCAATAAGAAGGTTCCTGCCAAGAGGACACCTATGCCAAAGGTCGAGCATCAACTCAAATTCCTGAAAAGCCTGATCCCAAAGAGCCACCGCCTGAAGGAAGAAAAGAAAAGAAAGGGTCAAGAAGACCACAGTCAGAGTTATTGGGAAGCCTTCCATGATGGAAGAAGAAGAAGAGATAGCTGCACCAGCACCCAAGGCACCAAAGCTTATGGGTGATGCTATAAGATCAGGGGCTGCCACATCTAAGCCCAAGGAAGCACCCAAAGCTGCCCCCAAGGCCAAGTCTGCACCAAAGAGGAACACCAGGAGTATTCCAGCTACTGAGAAGAACGAGGCCCCAGTGCCTGAGGTTGCTGATGAAGAAGATGAAGAAGGACAAGTTTTGAGGAAGCTCAAGCCCAAGATACCAGACCACAGTGATGCCCATCCTGTGGCTGAGGATATGAAGATCAGTAGAGGCAATGGGTTGAGGCTATGGAGGATGACAGATCCATATGCCACAAGAAGAAGAACTGTTGTGGACTAGAGGTTCCACACCAAGGAACAGCAGGACTTTTATGAGACAATTCTGCTGGATAAGAAGCCCATCGTGTGTGATATGAGGTGGGTCGGCTGGACCTACATGAAAGAAAATATAGAGCACTATCCTGGAGTGCAAGACAGTTTTGTTGCTGTTGGAGTTGCAGACTTCGTTGGGCAAAAGCTCACCAACTGGAACGATGAACTTATCATGCAGTTCTACACCACAAGACACTTTTATCCGGATGGCGGGATAGTGTGGATGTCTCAAGGTACAAGGTACCACCAAGCTGTTGAGGAGTGGGCAAAGCTGATAAATGCCCCAAAGGAGAATGAAGATGACCTTGATGTATATGCCAAGAAGAAAATGGACCACAATTCCATGGCACACATGTACAAAGAGATCCCAGACACAACCATTGAGACACATAAGTTTGGATCAGTCCACTTCCTTCTGTTAGGGCTGCCAGCTATCAACTGCATCTTAAGGCACACTCTACTGCCAAAGTCTGGTGACCACAACATGATTATAGGAGACTACGAGATAGTTGAGTATGTGAGCTTGCTGAAAATCTCTATTATTGACTCTTTCCGATGTTACGATAAATTGCAATTGCTTCAATGACTGAGATTATAGTTTGTTAGTTCCCAATGAAGTTTTCGAACCATACTTGACATTGTGAATTGCTTATTACTTGAGCATAGGAAATCATATGACAAAATCCATATATGTTGATGTCATTAGAATGATCATGATGCCCTCATGTCCGTATTTTATTTTTATCGAGACCTATATCTCTAAACATGTGGACATATTTTTCGATTTCGGCTTCCACTTGAGGACAAGCGAGGTCTAAGCTTGGGGGAGTTGATACGTCCATTTTGCATCATGCTTTTATATCAATATTTATTGCATTATGGGCTGTTATTACACATTATATCTCAACACTTATGGCTATTCTCTCTTATTTTACAAGGTTTACCATGAAGAGGGGAATGCCAAATTTGGAATTCGGCCGAAAAGGAGCAAACGTTGGAAACCTATTCTGCACAACTCCAAAAGTCCTGAAACTCCACGAAACGACTTTTTGGATTTTATAAGATTTTATGAGCAAAAGAAATAGGCCAGGGGGCCCACACCCTGTCCAGGAGACAAGGGGGCTGAAAGTGCAACTATCCCTAGGTGGTTTTGGTAATTCATAACAACATATAGCTCATTGAGCTAATGCTATTCCAAGATGAACATTTCAGGAAATCTCAATGAATGGCATGGCATGGATGATGAAAGTGGATCCCTCAAAATGCTAATGACAAAGGATTGGCTCAAGCTCAAAAGCTCAAGACTCTTCATTTCATATTTTAGTGATTCAAGATCACATTGAGTCTATAGGAAAAACCAATACTATCAAGGAGGGATGAGGTGTTGCTTAATGAGCCTCTTGCTTCATGTGCTTAGTGATATGCTCCAAAACCCTCAGCTACTTTCTTATATCCACATATGACCTAAACCTAAAGCCAAAATCGATCTCACCGATTCTACCTATCCGGCGCCACCGATTCCATATGTCATAGCCACTGGCACAAACCCTAGGCAAATCGGTTCTATCGATAGGGATCTCGGTCTCACCGAGATGGGATTCTAATCTCTCTGTTTCCTTCTCGTAACTTTTCGGTCTCACCGAAAGAGCGGATCGGTCCCACCGAGATTGCAATGTAAACTCTCTGTTTCCCTTTTGTAACATTTCGGTCTCACCGAAAAGAGCAAATTGGTCCCACCGAGTTTACCTGACCAACTCTCTGGTTAGCTAATTACCAAAATCGGACTCACCGAGTTTGTGTAATCGGTCTCACCGAGATTACGTTATGCCCTAACCCTAACCATATCGGTCCTACCGAGATGCAAGTCAGTCCCACCGAAAACCCTAACGGTCACTAGGTTTACTAAAATCGGTCTGACCGAGTTTGTTGATTCGGTCCCACCGAGATTGGTAAATTGTGTGCAACGGTTAGATTTTGTATGGAGGCTATATATACCCCTCCACCTCCTCTTCATTAGTGGAGAGAGCCATCAGAACAAACCTACACTTCCAACTTACCAGTTCTGAGTGAGAACCACCTACTCATGTGTTGAGGCCAAGATATTCCATTCCTACCATATGAATCTTGATCTCTAGCCTTCCCCAAGTTGCTTTCCACTCAAATCTTCTTTCCACCAAGTCCATATCCTGTGAGAGAGAGTTGAGTGTTGGGGAGACTATCATTTGAAGCACAAGAGCAAGGAGTTCATCATCAACACACCATTTGTTACTTCTTGGAGAGTGGTGTTTCCTAGATTGGCTAGGTGTCACTTGGGAGCCTCCGACAAGATTGTGGAGTTGAACCAAGGAGTTTGTAAGGGCAAAGAGATCGCCTACTTTGTGAAGATCTACCGCTAGTGAGGCAAGTCCTTCGTGGGCGACGGCCATGGAGGGATAGACAAGGTTGCTACTTCGTGGACCCTTCGTGGGTGGAGCCCTCCGTGGACTCGCGCAACCGTTACCCTTCGTGGGTTGAAGTCTCCATCAACGTGGAGGTACGATAGCACCACCTATCGGAACCATGCCAAAAACATCCATGTCTCCAATTGCGTTTGAATCCTCCAAACGCTTCCCTTTACTTTCTTGCAAGTTGCATGCTTTAATTTCCGCTGCTCATACACTCATTGCATGCTAGCTTGAATTGTGTGATGATGGCTTGACTTGTCCTAAAATAGCTAAAATCTGCCAAACTCTAAAACTGGGAACAGGCTAAGTTTTTAATTGGTCAAGTAGTCTAATCAACCCCCCCCCTCTAGACATACTTCAAGGTCCTACAAGGGCGCCCCCCCCTGTAGGGCGCGGCCCCCTATCTCCTGGGCCCCCTGGTGGGCCTCCGGCGTCCATCTTCTGCTATATCATCACTTTTACCCTGGAAAAAATCGTGGGCAAGCTTACGGGACGAAACTCTGCCGCCACGAGGCAGAACCTTGGCGTAATCAATCTAGGGCTCTGGCGGAGCTGTTCTGCCGGGGACACTTCCCTCCGGGAGGGGGAAATCATCACCAACGCCATCACCAACGATCCTCTCATCGGGAGGGGGTCAATCTCCATCAACATCTTCACCAGCACCATCTCCTCTCAAAACCCTAGTTCATCTCTTTTATCCAATCTTGTATCAAAACCACAAATTGGTACATGTGGGTTGCTAGCAGTGTTTATTACTCCTTGTAGTTGATGCTAGTTGGTTTACTTGGTGGAAGATCATATGTTCAGATCCTTTATGCATATTATTACTCCTCTGATATGAACATGAATATGCTTTGTGAGTAGTTACGTTTGTTCCTGAGGACATGGGTGAAGTCTTGCTATTAGTAGTCATGTGAATTTGGTATTCGTTCGATATTTTGATGAGATGTATGTTGTCTTTCCTCTAGTGGTGTTATGTGAACATCGACTACATGACAGTTCACCATTATTTGGGCCTAGAGGAAGGCATAGGGAAGTAATAAGTAGATGATGGGTTGCTAGAGTGACAGAAGCTTAAACCCTAGTTTATGCGTTGCTTCGTTAGGTGTTGATATGGACCCATATGTTTAATGATGTGGTTAGGTTTACCTTAATACTCCTTTTTGTAGTTGCGGATGCTTGCAATAGGGGTTAATCATAAGTGGGATGCTTGTCCAAGTTAGGACAGTACCCAAGTGTCGGTCCACCCACATATCAAATTATCAAAATACCGAACGCGAATCTTACGAACGTGATGAAAACTAGCTTGACGATAATTCCCAATGTGTCCTCGGGAGCTCCTTCTTCATTATTAGAATTTGTCCAGGCTTATCCTTTGCTACATAAAGGATTGGGCCACCTTGCTGCACTTTATTTACTTTATTTACTTTTTGCTCGTTACTATTTATCTTATCACAAAACTATCTATCATCTACTATTTTAGTGCTTGCAGAGAAAACCTTACTGAAAATCGCTTATCATTTCCTTCTGCTCCTCGTTGGGTTCGACACTCTTACTTATAGAAAGGACTATGATAGATCCCCTATACTTGTGGGTCATCAAGGCTTACATTCAACAACCTCCGAACATACTATATCAAGCTCAATCCGGAAAAATGAGTTTTCGGCGTACCCGCCGGAAAGCTCCTGGGCTTCATCATCTCCAATAGAGGGATTGAAGCAAACCCGGCTAAAATTCGAGCCCTGTCACAATTGGCCATCCCAACAGACCTCAAGCAAATCCAGAAGTTAACTGGATGCGTTGCGGCCTTAAGTCGCTTCATCTCCCGATTAGGAGAAAAGGCACTACCCCTTTATCGCCTTCTTGGTACACCAACACTTCGATTGGATTTGATGCTGCCACGGCCGGACTGGAAGAAATAAAAGCCATACTGGCCATCAACCCAATCCTGGCCGCGCCAAACATCGGCAAACTGATGCTGCTATATATAGCAGCGACTCATCAAGTCGTAAGCGCAACACTCGTTGTCGAACGAGAAATGGACGGACACAAATTTCCCCTTCAAAGGCCGGTATATTATGTATCCACTGTCCTCACCCCATGCAAATCATGGTACCCGCATTATCAAAAGATAGCGTATGCGGTATTCATGGCATCCCGGAAACTACGACACAACTTTCAAGAGTGTTCAATCACAGCGGCCTCTGAAGTGCCACTTGTTGGGTTCTACGGTAGGATGCGTCGATTGCAAATTAAAATTTTCCTACGCGCAGAACATCCAGGAACATGCTATGGGAGATGGATCACAGTTCGTTACCACTAGACGCGCAGTGCCGTGCAGCGGAAGAAGAGTTGGGGCAGCGCGTCCGCGTGGATCGTCTCCTCCTCGTTCGATCTCCCTCGAACAGCCAGTCGTCTGATCCCACATATGAGTTCGCTGGAGCGGCGCAAGTGGACCGCCTCTAAAGGTATCCGCGCGTGCAGGAGGAACACCGTGCGGCGGACTGCTAGGTCCGATCACACAGTCGGCAGCGAGTGGAGGTAGCTATTCGCAACACATGCAAACCCTAGTCGCAACACCGAAGCGATCAACCGCAAGAGTGTGCCGCACCTCCACTTTATATAGGCGTCCGTCGTAGGCTCAACACTTGGGCCTCGCACGGACCCTAAAGCCCAAAGTCTACTCGGTCACGTTCCTAGTCCAGTTCGGATCACATCCGACCGGTGTCCTGAACCGACCTCGTAGGTTCCTTCCCTTAAGCCTGCGGCCCTAAGGTTCAAGTCGGCTTGGTCACAGTTCGGATCACCTCCGACCTGCACGGTTGGTAGCGGCCTCTAGCAAGGCGTGCCGACCACCAAGCAGACTATGAAGCTGGTTAGGCGAACCTGCATAACGTGTCACACTTTTGTTCCCTTTGCCGCACGATATATGTTGTCGGGCTCAAGGCGAGACTGTCATCCTTGTGCTAGCCCGACCTCTTTCTCGTTCCAGTGATACCGACCACAATCCATATTATCTCATAATCCTTGTCGCATTGCCATGCTTATCCTGGTCGGATCACACGAGGAGCCCATAGTATATCTCTCCTGATCGGAGGGGAAAATCCCATCTTGCTCGACCATGTCTCGCAGCATTGGACTGGACAAACCCGAAACCTACCTTTGTAACTACCCAGTCACGGAGTAGCGTTTGGTCAGCCCAAAGCAAGTCTGTCACCATCCCGAGTACATGCGTCAGCTCAGGTCTTAGGACATAGAACGTATGTTGTACTAGAGACTCACACATGACATATCGCTGCATCTCATAGTTGGGTCTGTCCGACTCGGACCTTATCTCGACTCGGATCCGACTAGGCGAATTCGACCATACCTTTCCAAGTCCATATTATCCGGTTAGCATCCAATGCTCCATGGCTAGTGAGACCAAGCCATCGACCGTGTCATATGCTAGTCTAGTAGGCTGCGCGTCCACACAACCCTTTCGACTAGGGACCTTTTAGGACAGTCATCATACAATGCATAGTCCCACAAACAAGTCACGTACTTGCTGATACACATCATTGATAATGTCCAAGGACTATCTTTATTCATAAACACATAGGAAATATCATCATACATGATTGCCTCTAGGGCATATCTCCAACACCACTGAACGACATAATAAACAACCGCGACGCCACAGGCCGGATTGCCAAATGGGCCATAGAGCTCCTCCCGTTTGACATAACATATAAACCTTGGCGAGCTATCAAGTCGCAGGTATTGGCCGATTTTGTCGCCGAATGGACAGAAGCCGAACTCCCTAAGGAATACGGCGCATACTCCAATTGGATTATGCACTTTGACGGCTCTAAAATGTTGGCCAGTCTGGGGGCTGGCGTCGTCTTGACGTCCCCTACCGGAGATACAGTCCAATATGTACTCCAAATACTGTATACAGACTCCAACAATGTCGCCGAATACGAGGCCCTGTTACATGGTCTCCGGATGGCAGTCTCCATGGGCATTCAATGCCTGGAGGTGCGCGGGGATTCGAACCTCGCAATATCCATAAACAGAGACTTCGACGCTAAAGATCCGAAAATGGCGGCTTATCGCAATGTCGTACTCAAGATGTCAGCTCCGTTCGAGGGGCTCGAATTCCACCATGTAGCTCGGGAAAACAATCAGGCGGCGGACGTCCTTGCCCGTATCAGCGCTAAGCGCGATCCGGTCCCACCCAACATATTCTTGAAAAGGCTGTTTAAGCCATCCGTGGCATGGGAAGGGGAAACAAGCAACAACAATCCGCACCCGGCCACAACGCCAGATACCGAACACTCTGACATTATCGGCGGCTCCGCCACCGAAATAACACCTTCAGCCCACGTAATAATGGTCGTCATCGCCCCATGGACTGAACCATTCCTGGCCTACCTAACCAGGCAGGAACTTCCCAAGGACCAAAATGAGGCACGCTGCATTGTGCGACGATCTAAAGCCTACAAGGTCCACGAGGGAGAGCTCTATAGGAAAAGCACTACCGGAGTCCTTCAAAGGTGCATCTCCGAAGAGGAAGGGCGGAAGCTTCTGGCAGAAATTCATGCCGGACTCGGTGGCCACCACGCCGCAGCCCTGCCCCTCGTAAGTAAGGCCTTCCGCACAGGATTTTATTGGCCGACGGCCCGAGCAGACACACAGGACTTGGTCCAACGCTGCATTGGTTGCCAGCTCTTTGCAAACCAAAGCCATATGCCACCCGTCGCCCTACAAACAATCCCCATTACCTGGCCTTTTGCGGTCTGGGGGCTGGACATGGTTGGACCCCTTAAAGGGGGAACCCATAAGAAAAAATACTTACTGGTAATGGTGGATAAATTCACCAAATGGATAGAAGCCAAACCTGTTAAAACGGCCGAATCCGGACCAGTGATAGACTTTATATCCGGGGTTGTACACCGTTATGGTGTCCCCCATAGCATCATCACTGACAACGGCACGAACTTCACTGCCGACAAGGTGAAAATATGGTGCAGCAACATGGGCATCAAGCTTGATTACGCTTCTGTCTATCATCCACAAACTAAGGGTCAAGTCAAACGAGCAAATGGTCTTATCATGAGCAGCATCAAACCCAGATTAGTGCGGTCCTTAAAGGAATCTAACATGCACTGGGTAGAGGAGCTCGACTCCGTACTCTAGGGGCTGCAGACCACGCCGAATTGCACTACCGGATACACACCGTTCTTTATGGTGTACGACGCAGAGGTAGTTCTGCCCTGCGACATAATTCATGACTCACCTCGAGTGCGCATGTATGAAGAGAGAGAGGCCGAGCTCGATCGGCAGGACAGTTTGGACGCCCTTGAGGAGGAGCGTGATGTGGCAAAGGCTCGTTCCGCATTCTACCAGCAACAGGCTAGAAGATACCAAAGCAGAGAAGTACGAGCCAAAACTTATAACGTTGGCGAACTCGTTCTACGCCTACCGAAAAAGAAAAAGGACAAGCTCAAGCCCAAATGGGAGGGTCCCTTCATTATTGACCAGGTCTTAACCGGCGGAGCATACCATCTGCGGGATGCATCGGACAACCGCCTTGAGCCAAATCCATGGACTGCAGCGAGACTCCAAAGATTCTATGCCTAGTGCCGGACTCCGTGTTCGTCTCCTTACCTCTGTCGAATTTTTATACATTCGCTGTCTGTCTTTTCTTTCTTTCTTTCTTCCCCTTTTCTTTCGAGGCCTTGAAGGGCTAACATGTGTTTTGACTACACAATCTTGATGCGCCAGCCGCGCTCATTATACCTGGGGGGCTTCCTATACAGAAGCTTAAATATTTTATGGGCTTCATGCCCCGCACATGTGTTATTCTTCCACATGTACCTTTTTTCGCCACTATATGCATCGATATGGCTTAAGTTTTAGCCAAGCTGGGTTGCCTGGCTCTTGTATTTATGCCCTACGTTCCCGTTAATTCGGCTAGGGCATAAGGGGAGCACCTCTGCGATTATTACTGCCGGTCAGCGGATGTGTACCTCGACCGGGTGAAGCTGAAAGCTAGCGTTCTTAAGGGAATATTCGGTCGGTGACTAAAAGATGACTTTTTGTTTTTTCCACTTGCCCCCAGATGTTTTCGCCTGCGTCTCTTCTCGCAGTTCGGACATGCACATTAGGGCATGCGTGCTGTGGAAAGGAACCCTTAACGGAACTATTCTCCCTGGAAGATGTTTCTTACTACCCATGTAATATAACATAACTAGTTGGGTACTTGTCTGTTCAAGCACTTATGACCCCTACGCCTGGTTTCCACGCATACTTGGCGGCTAACTCTACTTGGTGATACACCAAACTGACAGGGATTTCTTTCCCATCGGGCCCCATAGGTCCGACCTCGGCCATGTGGTTTGGGTCAGCCTTGGTATACCGCGTCTTCACCATGGCCCAGGCTTCCCTGGCACCTTGACGGCAGGCCGATACCTTCCATAATCGGAAGCACCGCCGCGCTCCCTTGAGCTTCTCTGCAAGTCCTCCAAGGCCTTCGGGCTGGGAGACGGATTGCCACAAGGCATGGGCAATACCTTGCATCACCTGCCGAACTTGTTCGTGCAGTTGGGAGAGATCTGTAAAAGATCACCCGCAGACCTGGGCGTCTTGTTCGCGGGACGACCTGTCAGCATACCTGCAGACATAACTCTGTTAGCGGGCTTCCTCGCCGAACTATTTTTGAAGTTCGTTCAAGCACTTACTGAAAATGCCGCGTCGAAGCCGCTTATTCTCCTTCACGGAGCCTGATAGCTGGGCGCGAACATCCTTTAGTTCCACGCTCAGCCGGGTATTGGCATCTTGGAGATCGTTTTTCTCCTACCTAACCTTTGTGAGCACGCGCTCGCCAGCCTTTAGCCGCCGTATGACATGTTGCTCATCCGGATTCACTCCGGGGTCATCTGCAATATTTATTGTTAGAATCGCATGCATGCCGCATCCTATATGGTACCTGTCATTCTTTAAAGCAGGTGTTACCAGAGGGGCCCTTCTCGGACTCCTTCAATGCGGCCACTGTGGCCCGTAGCTGGGCCTTGCACTCTTCCAGCTCTTGAGACAATTGGGTATTCTTCTCTGTAAGAACCTGCACATATAATGATCCTTAAATCAGTTGTGCCAACTGTTTCAAGTCTCGGGGGCTACTGATGTATATAATCATCAAATTCTCTTACCCGTATATCCTTTACATATTGGTCCGTTGCTCTGGCAAGACCATTTTGATCAGCACGGATGTACGCGTCTCCCGAATTGAAGGCATCAAATGCCTCTTGGGAGAAACAAGCGTCACGGAGTACGGCCCAGCGGCGCCTATGATTCATGGTGCTCTCCACTTCAGAATTTATAGCGGAGATTCTATCCGCATCCTCTGTAGGAGGAATGTCTGACGCGTGCCCCGCCTCTGTGTCCGGCCCTGGAGCCCGGCTAGTGGGGACGTGATCGGCAACTTCTCCAGATATAGTCCGGCGAGTATTTTTCCCTGGTTGTAATTATGTTTACAAAGACAAACCCGCGGAGCGAGGTTTTATATCATACCTCTGCGCCGGCGTCTCAGTCCGAACCGCTTTTCTTTTCAGCATGCCGGGCCTTGGTACCCCTTGCTGGTAACTCGCCACGGGCTCGGCATGGCGTCTGGAGGACCTTCCCTGTAAGACACCGTGCAGATACGGAAGGTAAGGTGCGTGGAAAGGAATACTTCTCGAAGGTTGGGCCCCTGGTCTCACTTACCTCGAGGCAGGCAGTAGCCCCGGATAGTCGGCTGTAATAGCCACCATGGCCCCATCACGGCTTGATTGATAAAATGTCCTATCAATTAGCTCCACGAATATGTCCGGATCCTCCTGAAGACCGGGGTCGAGGGACCGTTCAGGTTCCTCTGGTTGTGGCGGTGGGCTATTTATCTCCATTACTGCCTTATGCAGCTCCTGCGGTGAACGGGCAAAATAAGACATTTATTGTGGAAATGTGGAAGGGAAGGGCATGAAAAGTGGCAGCTTACCCAGCTCGGAGGATTGTACATGGAGAATCCGTCCCGCGGTTTGATGTGGAGGAACTCCTCTTCCTCTCCCTTGTACAGACCGGACAGAGTTTTTGCCAGAGCGGCAACGGAGTCCGGCCCCTTACGGCCGCAGCGGGTGGCATCGTCTTCCCCGTTAAAGTCCCACATTGGGCGGCCTCGGTATTGAAGCGGCTGCACCCCTCGCATAATGCATATTGACATAACTTCGGTTGTAGTCAGTTCTGATAGAGCCAGCACCTTTATCCAGCTCATCAGGTAAGAAATGTCTCTATCGTCTTCCTCCTGAGGGCTCCTTGGTCGCCAGCTTAGGCGTTTCTTCAGAGGAGCATTATTGAACTTAGGAAGGCCGATCCGAATAGGATCCGGAAGAGGGACGTCCTCTATATAGAACCACTCTGAAGGCCAGTCTTCGGATGCCTTCTTCAGGCTGCCGGACAGGTATCCAGTCCCGGCGATGCGCCATATTTCGGCTCCGCCCACTTGAAACAGTGACCCCTCCTGTGTACGGGGTACGAGGCAGAATAGCCTCTTCCATAGCTCGAAGTGAGCTTCACAGCCCAGAAACAGTTCACAAAGAGCGACATAGCCAGCAATATGCAATATGGAGGCGGGAGTGAAATTATGCAGCTGGAGGCCGTAGAACTCCAGGAGCCCGCGGAGAAACGGGTGGATTGGAAATCCCAGTCCCCTTAATAAATAAGGGAAAAGGCATACACGTTCCCCTTTGGAGGGATTGGGGAAGCTCTGTGCTTGTTCTCCGCCATTATAGGTGGCAAGCCCGGCTCGAACGGGGACCATATACGCTGGGGGGAGAATCCCTGGGTCTGTAGCCTCACTAGTTGGCTATGCGGGATGGAACACTTATTCCAATCACCGGGCTTAGGGCTACGGGGGCGAGAGGAGGAGCTGCGGCGACTGGCCATGTTGGAATGGATTTTTTCCAGGCGTGCTCCGATGCATACTCGCTGTGGGAGGATGGTATGATATGGATCTGTGAATCCCCGTCTCTTTAATAGGCGATTTGCCTACATGGCTAGGGTGGCAATGGTAAAAATGCCCCGGCTTCTCGCATTCGCTCGACACGTGGAGGATCTCCATTATCGCAGAAGCCAAGGAGTGCAACATTTATGGGAAGCCGGACACTATTCAAACAAGTATTCAGAATTTGGAGAAGAACTCGCCTTGCAATGCCAAGACAATCATGCGCGGACTCATCGTCATTGAAGCCTGATTCGGGGCTCTTGAGGAGTCCTGGATTAGGGGTATCCGGACAGCCGGACTATATCGCTTTGGTCGGACTGTTGGACTATGAAGATACAAGATTGAAGACTTCGCCTCGTGTCCGGATGGGACTCTCTTGGCGTGGAAGGCAAGCTTGGCGATACGGATATGTAGATCTCCTACTGTTGTAACCGACTGTAACCCTAGCCCCCTCCGTGTCTATATAAACCGGAGGGTTTAGTCCGTGAGGACAATAACAATCATACCATAGGCTAGCTTCTAGGGTTTAGCCTCTACGATCTCGTGGTAGATCAACTCTTGTAATACTCATATTCATCAAGATCAATCAAGCAGGAAGTAGGGTATTACCTCCATAGAGAGGGCCCGAACCTGGGTAAACGTTGTGTCCCTTGCCTCCTGTTACCATCCGCCTTAGACGCACAGTTCGGTACCCCCTACCCAAGATCCGCCGGTTTTGACACCGACAGCCGCCAACCCCTATTTCCTCCCTTCCTGACATGCCACTGCGGGAGGAGGCCACCGGCAAAGCCCGCATGAATGACGGCGGCGGCGGTGCCTCTTCCCGTGGCGGCGCCCGGGCTATAGGGTGACAACTCCGTGGTTGTAAGTCAGGGCGCGCTCGATCGCTATGGCCTAACAATTGGTGACCGGTCTCGGCGTCCGGTGGAGAGGCGCAAGCGGCAGCACGATGGGGTGTTGGGGGTGGCCAGTGGTCATGTTCGCCCGATGGTGACTGGTCTAGATTGGGCATCTGCACTCCTCCCCACATGATGTGCTTCTCTATACGGATTTAGGTTGCAAGACCTATCGGTCCTCGATGCAGATGGAGTTGTAGGTGGGTATTCAGATCGAAAGAAATCCCTAGCCGACACTGATTGGCTACGACAACGGCGACGCCCAAGGGCACCATTTTTCTTCATGGAGACAATAATCAGATCTGCTTCCACCGGTCAACACAAGTCCAACGCCGAGACCCCGTTATGCCACACCGCCAAGACCCGCTGTCACCGACGCGGTAAATGCCACACCGCACCACCTTGTAATCCAGATCGCCGATAACGCCAATGCAATAGTGTGCACCAGCCAACTATCTCCCAAGGCGGCACCTTCAAGAAGGGAACGGCGCTGAAGGCGCCGCGCCGCCCACCACAGTTAGGGGTGTCATCTAGAAGACAAATCGCGTGGTGGAGGTAGAAGTAGATTTGACTAACATCTCCATGGAGAAAAGACGGCGCCCACGGGCGTCGCTGCCGTCATGGCCAACCATTGCCGGCTAGGGATTTTTCCTGATCTGAATCCCCACTTCAGCTCCAACCGCAGCGAGGAGTGGCAAGTCTCGTGACCCAGATCCATACGGAGGAGCACACCGTCGGCTCCTGGCCCATCATCTTCGGAGGAGGGGACGCCTTCGCCGCCGCCGTGACCAGAACCACTGCTCTGGGCCCTTGCGTCGTAGATCATACCCAAGCCGAGTTCATCGTTCCCTCATTGTCACTGGAGCACCGCAGCACCACTGGGCGTCCACCTTATTGCCGGAGGAAGATATCACGCGGCCGTGTGCAGCCCCTCCGGTTAGCCACACCACGTCCACGGGACGTGAGATCCCCGCCCCTCCCTCCTCATCGGCGGCGCACGGACTTTTCAGGCGACCACCTCTAGGGACGATCAGGGAGGATGGAGGAGGTGCCGACGGCTAGGGTTAGCGCCTCCGGTCACGCTGGGGGAGGTGACGCAAGGAGCGCCTACGAGTCTCACTCGAGGAGACGTCCGCAATTCGATCCGGTTGAAGAGTTGGAGGAAATCGACTGTTGGTTTTCAAGGCAATAAGGTGAGGAGGTGGATCTAGTTGGCTTGCTCGTCGTGATCCGGCGGGCATAGTGTAGTTAGGTTCGTGATGGTCAAACTATTTGGTAACGAGAGGGCGTAGCCTGACGAGGTGTTTCCCTGTTGTTGGTTTTGTTGCAGGCAATAAGGTGGACGCCGTGCGACCGAATATGGCTATCCAACCCAACGGCACCATGTGGTCCTCCCTAGCTGGGCTCTGTTTCTTCGGTCACACATGCCAATAATCTTAATCATTGAGTTTTACTCATTTCTATACATCCAATGGGAAGCAATTTGTAAGCATACCTCAAATGACAATGTAAAGCTATCTAATTTAGCTATGTTATTTATGTCTTTCCATTATGCTATATAACTAGTGGTTGGGGACCGTCGTTGCGGGCCGCTTGAGAGAAAGTTATGCGTACTTCACCTTCATCTCGAAATTAAAAAAACATTCTTGCATCACGTGGACCACATCCATCTCAAAAAGAAAAAGAAAGGGCCTAAAAAACTTTCTCGAAAAGAAAAAGGAAAAAGTCTCACTGTCGTTTAAAAAAAACTCTAAAAAATCAAAAACTTTCTCACCGTGACCAACCAGCATGCGCCACATGGCGTAGCTGGTTGGTCAACATTCTACGCTCCTTAATGGGTTTAATGGAAAGGGGATAGCCTGGTTCAAGAGGAAAGCTTATGTAATTTATGAAGGCAGTCAAGCTTCTTTCTTTATTGCTTGTGGAAGCTAAATTATATTGTTGCTATATACTGTACAAGATGCATGTGACAGTAAAATTTTGGCCAGGCTTTTTGAAATTTCAAGGAGCAGTCTACTAGGCAACTCTTTCAATATGGCAAAAAGAATCAAACATGCAATGCGCAATGTTGCTGACTACCAGCTCATTTGTGAGGTACTCCCTCCGTCCGGAAAAACTTGTCATCAAAATGGACAAAAAAGGGTGTATCTAGAACTAAAATACATCTAGATACATCCCCTTTTATTCATTTTGATGACAAGTATTTCCGGACGGAGGGAGTAGTAACATACAGTATACACATCCCGCCCCCTCTTGTCCATGCAGGCACTTCACAGTTGATATTTAGTCATATATATAGTTCTTGTCTAGAGAATATATGACGCAGATTAGATCATTCCAAGGCAATACGTGTTCAATGAATCTTGGCAAGAGCTCTTGAGATGTACGGTCTAGACCAAAAGCAGGAACTGAGGAACAGGGGATTTACATGACATTTTAAGTATATAAGTTCCTCAGCAATGGCATGACACCACCATGACTGGATATGAGTGATGCAACAAGGAAGCAAGTATGGACCAAAAATATAAAGTTTGGATCCAAAAGTTTTGTAGCATGCCAAAAATTAATTTTACAAAATTTAGCGACTTTTAGACCTGTTTTTCTATGGCCTAGATTGCTAGTGCATTCTTTATGTCCCCATTCTTCATGTATCTGAATTCTAGCCTACCAAATGAGAACATAATCATAATATGTGCATACACATGGAAATAAGCATAAATGCATAATGTCCTACTTTCACCATTACCACAACAGTTCAAATATGATCTCTAAAATAATATATTGCAACTTTCCCTATCTGACTTCTTCACTGACATATAAGTAAAACCAATTGTATAAAACATCAGTAGAATGAGTGAGAGACAAAAAAATTGCAGCTACTGTGGATTTTTGTTTTGCTGGAAGCCTGGAATAGCATGACGTTTCAAAACTTGAACAGAGTTCCCAAGTGCAAACCAGTACTGTGAGACATCCTTTAGAAGTCAGCTGATCCTAAGTTCCTAACACATTTACAAATGTCTAGAACATATGTCTGCCAGGTAAACATGATGATACAAGCATATGTAGAATCTGGCAACTTACTAAGCAAAAAATATATCGTTAATGCATAGACACTCACGGTGCAAGGCATCAAAATCAAATTAATTATCCAGGGAATAATTATCAGAGGCGCACCAACACAACTACGTAAGATATAACCAAAAATAGATCATTAATGTGCAGAGACAAACATGCTGCAATGCATCAAAATCATATATTCTCCAAAAGGGGCAATTATCAGAGGCGCACCAACACAAGCAAGGTAATGAAAGCAAAGCTGTAAGAAGCTGAATGTTGCTGATCATGACAAGTATCACCTCAGTCTTAACAGGGCTCGATCATAAGCCATATACATAGTACTACTGGTAGTCTCAGAATAATGGAGCTCAAGCAAACAAAAGATGATACTTAGGACGATGGAATACTGCTAGCTAGTAGTCTGATCGAACTGAACTCTGGAATAAAACCAACATCGATCTGCTCTGCTCTTACGGGTAGTCGGTGAAATCGAAGACCTGCTCAGGGAGGAACGGGTTGATAGCTTGTGAGGCCATCATCATGGAGTAGAGTAGCAGCTCCATGAGCGTGCCGGCGCGCTTGCTCTTGCGAGGGAGGCGGTAGCGCTGTCCGGTGGTGAGGAACCCCGGCAGGTAGTGGTGAGGCTTGACACCCTCGATGTTGCCGGCCCAGGCGACGACGCGGAGGTGCAGCCCGACCATGAGGTGGGCGACGCGGCGGCCTCCTCCGGGGACGGGGACGTCCTGCATCTCGAGCTTGCGCATCTCCTCCTTGATCAGCTGGTGCGATTCCTTCAGGATGCCCAGGCCATGGAGCTTGTCGAACGGCGGATGCGCCCGGTTCAGCAGCCGACCCGTCTCCTCGTGGCAGATCATCACCAGCTCGTACAGGGTCATCTGCAGGCATGAATACAGATTAGTATTTACTCCGGTAGCGTGTCCTGTTGGTAACTGCACCCGCTGGATCGAGCGAGTCGATCCACCCGGCCGGCGGAGGGACCTTCACCTTCACCGCCGCCAGGTGCGTCGAGCCGTCGATCGAGCCGAACCAAATATATTGATCGATCATCCCCCAACCGTTGGACCTTGCATGTACGACGGGTGTAGTGCAGGTGGCCCGAGAGCTCGACGAAACGTACCTCTGGGATGAACACCTCCCGGTTGCCGAAGCGGTAGAGCTCGCCAGCTTTCTCCTCCTCGCCGCCGGTGACGACCACGCGGTCCTTGTCCTCCTCGCCGCCGGTGACGACGACGCGGTCCATGCCCTCCTCGACGCCGGTGATGACGACGCGGTCCTTGCCCTCCTCGACGCCGGTGACGACGACGCGGTCCTTGCCCTCCGCGTCGCCGGTGACGACGACGCGGTCCTTGCCCTCCGCGCCGCCGGTGACGACGACGCGGTCCTTGCCCTCCGCGCCGCCGGTCACAATGACGAGGTCCTTGCCCTCCGCGCCGCCGGTGACAACGACGCGGTCCATGTCCTCCTCGACGCCGGTGACGATGACGCGGTCCATGTCCTCCTCGACGCCGGTGACAATGACGCGTTCCTTGTCCTCCTCGACGCCGGTGACGATGACGCGGTCCTTGTCCTCCTCGCCGACGGTGAAGGCCACGGCGTCGGCGTCCATGTCGTCGCTGCCGGCGGGGACGACGAAGATCACGGCGTCGGCGTCCTTGTCGTCGTCGGAGCCCTTGGCGGCGCGCACGACGAACGACGCACGGCGCGCGAGCCCGCGGCCGCCTCGGTTGGCCGCCTGCAGTGGCAGGGCGCCTCCAGTTGCTGCCTTGAGCGCCACCGCGACGGCCTGGGACCTGCGGCCAGCCGGGCAGACGACGACGAGCGAGGCGGCCGCCTTGGGCGTGGCGGTCGGGAGGCCGTGCGCGAGCGCTCCGACGGTGGCGCGGGGGGCGGAGAGGAGGAGGGCCATGGTTGTTCTCTTCTCTGCGGTTGGTGAAGAGAAGAGAACAGAAAAGCGGAAGGGGAATGGATGGATGAAAGGGAGGAGGGGTGCGTGGGGGGTTTTATGGACGGAAGGGGTTGGAGGTGGGATCGCGGGCCCCGGCGTTCAACCTCCGTGACCGCATGGAGAGGGCTAGGTTTTGCTGCTGCCGTGCGTCTGGAATGCTCTCTCTCTCTCTCTCTGGTTTGTTTTTCACTGAATAGACTAGAGTTTGAATTTTGAATCGAAAATCCTCACCGATTCCATGCGGTCAAGCTGCGTGCTCTCCATCGATCACCGGCCGGATCAAAAGTAAAAGCTTCTCCTTGTGTTGCGCGAGAAGATGACGTAGGCCATGGACGGAGTGGTTTGGTTTGGTTGGTGCCTGCGTAGAGCTGAGAGAGAGAGAGAGAGAGAGAGAGTTGGAGGTGGGATGGCGGGCCCCAGCGTCCAGCCTCCGCATGGAGAGGGGTGGGTTTTCCTCCCGCCGTGCGTCCGGGATATGCAGTAGTACTTGATTCGAAATTAAGCTTTGTCCATGAAATGTTAAAATCTCCCGATCCCATCCATGGCCACGGCCACGCGGATGCGGTGGGGTGTCCGGTCAAGCTGCCAGCGTTCTGCTCCCGATCATCAAAAGCAAAAGCTTCCTTTCATCAGCGCGATGACGTGGGCACGTGGGCCGCGCGAGGCCGTGGTTTGGTTTGGTTTGGTTTGGTTTGGTACTTTGGTGCGTGCGAGACCTTGGCATCCGATGTTGAGCTAGCATCAGAGAGAGAGGGGGAGAGCTTGTCTTCCCCGCCAAGAAAGCAAACCGGAGCCAAGGAAGGGCTGGGCTGGGTCCCACTAACTGCATTTCTCTTGTCCTCACCTGCTCAGGTCCATCTCCTTTGCTTCCGTCTGAAAGTCCAACCAAGAACCAAGACAAACCATCTCCTCGCTAGCCGGCCTTTGGTCCGTTGGGATCAGCCCGGGACAGATATATGGACGGTTAGGACAACTCCACCGCGCGACCCCAAACGGACGTTCGTTTTGTCCGGATTCTGTCTGTTTGGGTAAGGATTTGGGGTCGTGTCCGGGCGTGTCCTGGGATGCGGTGGCCGTGCGCCCAGCGCGCGGCCGCATCCATTTGCCCCATCCTATCCGCGTCTACTTAAAAAACCCTAGTTCAGGCCAGCGGCCCCGGTTCAGGCCAGCGGCCCCGGTTCATCACGCCGGCAACAGAGCCAGCGGTCTACACATCCATCGCCGACATCAGCCAGCGGCCGGCAACACAGCCAGCCTCCAAAATGAATAGTTCTCCTCGCCAGCAACACAGCCAGCGGCCGGCAACACAGCCGGCCTCCAAAATGAATGCTTTCTCGCCGGCACACTGTCAGCGGCCCGACGGGCGGGCGGCACCCATGCCAGCCTCAAAAAGAAAGGCCACGCCGATCGGACGACCTAGTTCAGGCCTTCGGCGTCTAGCATCTCCTTCTGCCTGGCCTCGAACCAGGCCCTCGTCTTGTCGCTCATCTTCGACAAGTCCACACTCATGATCGCAAGGGCCACCTCCTTCGCTTTGGTGGCGGCATTGGTGGCCTCGATGTCGAGCTGCCTCTGCCTGGCCTTGACGTTGTCGGCCTCGATGTCGAGCTGCCTTTGCCGGGCCGCCTCCTCCATGTCGATCTTCCTCCTCTTGGCCGCCTCCTCCATCTCAAGCTTCTGTCTTTGAAGGTCTAGGTATTGCTTCATTTGCTCGTCCTTGCTTTGCCGCTTCTTCTCGTCCCTCACATCCTTTTGGGACATCATGCCATGCAAAGTCTCATGCAAGGCCATGGATGAGGCGTCACATATGTCGTCCACCTTGGAGTTGGTCTTACCCCTCGGCCTCTTCAACGCCTCGCCATCCCCACCTCCGGCGAACTTGGCCGTCTTCTTGCCTCTCTTTCTTTGAAGTTCACGGTATTGATCCTTGAACTTAGGGCAATTGTTGATGATCGTCCAACAATGCGTAAGAGTGAATGGCTTGTCATTGTGCCGGGCCTTGAATGCCTCCAAAGATTGAAATACCTACACCACATGATCAACAACAAGAGAACATGCAAACATATACACGGCCGAAGTCTCATGGCCATAGCAAGGAAAGGGCTAGAAAGAGGAGAGCATACCATGTCCCCAACGCCGAGACCACTCACGGGCCGTGCTTCAACGCTCTCAAATGCGGCGCAATACTTGTTGCACTCTTGTTGGATGAACAACCATCTTTTTTGAATCGAGCCGATGCCACGGTTGCTTGTAATTTGGTAGGGCTCAAACATCTTCCTTTCATGAAATGTTTTGTGGACTCTCGTCCAAAAAACAATGCCCTCTTGTTGCGCGCCGGTTCTCGGATCTTGGCTAATCTCCATCCAAGCTTGGCAAATCAACTTGTCCTCATCTTGTGTATATGAACCCGTGCGAATGCTCTTCCTCTTCTTTTGTGCCTCCGCTCTTTGGGTGAGCTCGTCGATGAACAATGGCGCACCACTAATATCAACGTCATTGCCTTCTTCTTCTTCTTCATCACCTTCGACATAGATGTCATCGTCTTCATGCCACGAGTCACCATGGTCGTAGTCGGCACGGTCGTCGGCCTCTTCATCGGGGGCGATTTCGCACGCCATCCTGACTTTGGGTCTCATCGGGGTCGTAGGTACGGCCATGCCCACCCTCGAAGATCACGTCCTCCATGTAGCGGTTGTAGAAGGGGTCGTCGACCGCTAGCGTTGGGGTTGGCATTCCGTCAAACAAGACGGGGGGGGGGGGGGCGGCATGGTGCCCGTGCCTGCTTTCTTAGCATCTCGACGGACGGCCGCCCGCCGCTGCTGGACACAGGCGTGACGTTGAGTCGATGACGGCCGTGGGGCGCGGTGTGGATGGCGCGAACAAGCCCACGTCCGGCGACCCCAAGAAACGAGTCTGGCCGTCGTGCCTTGGCGGAGGGAAGCCGGGCGACATGGGCGCGGTGCGCGACGTCGGCGGCGATCGGCAAGTCGTGGGCGGGCGACCGACGAGCCTGTGCTTTCGCCGCCAACGGCCGCTGCAAGGAACCCGGCAGGACGGCCCATGCCAAGCATGAGGATGGCGTGCGCTTTGTTGACGAGGTCCTCCTTCTCGTCGGCAGCGGCCTTGCGCCGCGCGGCCTCCAGCTCCTCGCGCTGGGCGGCGAACTTGGCCGCGGCGGCATTGACCTTGACGACCGCTCTCCGTTCCCTCCTCTTCGCCGATTCCGCGTCCAACTTGGCGATCTCCTCCGGCGTGCACTCCGACCGCGGCTTCCTTGGCGCCTTCTTCTTCACCTTTGCGGGCGGGTCGACGGCCAGCCGCGGAACTCGGCGGGTGTCGGCCATGGACGGGGGAGAGAGGGGCGGCGGAGGGACGTGGGAGGGTTTGGGGCAAATGGCGCCAAATGGGCGTGGGGGGGTTGGTTTCTCCCACCGACAGGCGGGCCAGGTGAGGACAAGCGCGTGCGTCCCGCCCGTCCGCACGCTCACTAGTAGAAAAAGGGTCAAACGTGAAGCACATTAGTGCCGGTTTGTATTTGAGCCGGCACTAATGTACATTAGTGCCGGTTCAAACAGCTAGCCGGGCCGCTTTCATTAGTACCGGTTCGTGGCGAACCTTTAGCACCGTTTCGTGCCACGAACCGGTACTAATGAGAGTGGTGGCAGGATGTTATCGACTGGGGCCCTCCAGGCCCTTTAGTACCGGTTCTTGGCACGAACCGGTACTAAAGGTCGTCCTACATAAACCCTTCGTCCACCCGAGCTCGCTCTGTTCTTCCCCTTTCCCCTCTCCTCTCTGTTCTTCCCTCTTCCTCTCGAGCTCATCACACATTTTGCCCAAAATTTGTCAAGATTTGAAGGCCCCATCCATTCAAATGATCACAAAGGTTAGCAACTTTGTCCTTTCATCTCTCATTGCTAGATTAGCTCTTGCAATGCTTTATATAGTGATTAATTTGTGAGTTTAGTAATTTGGGAGGAAATATATATATGTGCTAGTATTTGATTTATATGCAATATGAGGTCAAAAATAACACTTAGTTTGCATATGTAGGTGTGTTTTACTTAGTGCCTTCTAAATCTCCGTCGTAACCACCGTCGATCGCCCGCACCTTCCCGTCGCCGGCACCACCTTGTGGTGAGCCTCTTGTTCATGAAATTCTATATAGAAAATTGATGTTTGTGTGATTTGGATATATAGTTACTCGTATAATTATCTTACCCGTACGTTGTTTGTTATACACAGTGCCATGGTTTTGATATCCGTCCCCGTCGGCCCTCGTCCTTGTTATGATTCGGATGTGGTATATTCTCTTTTAAAACTATTTGTTGCATTTCGTGTTTATGACAAATTATGCCCATCAAGTTGACATAGATATTTTTATCTAGGAGGTATGTGAACCGGAAATTCCAACCGACCCTATTGTTGAGAGGTTAAATTTAGTTGAAAGAGAAAACGAGTACTTGAAAGAAAAATTGAAAAGAATTGAGGGGGAGAAGATGGAATTGGAGTTGCATGTTGCTGATGTCGTCGATGATCACAAGATCAAGATGGAGAAAATGCGCTTGAAGATTAGAAAGATTAGAAAATATGCCATCGATAGTGAGGCTTGGTATCATTATGCTGTTGGATCAATTGTTACCTTAGTTGCGATCTTGATCGCATTTGTTGTTGCATTTAAATGCTTTAGCTAGAGAGTTATTTGTTTGTTGCATTTAAGTGTTGTATGAACTTTATGTATGAACTTGTATTAATTTGGTCTATTCGGTGTTGTGTAATGAAGATGAGCCGGTAATGGATGTACGATGACCGATGCTCTCCCCAGTTCGTTGAGGGCGTGCATACTTTTCTGCTTGCGGCTGAGGCAAACAAGCGGGCGGATGGTTTTATGCCTTGTCCATGTGCTGGCTGTAAGAATGGTCACAATTACTCTACGTCAAGAACCATTCACGTCCACCTGTTTGAGTCCGGTTTCATGCCCCACTATAATGTTTGGACCAAGCACGGAGAAAGAGGGGTTATGATGGAAGACAATGAAGAAGAAGAGGACGACGACAGCTATCCTGGCCATGGGTTCCCTGAATACGATGATACAACAATGGGGGAAGAAGCTGAGCCGGTAATGCGGGAAGAAGCTAAGCCGGCAATGCGGGAAGAAGCTGAAGAAGAGGCATCAGATGAGCCCGTTGATGATCTAGGTCGGGCCATTGCCGATGCAAAGAGAAACTGCGCAAGTGATTTGGAGAAGAAGAAGTTGCAGCGCATGTTAGAGGATCACAAAAAATTGTTGTACCCGAATTGTGTAGGTGACAAGAAAAAGCTGGGCACCACACTGTAATTGCTGCAATGGAAGGCAGAGAATGGTGTATCTGACAAGGGATTTGGAAAGTTGCTGGTAATGATAAAGGATATGCTTCCAAAGGACAACGAATTGCCTGAGAGTACGTACGAAGCAAAGAAGGCTGTCTGCCCTCTAGGGTTAGAGGTGAAGAAGATACATGCATGCCCTAATGATTGCATCCTCTACCGCGGTGAGTACGAGGATTTGAACGCTTGTCCGGTATGTGGTGCATTGCGCTATAAGATCAGCCGCGATGACCCTGGTGATGTCGAGGGCGAGCACCCCAGGAAGAAGATTCCTGCCAAGGTGATGTGGTATTCTCCTATAATACCACGGTTGAAATGTTTGTTCCAAAACAAAGAGCATGCCAAGGCGATGCGATGGCACAGAGAAGACCGTAAGAAAGATGGAAAGTTGAGAGTACCCGCTGACGGGTCGCAGTGGAGAAAAATCGAAAGAAAGTACGGGAAGGAGTTTGCAGATGACGCAAGGAGCGTATGGTTTGGTCTAAGCGCAGATGGCATTAATCCTTTTGGGGAGCAGAGCAGCAACCATAGCACCTGGCATGTGACTCTATGTTTGTATAACCTTCCTCCTTGGTTGTGCATGAAGCGGAAGTTCATTATGATGCCAGTGCTCATCCAAGGCCCTAAGCAACCCGGCAACGACATTGATGTGTACCTAAGGCCATTAGTTGAAGAACTCTTACAAATGTGGAATGGAACAGGTGTACGTGCGTGGGATGAGCACATGGGGGAAGAATTTGACCTAAAGGCGTTGCTGTTCATGACCATCAATGATTGGCCTGCTCTCAATAACCTTTCAGGACAGACAAACAAGGGATACCGCGGATGCATGCACTGTTTGGATGATACCGACAGTATATAATTGAATAGTTGTAAGAAGAATGTGTACCTGGAACATCGTCGATTTCTTCCGAGCAGGCACCCCGTAAGAAAGAAAGGCAAGCATTTCAAAGGTGAGGCGGATCACCGGACGAAGCCTCGCCACCGTACTGGTGCTGATGTACATGATATGGTCAAGGATTTGAAGGTGATATTTGGAAAGGGTCCTGGCGGATAACCTGTTCCGAAGGACGCTGATGGACGCGCACCCATGTGGAAGAAGAAATTTATATTTTGGGACCTGCCATATTGGAAAGATCTAGAGGTCCACTCCGCAATCGACGTGATGCACGTGACGAAGAATCTTTGCGTGACCCTGCTTGGCTTCTTGGGCGTGTATGGGAAGACAAAAGATACACCTGAGGCACGGGAGGACCAGCAACATATGCACGGAGAAGACGGCATACATCAGGGTCATGCAAGCTACGCTCTTACCAAAGAAGAGAAGGAAATCTTCTTTGAATACCTGCTCGATATTAAGGTACCGTCGGCTTCGTCGAATATAAAGGGAATAATAAACATGGCAGAGAAAAGTTCCGAACCTAAAGTCTCATGAGTGCCACGTGATTATGACGCAACCGCTTCCGGTTGCATTGAGGGGCTTCTACGGAAAACGCTCGATTAGCCATTGTGAAGCTATGTGCATTTCTCAATGCAATCTCTCGAAGGTAATTGATCCAGAAATTATACCAAGGTTACTGAAATGATTTGGTGCAATGTCTTGTCAGTTTCGAGTTGGTGTTCCCACCATCCTTCTTCAACATCATGACGCACGCCCTAGTTCACCTATCTTGAAGAGATTAACGTTTTGGGTCCTGTATTTCTACACAATATGTTCCCTTTGAGAGGTTCATGGAGTCTTAAAGAAATATGTTCATAACCGTGCTAGGCCGAAGGAAGCATCTCCAAGGGCCATCAAAATGAGGAGGTCATTGAGTTTTGTATTGACTTTATTCCTGACCTTAAGCCGATTGGTGTTCCTGAATCACGGCATAAGGGCAAACTGGATGGAAATGGCACGCTAGGAGGGGAAAAAATAATATGTATGGACGGACATTCTCTCACTGAAGCACACTACACAATTCTACAGAATTCCGCCTTGGTGGCTCCGTATATGGATGAACACAAGAATTTGCTACGCCCAAACACCGGGCGGTCGATGACCGGATTACACGTGAACAAACCAGGAGTTTCGCCACTGGTTGCGATACGCACCATGCATGACACCTCTATTGAAGATGACCTGTACTTGTTGTCCCAGTTACCATCTTCGAATATAATGACTTTCAAAGGGTACGAGATAAATGGTAATACATTTTACACAATCGCCCAAAATAAGAAGAGCACCAACCAAAACAGTGGTGTCCGCTTTGATGCAGCAACCAAGACGGGAAAGGAAACATATTATGGTTATATACAGGACATATGGGAACTTGACTATCGACGTGGTTTAAAGGTCCCTTTGTTTCGGTGCAAATGGGTCAATATGACACGAGGCGGGGTAACGGAAGACCCGCAGTACGGAATGACAACAGTGGATCTCAACAATCTTGCGTATGCAGACGAACCATTCGTCCTAGCCAATGATGTGGCACAGGTTTTCTATATGAAGGACATGTCTACCAAGCCAAGAAAAAGAAAAGATAAGGAAGCAAATGCATCGTACGATGAGCCAAAGTGGCACATAGTTCTTTCTGGGAACAGAAACATCGTGGGAGTGGATGACAAGACAGACAAGTCAGAAGATTATGAAAAGTTTGATGAAATTGCTCCATTCAGAGTGAATATTGACCCGAGCATCCCGTTAAATGATGAAGATTTTCCATGGTTACGGCGCAAAGGGACACACGCGAAGAAAAAGTCACACCCAAAGATCTGGGATGTGATCGGCTTCACTATCATCACTTTCTTCATGTTTCACACCCGAGGGGAATCTCTGTAATAGTTAGGGTAGTTATGTGTTTTGGCATTTGAAACGAAGAAATTTTATGTGCAAACAAATTCTTTCATGCCTTTACTGATTTTTAAAGTTAAATTATTCACAAACTAGTGATTCACACTAATTTCAAATAATTCAAAATTTAAACTATTCAAATTTGAAAACTACGGGCACTAACAGAAAGTTTGTAAATTTTTGTACCTAAAGCAAAAATATTCACAAAGAAACTCTAAATACACAAAAAAAAAACACAAAAAAAAATAAAGCAAAAAAAATAAAATAAAAGCCCGCCTACTAGGCCAGAGCGGCCTGCATACGACTAGAAACCCAACCTGTTGTTGGGCGGGATACAGCCCATAAAGGCCAAGTGGGCCTGAGGCAACAAAGAACACGTAGCCCAGAGGGCCTGCTTTGGAGAGGAGCTCGAGAGAGCGACCGCACGGGGTTTATAAACCATGCAGTCGCCCCTCGGCTAGCGAGTGGGACTAAACTTGTCGCACCGCACTTGCGCTAATAAGACCCCCTTTAGTACCGGTCATGGCACAAACCGGTACTAAAGAGGGGCTTTTAGTACCGGTTTGTGCCACCACCCGGTACTAAAGGGGTCGCTTCCGCCGCTTGGGCTGGCCAAAACAGACCTTTAGTACCGTTGGTGGCTCCAACCGTACTAAAGGTGCCTTCTATATATACAACACTTGAAAAATTTCATTCTCCTCTGCTTTCTTCCTCTGCTTCCCCATTGAAGCACCGCCCCCGATCGACGACGCTGCCGCCGCCGCCCCTCCCGCCGCCGCCCGTCCCGTCGCCGCCCTCGTCTCCTTCGCCGCCCGCCCGCCGCCATCACCGCCCCGTCCCGTCGCCGCCCGTCCCGTCGCCGCCCTCGTCTCCTTCGCCACCCCGGCCCGTCGCCATCACCGCCCGCCCCGCCGCCGCCCTCGTCTCCTTCGCCGCCTGGCCCGTCCCGTCGCACTGTCCCGTGTCGCCGCCCCTCGTCACGCCTGCCCGTCGCTGCCCCGGCCGTCGCCTCGCCGTCGCCGTCGCCCGCTGAGCTCTCCCCTCTCTAACCCCTCTCCCTCGCCCCAAGGCCACCATGGGCGCCGCCCCTCCCCGAGCCCATACACACACACACAAGCATGATGAACACACACACACACACGTATATATGTATGAATGCATGTATATATTAGTATATACGCATTTTGCATGTTTAATTAGTTTAGATTTTTAGATTATTATTTTTCACTAGTATATATGTATGAATGCATGTTAGATGGATATAATTAGTGTTTAATTGGTATGGAATTTTTTTATATAATGTTGTTTTTCTATTTTTTAATGGATGTATAGAAGTTGTTTTTTCTGTTTTTAGTGTTAGATGCTTAATTAGTATGAAATAGCATATAGAATTTTGACATATGCAATGATAGCATAATTAGTGTTATATAGAAATGTTAGAAATTTTATTTATCAAAATCCAATCATTAAAAAAATGTTACTTTTTGCGAGCATATAGCTAGTATTTGTTCTCGACGATGCCCGGCCCGCATCCTCGCCGTCGACACGTCCGCGACGATGTCCGGCTGATCCATGTCCGGACTGGGCTCCGTCGGGCTGGCACCGGAGGTGCTGCTCGGAGGTGCGCGCCGCTTGATGAGGAACCCGACCCGGTCCCGCGTCGACCTGATCTCGTTTGGTGGCGTTCACGTGGGCCAGTTTGGTGCGGAGGGAGCGGCCCGCGGAGGTGGTATGTCGCCGTGTCAGGGAGGAGGATGAGCACGTCCATCGCTACATGGTTGCGTTAGAGGGCGGCAGGTTCTCCAATACCTGGCAGTTTCTTCAGGGATCTCACTTCAGCTATGATCCTTTGAGGGTTCCTTCTCTTTAGGTGTCCACAGCCCGCGCCGCAGGAACCCCGAGTGTCCTAGATTCTTCAGTAGTATTCGATCTTTATTAGCTACCTAGCCAGTGATGTATTCGATATTATATCTATTATTCGAGACGATGTATTCGAGATTATATCTATTATTCGAGACGTTGTTTTCGAGATTATATCTATTATTCGAGACGATGTATTCGAGATTATATCTATTATTCGAGACGATGTATTCGAGATTATATCTATTATTCGAGACGATGTAATTTGAATACTAAATTGTTTTATATTTCTTTTGGATTAGTTAAATAAAAGCTATGGCGGACAATACCAGCAGAGAGGGAGAACAGGCCATGTTCGATATGATACGCCATCCTAACGGGCCAGATGATGATCAGAATGAAGAAGATTATGACGGCTCCGAATTTCTAAACAACACCGGAGAGGGTGATATGATATTCGATCGCGACGACCGAATTGATGAAGTTATGAACTATGATTATGATGATGACGAAGAAAATGTTGATCTTGAAACAACAAAGACCGGCGAGGTATATATATTTATATAAGCAGGCATCTGGTGATCATCACATGTTTTAAATGACTTGAAGATATATTAACGAATCGATCTTTGTTCTTTCAGCCATCCAGATCGAGCAAATCTTCGTGCAAAAAGACTAAACGAGGCCCGAACAAAAAGTTGAAGGAGGCGAAGTACAATATCAAGGCAATCAGACCTAATGGCGAACCATTAGCGCCTAAGAAGATTGCGGACAAGTTCGTTCGTCGGTCGGAGTTGTTGTGAAGGACCAACTCGATCTCCCTTCAAGAATGGAGAGAGCCAGCAAAGACAAAAGACAAAAGACAAAAAGACAAAAGGACGCTGCTCCACGTCCGGATGTTACTTTTGTCGACAAAAGACAAAAAGAACTGCTTTGGGATACTCTCATGGAACATTTCACCCTACCAGATCATTTCACGAAGCGAGATGTGCAGAAAGTCAAGGACGCTGCTCTTAGGAAGATGGCTGTTGCATTCAAGAACCACAAGAATCGTGAATGGGACAAGTACGTCAAGGGAGGAAGGAAGACTCCGATTCGAGGGAACACTAGAGAACCAACGTGCTCATTGGGACGATTTCGTGAAATTCAAGGATTCGGAATTAGCTAAGGAACGGTCGAGAATAAACAAGAAGAATGCCGAAAAAAGGATAAGTTCCATAAGTGGGGCCGTGGCTATCACGGTGGCAATGCTTAAGTGGGATAAGTCCGAGAAAGAGATGGAGGATGCAGTGTCACTCCGGTTACTAAGAGCTGGCCCCAGTGCAGGACTTGGTTCTATGCGCATGGGGGGGGGAGTTGGACCCGGAGACATGCAATGTTTCGACGAGGGCAAGTCTGAAGGGAGCCGACGATGCGATACTTGTTGCAATAGAAGAGGCACGAACGGGGTGTTCCAGCCCAACAGAGAGAACGACGAGCTTACGCGTGTCTCAGGAAATCCTGAACACCCGGAAGAACACGAGGCAAGGGCGCTATTCCGTGGTATGAGGGTTTTCAGACTGGAACAACGACTACGTAACCCGTGCGAGAAAGAAGATTCGGAGGAGAAGAAGAGGAAGATGGAGGAGGAGCAGAGGAAGCGGGACTATGAACGCCTTCAAGGACTAGAAGCAAGTCAAGCGGAATTGGCAATCAAATTCCAGCGGCAGAGGAGCAGATCGACTCACTTAGCCAGCAAAGGGGTCTCAAAGAGCTGCAAAGCAGCTAGCGGCTGATCCAGCATTGGATAGCACCGCCCCATCCATGCCGAGAAGCAGCGTGGGTTCCGCCCCGGACGACGCAATGCTGGATAGATACCCCGTGGATGACATCACGGATAACACTAACTGCGAGCTACACGTCAAAATGAAGAACATATCCATGAAGGTGGCGGACGCTGTTGCTTTTACAAATCCCCACAAGGCAACCTTCCATTGCAACCCGATTCCAGCGGGCTATGCTCGTGTCCTGGTTGATGAGGTGGTGGACCCATATTCGGACCTAGAGCTTGACATTCCTGGAGGTGACGACGAGCGCTTTCTCGGAGAGGCCAAACATCGTGTCATCCTATGGAAAAAGGATTGCATCATATTTCGAAGGCCATCGACACCGCATCAGTCGACTCCTCGTCGAAGTCCGCCACCGAGTCAGCAGACTCACGCTCCTGCAAGTCCACCATGTCCGGCAAAGTGTCAGGCCACTCCTCCTCCAAGTCCGGCAAAGTTTCAGGCCACTCCTTCTCCTCCAAGTCCGCCACAGCGTCAGACGTCCACTCCTCCTCCAAGTCCGCACAACCTCAGGCCCTCCTCCTCCAAGTCCGGCAAAGTGTCAGCCACCTCCTCCTCCAAGTCCGCCACAGCGTCGACGTCCACCTCCTCCAAGTCCGCACAACCTCGGCCACCTCCTCCAAGTCCGCACAGCTTGAGCCACCTCCTCGTCCAACTCAGCCTCACGGCCGCCTCCGCCGCCTCATCAATCGCAGAAGAGACACCCCACCGCTTTGGTGCGTGGCGGCACGAGTCGAGGTAGTACAGGAAGTACAAAGGAGGCAAGCGATATAAATATGGTCCAAGCCTCACACCTCTTCCGCAGAGGCCTTATGACAGGTCCGAGGAGGAAAACGCAGCCATATCGAAGGCCCAGGTGGAAGCCCATTTTGCACCGAAACCGCAACCGCCGCCAAGGGAGAAAGTGCCTAAGTAAACGATTGACCACTTCATTCCGTATGGCTCAACCACCAGCTCCCAAGCCTGTTGACACAGACTATGAGCGCCACATCAGGAAGTTAAATCGAGCACGTCTACGTAAGGAGGCGAGCTCGGGATCGAGCAAACAACAAGCAGCTGTCGAAAAATGCGGAAAACCATTCCCCACCTGGGAGAACAGTAGCGCAATCGATCCCTCGCTTGTTGTGCCAACAACACGTGATAATCTGCTGCCCAATATTATTGTGGGCAAACAGTTTACGTTCCCGAGGTGGGCAATGTGGTAATAACCAAGGACCATATAATGCAGGCTGAAGTTCTCAACATCACTGTTGGACAACTCCTCGAGATCGAGCCCATGCCTGTGCTTACAGGGGATGAAATAAAATGGAAATATGTCCGGGGCCAACCTTTGGTCAAGCCAGACAAGGTCAAGAACCTCCCAACGAGAATGTATGAATTGCATCAATGGTACATGAACATTACCAAGATTTCCAATCGATTGTCCCTCATGGTGCATGTCAAGGAGGAGCATTACTTCCATGAGAAAGCTCTGTCCGTTGAGTATTCTGAACTGTTTCAGTTATACAATCAAGACGCACTCGACAAATCTATCGTCAGTTGCTATTGTCTGTAAGTGATTTCTTTCTGTAATTTAAGTCTCAAGCTAGCTGTAGTGATCCTTTTGATTAATCATTACCTATAATTATCCTCACTATATTCTTTTTTGTGGTATTATGCAGGATGAAGATGTATGAAATGAGAAAAAGTGGACGCTTTGGCATTGGGTTCATTGACCCAAACACCGTTAATGAATACACATGGAAAATAAATCCACATCATCAAAAGGCCGTAGAGGACAACATTCTAGAGTTCTTGAAGCGCCTCAAATACAATGAATATATACTACTTCCTTACAACTTCCAGTGAGTCACACTGTCTTGTACTAGAAATTCTCTGTTTTTGCCTACTAGCTAGCTACATGTTTTTGCTTACATATGCCCGCTTAATTAAGACATGCAAACATGTGTGCATGTAGATTTCACTGGATCTTGTGTATCATTAAAGTTGACGCCGGAATAGTTGAAATACTGGACTCACTACTCAAAGCAAATACTGACTATAACATCTTGTTTGGGATAGTCAACAGGTAATTTCAATCATTATTAACTATATATCTCGGCCTATTTAGTTCGTCATTTCATGATATGAACTATTTAATAACGCCTTTATTCATTTTCTTTGTCGGCGGGCAGTGCTTGGGCAAGGTTCATCAGCGTCACGGAAGGCGAATGGAAAAAAAAAAGCTTAAATGGTTTCGACCCAAGGTAAGTAATTAAGTAGTACTAGCTAGCTAGCTAGCTGCCATCTCTTTAATTATCATGCTTGATTAATTATTATCTGATCAAAATCCATTCTCGTAAAGGCCCTGCAGCAGGCGCAGGGGACTGATCTGTGTGCATTCTGCGTTTGCGAGAACATTTGCATGATGGCATCCGAAAGGAGCAGATCTCAAAGACAGAAATGGGTACGCTTGTCAGAACACTATTCACAATTTTTACACCATTATCGATATCTAGTCACACAACTAATACACATGCATATTGATCTCCTTCTTAACAGTTCACAGAGGTGCGGGACAAGCTCCTAGAAACGGAGCGCGTAGAAGCACTTCAAGAGGAAATAGCGGGATTTTTGCTCGACCAGGTCATAAATCCAAAAGGAGAATACTATTACCCGCTACCGCCCCCATGAAAACCACTTCCAATTGTCATCGTGCTCCGAAGGCACCAATTAGGCTAATGTCACTGGCTCCGAAGACAACATGCATATGTAGGAGAAATTGTATATAGCTATACATGTGTGTATGTGTGAATTAATTAATATGGTGGTTTGTGAGACATTGATGATATATATATGCATGATTGGTTCTACTAAAATTCTATTTATATATATATATATATATATATATATATATATATATATATATATATATATATATATATATATATATATATATATATGCATAACGTGTACAATGTGTAGTATCGTAAAATACCAGCAAACAAAAAAGAATTAAAATGGAAACACAAAATTAAATGAAAAAGAAATCATAAAACTAAAATCCCCAAACCTTATAGTACGGTTGGTGTTACCAACCGTACTAAAGGGCCCTGCCCCGAGCTGCCTCGTACACGTGGTTGGCCTTTAGCACCGGTTCGTGCTGAACCGGTACTAAATGGGGGGCCTTTAGTGACCACACTTTAGTGCCGGTTGTGGACCCGGCACTAAAGGGCGTTACGAACCGGTGCTATTGCCCGGTTCTGCACTAGTGCGCTGTCCGTTTCACCCCAAAACCGGCGTAAACTTGGGCCGGGGATGGGTCGAAAGCGGACACAAAGCGGACAAAAGTCCGTTTGCGCCCGCGCGCTGGGCCATCTCGTTTGTCCCTTTTACCCCAAACGGACGGGGGCGGACGGGATAGGGTCGCGCGGTGGAGTTGGCCTTACAGCTCGAATGCCCATCATTGGTTATTGATTACTGCGAGGAGTTTTAAGACAACAGAGGCATCGCATCATGCACAACATTGGGATGTTGTTTCTGAACAAAATATGGACTTTTTTTTGCGAACAAAAATATGAACAATTTTAACAACGAAATACATAATTTAGACTTCAGAAATGCAAGATAAAATGGAGCAAGTGCGCAAGTCCAAGCTGCATGGAGGCCTTGGAATCCTAAATCTCAACAAGTTTGTGATTGCCCTTCGCCTCCAATGGTTGTGGGCCGAGTGGCTTCACCCAGACAAGCCATGAGTTTCTTGGGAATCCCCTGTGATGACAATGACCGAAATATCTTTGCCGCGACACTAAGGTCCAAGTTGGGGATGGCCTGCGTGTCAAGATTTGGGAGTCTCCTTGGCTCGATAGGATTAGGCACAAAGACTTGGATCATAATATCTTTGACTTGTTGAAGAAGAAGAATTGCTAAGTTCATATGGCTACGCACTACAACCTCTGGACTTTCCAAGTGGACATTCTTCAGGGCATCACCATCGAACACCTCTCCGAGTTTGTCATCCGTTAGGAGAGGGTCTCCCATGTCCATCTTGATGTTGACACGTCCGGCGCCATAAATTGGAAATTCACTACTAACGGATGCTTCTCGTAGTCATTGCCCTACAAGGCGTAGTTCTTGGGTCAGACAGATAGGCCATGATTTAGACCGTTTGGAGAATTTGGGTGCCTCCCAAATGTAAATTCTTTGCATGGCTGGCAACCAATAATAGGATTTGGGTGGCGGGCTAGCTCCTATTTGGATGCCGATACACTACAAAGTTTGGCGTATGATTATAGATTGACTTGGTCTCCATGATGTGCATCCTTCCTATTGGAGTGACGCGACTTCCATTAAAGAGCGGTGGGGCCACAATGCTAATAAGAAGATCCAATCGTTAAGGCCGCTTGCTCCTTGATGTTGCTTATTTCTTGGGAGTTTTGAAAAGAGAGGAATGTGCAGATCTATCATAATAATGTCATCACGGTGGGTGTCATAGCCGCTAGGATTAAAGAGGAAACCTCCGTTTGGAACACTACAGGGGCAAGGCACTTGAGCAATGTAATGCCGCGAGAGTGATTATTGTAATTCGGCCATGGCCTTAAACCTCTAAAACTTGTCTCTTAATCAATAAAAGTGACAAATTTTTTGCCTCGCTTAAAAAACTGCACGCAGCCAACATGCATGAACACCACACCATATGACCAAATTTATACACACCATCTAGCTAGGTGCATGCGAACCAACTTGTGGACTTGGGGTTGGATGGTTAGGTGGACAATGATATCCCCAGCCCCGTCAGGGTTCAAGTCCTTGTGCTCGCATTTATTTTCGGATTTATTTTAGGATTTCCAACGATGCGCGTTCAGTGGTCGGAGACGTTCCCGTCGATTACAAGGTGCCTTTGGTGACTTCGACAATATCAAGATGATATGTCGGTTCAGTTTCTCGAATGGGTAGTATACGCGTATAATGAGCGCATGCGTTTGTACCGTGTTCAAAAAAACTAGCTAGGTGCACTGCGGGACGATTATTTTGTTACTCCACTGTGTCTACTCCTTGTTGTGTTACAAATTGAAGGAATTCAAATGATTCTCTCTCATTACGTTTGCATGGACGGATTCGAGAAGCTCAAGCTCCGTGTGGGTCCGTACGTTGGGATATGCAGGTAGCAGTTTTCCGTTGGAGCAATGTCCACCGTTGGTTTCCCCTGGTCGAGTCATGATGCGCAGCTAAGCTAGCGTACGTGATCTCTCGCCGACGGTAAGACGATACACGAGCCCAAGCCACACACGCGGACGATGGCGAAGGAGTTTCGACCGGCGAGTGGTCGGAGAGGGAGCCCAGCATCGATCGATCTGGACCTGATATATATGGAGCAAGGCCGGCGCGTGCACGCACCGCTACCGCTCGATCCATCATCCATCCATGTGCAGAGTGCATGCATGCAGGAATCACTTCACCGGGAAGATTCTTCCATGGATCATAATAACCGCAACAGACTGCAAAAACAATTAAGATGGAAGTTATTTTTTAGGGCAATTAAGATGGAAGTTCACCTGCTGTAGATGCGTAATTGCAACCAAATTAAACGTCCCGAAGCGATCAGATGCATGCAACGTCAGCGCCGGCCCGGCCCTGGCGCGCGACGTATGCTAGCTTGCTCTACTTGGCGACCAAGCGCACTGCTTCTATTTTGCTCCATCTCTCTCTGATCTCTATCTGATAGTGCTAACCAACATAGGGTGCCTAGAGCTCTACGAACGCAGCTTGACCGAATGCGGTCGATGAGGATTTTCGAGTCGAAATTCAAAGCAAACCAGACCAGGCAGAGCATTCCAGACGCACGACACGAGCAAAACCCCAGCCATGTCCACGCGGTTGCGGAGGCTGCACGCCGGGGTCCGTCCATAAAAAAACCCCCACACCCCTCCTGCGTTGCCCCCGTCCATTTCCCTTCCGCTCTTCTCTTCTCTTCACCGACCGCAGAGGCCGAGAACAAGCATGGCCCACCTCCTCTCCACCCCCCGCGCCACCGTCGCAGCGCTCGCGCACGGCCTCCCGACCGCCGCGCCCAAGGCGGCCGCCTCGCTCCTCGTTGTCTGCCCGGCTGGCCGCAGGGCCGAGGACGTCGCGGTGGCGCTCAAGGCCGCCACCGCAGGCGCCCTGCAGGCGGCCAACGGAAGCTGCCGCGGGCTCGCGCTCCGCGCGTCGTTCGTCGTGCGCGCCGCCAAGGTCTCCGACGACGAAGGACACATCGTCCCCGCAGGCAACGACGACAAGGACGCGGGCGGTGTGATCTTTGTCGTCTCCGTCCGCAGCGACGAAATGGACGCCGACGCCGTGGTCTTCACCGGCGGCGAGGAGGACAAGGACCGCATAGTCGTCACCGCCGGCGAGGAGGACAAGAACCGCGTGGTCGTCACCGCCGGCGAGGAGGGCAAGGACCGCGTGGTCGTCACCGGCGGCGAGGAGGAGAAAGCTGGCGAGCTCTACCGCTTTGGGAACCGGGAGGTGTTCATCCAAGAGGTACGTTACGTCGAGCTCCCGGGTCACCTCACCTGCACTGCAAGCCGCGGTGGATCGACTCGCTCGATCCAGTGGGTGCGGGTTACCAACAGGACACTAGCTACCCGAATCATACTAATCTGTATGCATGCCTGCAGATGAACCTGTACGAGCTGGTAATGATCTGCGACAAGGAGACGGGTCGGCTGCTCAACAGGGCGCGTCCGCAGCTTGACAAGATCCATGGCCTGGACATCCTCAAGGAATCGCACCAGCTGATCAAGGAGGAGATGCGCAAGCTCGAGATGCAGGACGTCCCCGTCCCCGGAGGAGGCCGCCGCGTCGCCCACCTCATGGTCGGCCTGCACCTCCGCGTCGTCGCCTGGGCCGGCACAGTCGAGGGTCTGAAGCCCCACCACTACCTGCCGGGGTTCCTCAGGACCGAAGAGCGTTACCGCCTCCCTAGCAAGAGCAAGCGTGCTGGCACGCTCATGGAGCTGCTACTCTACTCCATGATGTTGGCCTCAAACGCTATCACCCCTTTCCTTCCTGAGCAGGTCTTTGATTTCACCAATTACCCATAAGAACATGTCTTGGTTTTATTCCAAAGTTGCATCTTTTGTTTGCTTGAGCTCCATTCTTCTGAGACTACCACTAGTGCGTATATGGCTTACGATGGAGCCCTGTTAAGATCAATTGATGTAACAGTTCTCATGATCAGCAACATTCAGCTGCTTGTTGCAGCTTTGCTTTCATTACCCTTGTTGTGCTGGTGCGCCTCTGATAATTGCCCCTTGGTGAATCAATTTGATTTTCATGCGTTGCAGGGTGTCTCTGCATGCATATTAATCATCTATTGTTTGTTGCTTTGTAAGTTGCCAGATTTTATATGTGCCTGTATCATCATGTTTTCCTGGTCAGAGTCAGACATGTTCTAGCCATTTGTAAATGCATGTGTTAGGATCAGGTGACTTCTAAAGATGGCACACTGTACTGGTTTGCACTTGGGAAATCTGTTCGTCATGCTATTCCAGCAAAACAAAAATCCACATTAGCTCCAAATTCTTTTGTCCCATTCATTCTACTGATGCTTAATACAATTGTTTTACTTGTATGTCAGTGAAGTCAGATAGGGAAACTAACAGTGTATAATTTTACAGATCATATTTTATGTCGTAATGGTGAAATTAGGACACTATGCATTCTTGCTTATTTCCATGTGTACGCCATCCTCTATAACACTAAGCTCCCTAGTTTTAAAGAGCCCACCTTCAATTGAGGTCTTCAATTGAGATCTTCAATTGAGATTGGGTCATCCGATTTTAACCGGCTCAATAATTTCTCAAAGTTTTCGCATTCAATTCTTTTACATTATACACTATGCTCCTTAATTTTTAAGGCCTCACAATTAATTGGTGTCTTCAATTTAGAATTGATTCAACTTAATCTAGATCGGGTCACCAATAGTAAACTCCCTAAATTTGAAGGCCTCACAATCAACTGAGGTCTCCAATCGAAATTGGTTCACCCGATTTTGACCGAGTCAATAATTTCTCAAAACTCTCCATTCATTTCTTTTATACTATACACTATGCTTCCTAATTTTTAAGGCATCATAATTAATTGATGTATTCAATTTAGAATTGGGTCACTCGATTTTGACCGGGTCAACAATTTCTCAAGGAGCTCTCCCATTCAATTATTTTAATTCTCTATGTTCTCTAATTTTGAAGCTCTTTAATTCGATTGAGGTATTCAATTTTTGATTTGGTTTACTATTTTGATCAGGCCAATGATTTTTCAAATAATCAGTAGCAACCGGCCTATAGAAACATATCAATCTTGCGCACCCTCCCACCACCTAGGAAAAAAAATTTCTATCCATTTGTAAATATGTCAGGATCAGGTGTCTTGTAAAGATGGCTCACAGTACTGGTTTGCACTTGGAAACTCTGTTCATGTTTTTGAATCGTCATGCTATTCTAGCAAAACAAAATTCCACCTTGGCTCCACAGTTGGTCCAGTCATGCCATTTGGCAAGGAACTGATAATAAACTTAAAATGTCATGCGAATACCGTGTTCCATAATTCCTACTCTTGGTATAGACCGTACGTCTCACGTTGAATGATCTGATCTTTTTTTAGCAAACGATGGTTTCCCCTCCGACTTCTATTAAAAAAATCCAACAGAAGATCCAGTACAAGTTACCGAATGATCTGATCTTCACGACACATTGTCTGGACAAGAGCTTTATGACTAAACATCGACTGTGAAGTGCCTGCATGTGCATGGACAAGAACATACGGTATCCACCCTGCTGTTGCAAGCAAGAGCTTGGCAGCTAAGTGTGCACAGTATAGACCCATCAGATTAAGCACCTACTCTTTTCGTTCTTAAATAATTGTCTTTTTAGAGATTTCAATAAGTGACTACATACGGAGCAAAATGAGTGAATCTACACTCTAAAACATGTCTACATACATCCGTATGTTGTAGTCCATTTGAGATGGCTAGAAAGACAATTATTTGGGAACGGAGGGAGTAGTAGACAAAACCATACCTCCCTTTTCATTTCACGGAACTATGGAGTTGCGGGACATCTACATGCATGGACGTCGATACACCTGGTCCAGCGAGCGTGAGGTCTCCATGTTGGTTCGGAACGATCACATTCTCGGTTCCTTCAACTGGGTTGTGGCTCACCCGCATTGCCTTCTCTGATGTCTTTCCTCCGCGGCATCTGATCATTGCCCCCTCATCATCAATTGTGTTGACCGCCCTCCAGGAGCCAAGTGCTTTCATGGTCTCTGAGGCATATGGAACTTTCTGAATCGGGACCCCGACTTATTCCGCTGCATCGTCGTGAGGCTTAAATCCACGGCGCGGCACCTCCAAAGCTGGATTGCTAAATCCATCGACCACATTGCCTTGCAACTCATGGTCGCTCGTGAACTTATCGCTCACAAGCTTTTTACACAAGCTTTTTGGTATTTCCGAGCTCATGATACTGCTAACCTGTTATATGATCCGATCTAGGAGGCAAGAATTCTTCTTGGTTGAGGTTGAGCACGGGGTGCTACAACCTTGATTTTTTCTCGAAAAAGCACATGATCACAAATAAGTGCTCTTGAAGAAGATTTTGATCCTCAGGCCGGCCTTCCAGCCTGGCTCGAGTCTCTCAGGGGCTACTGGATCCACGTTTAATCAAAGGTAGTAAGCCAATTCCTAGTCGCCCATGTTGTCCGACCAAAGTCCCGGGGGCTACTGCATCGACGTTTGAGGCCGGCACCTGGCAGGTTGATCGACGGACCCCGCAGAGCCGAGCTTGAGGGCTATTTGCGCCCTTGCCGCTAGTCGGCTAAATTATATTTCGGGCTGGCATCTGCCAGGTTGATTGACGAGTCCAGCAGAACCAAGCTTGGGGGCTTTTCGTGACCATGCCTTTGGTCAGCCAATATATTCCAGGTCGATGTCTGGCAGGTTGATCGACGGATCCCCCAAAACCGAGCCTCGGAGCTACTTGTGCCCAAATGCCGCTACCCGACTGAGGTAGTTCCCGAGGAGATTCGATCCTCAGGTCAGCCATGTTGCCCAACCTAAGTCTCGGGGGCTACTACATTGAAGTTTCAGTCAAAAATTCTAAGAGCTGAGTCTTGGGGGCTACTACACACCGGTTTGATCTAGTTCATGTCTATGAGGAGGATTTTGATCCTCAGCTCGGCTTTTCAAACTAGCATGAGTCTCTCGGGAGCTACTAGATCCGCGGTTCTTAATAATAAGCTATAACTTGAGGAGATTTGATCCTCATGTGGGCCATTCTGCCCAACCTGAGCATCGAGGGCTACTGCACGAGCGTTTTCTGCTAAGTCTAAATTATAAGACCTGCAACCCAACTTGTGTCAAGCTAGACTGCAGCTCGGGGCCTACAATACGCAAAGGTGCTAAGTTATGCTACATGACTCATGGCGTGGACCAGAACTAGTGCCGATCTGCACCTTGAGGGGTAATGTTTATATAACTCAGCAGGGAATAAATTTCACCAATAAGCAATTTTCTATGAGAAATCAGCTCGTGGAAGCCGGCTTGGTGGGAAAACTTTTTCGCAGAGGCCGGCTATCTTCATCGACAATTCAAGAATAGAGTGGTTCGTCCGACTTTGGAAGAAATCTAGCCATAGGAAGCAGACGACAAACAACTGCTGTTAATGGAGCTTCAAGGAACCACTTACAACCTCGGCAAGTTGAAGGCGATGTGCAATTCAGTGCTGGTCAAGATGCAACCAACCTGGAAGACCTGTTGGACCCCTAGGTCGGTTTCGTCTTGGCCACATTTGGCGGTCCATGACGCGTTATACAAAGACTCTGAAAGCCTTACCATTCAAGAAAAAGGAAGCGGGATCCATAGAGGACTCCTTTCCATCGACGTATCCGACTAGAACTTCTGTAATCCTAGGCCTCCAGAATTTTATATAAGCTGGGGTCAGGCCAGTCGATGGATAACATCTTAGACAATAGAAAATCCTAGGCATCTAAATCAACGATCCACATCCTTCAAACAACCTAGCTCTGGTATAGGGCAAGAGGTAATGATAGGGGAGGACGCGGGGTGCATGGTTGAGACGGTAGATGCGTCAAAAGAAGGGGAGGATGGCATCTGATACCAAGCTAGCTAGAGTGGATACTTCTCTATGTGTATTGACTATTGCAAGAGTATATGAGGAGAAGCCAAGAGGAAGCAACCGAATGCAATAGGCACGTGGGCCTTAGCATCGGCCAAGATCCTAGGAAACATGTACTTCATGTGTACACAACATGTGAGAAATCACTAATTAAGGGGCACCCCTTGAAAAAGTTACCCATCCCCTCTGGTGGTGACAAGTGGCGCATCACATGCGCACCACTTGTCGCAACCATAAAGTTTTGATGGGTTTTTCTCATCCCATGCGTGATGGTCGAAGGTTGACCGTTTGTGCTTTCTTTCTCCGTAGTTCGTTCCTTTTCAAAATGATTTGTCTCTTGAACCATGCATCCAAATCATGAACCATTCTCATCATTGTGTTTCTCGCGTTGAGACCTCAAAAACTAGACCCATGTTAATAGGTTTCAACAAAAAAAAAATTGGCAAATATGCGCTTTCAACTATTAGTAACTTGTATTTATAGTGTGAACTATCAACTAGTAGTAACTTGTGCTTCCAGTGTAAACTATCAACTATTAGTAACTTGTGATTCTGTTGTGAATTGAACTGTGCTATTAATACAAACTATAATATGGTACCGAGGAAGGACAACTGTGCTTTCCGCGCAGTGCACCATTACTGTGCTTCCGTGTGTGCTTCACACGGAAACACAACTATAATGCTTTTCACATGAGAAGCACGACCATGTTTCATGCGGAAACACAACCATGTTTCACGTGGCAACACACGCTCTTGTCAAACATTGACCAAAAAAAGAAAACATCACGATGAGGAAAATGCTCGGCGTGTGACACGTGGCAGCGCGGTAGCGTGCCACATGGTGTGCTAGGGCGCTCCTGCCCTAGGAAAAGCGCCAACTAGTTGCTCCCCACGAACAGTAGTATCGCCCGCCCACCAGAGTTCAAGTTCTAGACTTGACATTGGTGCTCGCATTTTGCTAGATTTATTCCAGGCCTTTCGGTGATGTGGTTCAATGGAAGGAGACATTTCCATCGACTACGAAGACGTCTGTATCAACTTCGTCAAATCTTAAAATGATGTGTCGGGCCAGTCTCCCTGAGGCGCTCATAGGGGTAGGGCGCGCGCATGCGTGCCCAGGGATGAGTGTATGCTCGTGTATGTTAGCGGCTCGGCTTCGACTGTACTTTGTTAAAATATAGTAAAACTCCAAGCGGTGCCCTGTTGCAATCGCTATCGGAGAGCGGCCATGTAAAAATCGCCTACACAGGTCACGGGGTTCACGACACGGACGCACAGCTGGCTCTTGGTCGCTCCGCGTTGGCCGGGGAGAGGGAGCCCACCCCAGACCAGACCAGACCTCTCATCTCTGCCGTCCACTGCGCTGCGCATCATCCAACGCTGCACGTGCCCACGGCAGCATAGGGCGGTTCGCGCTTGCACCGCCTTTCCTTCCCTCCTTCCTACCCCGTCACGAATCCGTACGCCGAACCGCCTCGGCTCACGCTAGCCCGTCGGGCGCACGCTACGCCTATAAATAAAGCCCCCACCCCACGCCCCCTCCCCTCTTTCTCAAACGCAACCCCTCTCCTCTCTCGCGGAGGAGATCGGATCGCAAATCGCTCGTTCGGCGAGATCGATCGATCGATCGATTTTAGCCTCCCTGGAAAAAAAGTTGAAAGTTGAGCGACGATGGACGCGCGGTTCGCCTACTCGCCGGCCGAGACGGCCAAGGTGCAGCTGGTGCAGTTCGGCATCCTCAGCCCCGACGAGATCGTAATGCCCCCGCCTCCCGCCGCCGCCTTGCTTTGCTCTGTTTCGTTTCTCTTCTCTCTCTGCTTTCGCGTGGAGTTGGAAGTAGCAAACTCGAGCTGGTTTGGTTTGCGTCGTTTGGGCTAACTCGGCTTGCTCCGGTCGAGCTCTGGATCTGGACGAACGACAACGAACTCTGATGGGGCCGGGTAGCTTTGATTTGTAGCTCGCCAACTAACTGGACGAGTTTGATTGAACCATTGATTGTAACTAACCAAGCTCCAAATTTTGAAAACCTAACTTGCCAAGGACTAATTCTGACACACCCAACAACGTCGAATCTATGAGTGTTGTTTGGTTGAGTCGGCTGTGAGTGTTTTGCGGGTTTTTAAGTTGTTTTTTTCCCAAGGTTTAACAGTATGATTTATTCCCACAGTTTCAAAACATCAAGTGTATTGGTTTGACCAAAAATTTCTAACCATGCCCAAATTTATAGACAACCAAATCAGCATCATTGGCTGATGATATTTGATATATTTTGCTATGAGCTCAGTCAAACATACAAAAGCACTTCTAGTAAAATTAATGCACACTTTGTCCCATAATATAGTGCGCACTGGTTTTCGCAAAAGTCGACCTTCACAAAATTTAACCAAGTTTATAAAGAAAATTATTTATACCATATCAAATTATATTTCACTGATAAATATTTCTATAAACTTGGTCAAAGTTTGACTTTGATAGATTTTAATAAGCATATAATTTGGGCCATAACGGACTTCTATTTTTAGAACGAAGGGAGTATATTTGTACATTAATGATGGAAAATCTGCGTGTTGGCTTTGCTTCTGCAGAGACAAATGTCGGTGGCGGTGATAGAGCATGCAGAGACCATGGAGAAGGGGAAGCCCAAGCCTGGTGGTCTGAGCGACCCTCGCCTGGGCACCATTGACCGCAGGACCAAGTGCGAGACATGCATGGCCGGGATGGCCGAGTGCCCGGGCCACTTCGGCCACCTCGAGCTCGCAAAGCCCATGTTCCACATCGGCTTCATCAAGACCGTGCTCTCCATCATGCGCTGCGTCTGCTTCAACTGCTCCAAGATCCTCGCCGATGAGGACGATGAGGTCTCCTTTCCTTTTAAGACGTGTACCTGCACATTAATTTACTAGGTTAATTGTTGGTCAATGCATATTATCATCTATCTAAACTGAAATCATAACAATCATTGTTCTCACCATTCACTAGCTATATTTATGTTTGTCCAATTCTGCACCTGTTCACTCAACATGCTATTGGCAACACAAAAGAAGAATGCATTGATGATGCATTTGTCTTTGGTAAAATAATCAGAACCATGGAGCATAATTAATTACAAGCAACTTTACAGTTTCCTTGTGAACGAATTCTGAAAAGGTTGTTCTTGCATGTTACTAGCTGCTAATTAAGCCATGTCATAGGGCGGGCCATCTACATATGGTTGTTGCCTCCCTTGATCTTGGCATATGTTATTTACCAGTCAGTGATATCTCTTGCAGAAGGATGGCAAGTTCAGGCAGGCTCTCAGAATCAAGAACCCAAAAAATAGACTGCGAAAAATACAGGAGGCTTGCAAGGGCAAAAAGGTTTGTTCTGCGGGTGAGGATGATCTTGAGGGTCAGGATCAGATGGACACCGATGAACCAGTGAAGAAGAAAAGAGGTGGCTGTGGTGCTCAGCAGCCAAAGATCACAGTTGATGGTATGAAGATGGTTGCAGAGTTTAAAGCAACAAACAAGAAGAATGGCGATCAAGATCAACTCCCTGAACCTGTGGAGCGGAAGCAAATTCTCTCTGCCGAGAGGGTATTTACATTATTATCTTTATTTATTACTCAAATCAGTAAACTACTAGGTTATAAGAATTTTTTATTTAACCGCATCATGGTAAATTTGTTGGGGCAGGTTCTTAATGTTCTCAAGCGTATAAGCGACGAGGACTGCCTTCTGTTGGGCCTGGACCCTAAATATGCGCGTCCTGATTGGATGATACTGCAAGTCCTTCCGATTCCTCCGCCGCCTGTGAGACCATCTGTCATGATGGACACTTCCTCCAGAAGTGAGGTTAGGCCACTTCTACTAAAATAATTACTATGAATACAATGGTTGGTTGGTTCACATGGCAGATGACACCCTTTCACTCACTGTTTGTTTATCTTGCCGTTTCCACAGGATGATTTGACTCATCAATTAGCAATGATAATTCGGCATAATGAGAATCTGAGGAGGCAAGAGAGAAATGGAGTCCCAGCCCACATTATAACAGAGTTTGCTCAGTTGTTGCAGTTTCACATTGCGACATACTTTGACAATGATCTTCCAGGACAGCCACGGGTGAGTAATCGGTCTATAAGTGCACTTTCCATAATAATTAATCACTAATGGACAAGTAGTTGACCTGCTTAGCTTTTGTCGAAATATTCAGGCCACTCAGCGTTCTGGAAGGCCTATTAAGTCAATCTGCAGCAGGCTGAAAGCAAAAGAAGGCCGGGTTAGAGGAAACTTGATGGGGAAGCGAGTTGATTTTTCAGCCCGTACCGTCATTACACCAGACCCAAATATCAACATTGATGAATTGGGGGTGCCATGGAGTATTGCTTTGAATCTAACATACCCAGAAACTGTTACTCCATATAACATCGAGAGGTACACAGTTTATTTGCCATTCTTACGTAATCACCGTTGTTGCATTGATATTTGATAAGTCGTGTCTAAATCTGATCTGATTATACCAGGTTGAAAGAACTAGTAGAAAATGGGCCTCACCCTCCCCCGGGAAAGACAGGTGCCAAGTACATTATCAGGGAAGACGGCCAGAGGCTGGATCTTCGCTATGTAAAAAAAAGTAGTGATCAGCATTTGGAACTGGGTTACAAGGTCAGTAACAGTAGCCATTGTTACAGCATCTACCTACTGTTTTAATGGCGCCTTACAAAAATTGCCCTTTGATTTAGCCTCACCTGTTTTGTGCTTGACTTCTGATCTCAGGTGGAAAGGCATCTCATTGATGGAGATTTTGTTCTGTTCAACCGGCAACCCAGTCTCCACAAAATGTCTATCATGGGGCATCGCATTAAAATCATGCCCTACTCAACTTTCCGCCTCAACTTGTCTGTCACGTCACCATACAATGCAGATTTTGATGGGGATGAAATGAATATGCATGTTCCCCAGTCATTTGAGACTAGAGCTGAGGTTTTAGAGTTGATGATGGTGCCAAAGTGTATTGTTTCACCTCAAGCAAATAGACCTGTTATGGGTATTGTCCAGGACACACTTCTTGGCTGTCGAAAAATTACCAAAAGGGACACTCTCATTGAAAAGGTGGACTAACAATACTCTCCTTAAACACCTTCTATATTGTATTGTTTGTGTAGTTTTGTACATTAATGTTGTGAAATTTCTGCCAGGATGTATTTATGAACATCTTAATGTGGTGGGAAGATTTTGATGGGAAGGTCCCTGCCCCTGCCATTTTGAAACCAAGACCAATTTGGACTGGCAAACAAGTTTTTAACTTGATTATCCCCAAGCGAATCAATTTAATTAGATTTTCAGCCTGGCATGATGAAGGAGAAAGCAGATTTATTACTCCCGGGGATACTGTGGTCCGGATAGAGAAGGGAGAGCTTCTGTCTGGTATACTTTGCAAAAAAACACTTGGGACATCAATGGGAAGTCTTATTCATATTATTTGGTAAGTTATAAACGTCGCATTACAGTTTCTCTTTTTAGTACACATGTTCTCCTCTGCTAAATAATAACTTTGGTTTAACTGTTTGCAGGGAAGAGGTAGGGCCAGATGCCGCCCGCAAGTTCTTGGGTCATACACAGTGGCTGGTCAACTACTGGCTTCTGCAACATGGTTTCAGTATCGGAATCGGGGATACGATTGCAGATGCAGGTACAATGAAGAAGATTAGTGACACAATATCAAAAGCTCAGGATGATGTGAATGAGCTTATCAAGGAAGCGCGTGACAACAAGTTGGAACCTGAGCCAGGACGCACAATGATGGAATCATTTGAAAATAAAGTGAATCAGGTACTACTGCTGAATGTCCCTTTTTGGTTCTTCCATCATCAGTTCTTTTGGTAGACTTGTTATGACATATCCATTTTCCATGTTAGGTTCTTAACAAGGCTCGTGATGATTCTGGGAGTAGTGCTCAGCAGAGTTTGTCTGAGAGCAACAATCTGAAAGCTATGGTCACTGCAGGCTCAAAAGGCAGTTTCATTAATATTTCGCAAATGACTGCTTGTGTCGGACAGCAGAATGTTGAAGGCAAGAGGATCCCATTTGGTTTTGCTGGTCGTACATTGCCCCACTTCACGCAAAATGACGACAGTCCTGAAAGCCGTGGGTTCGTGAAAAACTCTTACCTTCGAGGCCTGACACCAGAGGAATTCTTCTTCCATGCTATGGGTGGTAGAGAAGGTTTGATTGATACTGCTGTGAAAACTTCCGAGACTGGATATATTCAGAGGAGGCTCGTGAAGGCCATGGAGGACATCATGGTGAAATACGATGGTACAGTGAGAAACTCCCTGGGTGATGTCATTCAGTTCTTGTATGGAGAAGATGGCATGGACGCTGTTTGGATTGAACCACAGAAATTGGACTCCCTCGGGATGAAAAGGGCAGAGTTTGACAATGTATTTCGTTATGAACTGGATGATGAGAACTGGAGGCCCACTTACATGTCGCCTGAAGATGCTGATGTTTTGAAGACAGTTCCTGATATCAGACTTGTGTTTGAGGCAGAGTTTCAGAAATTAGAAGCTGACAGATTACAGCTTGGGACTGAAATTGCCACAACTGGCGACATTACATGGCCTATGCCTGTCAACCTCAAGCGGCTTATCTGGAATGCTCAAAAGACTTTCAAGATTGATTTGAGAAGACCTTCTGACATGCACCCTATGGAAATTGTGGAAGCAGTGGATAAGTTGCAAGAAAGACTCAAGGTTGTCCACGGCGATGATGCCATGAGCACTGAGGCTCAGAAGAACTCTACTCTGCTCTTCAATATCCTGCTCCGTAGCACATTTGCTAGCAAGAGGGTCTTGAAAGAATACAGGCTCACAAGGGAATCTTTCGAATGGGTCATCGGTGAGATAGAATCGAGATTCCACCAGTCTTTGGTAGCTCCTGGCGAGATGATTGGATGCGTAGCTGCACAGTCCATTGGAGAACCAGCAACTCAGATGACGCTGAATACTTTCCATTATGCTGGTGTTAGTGCCAAGAATGTCACCCTTGGCGTCCCCAGGTTAAGGGAGATCATTAACGTCGCCAAGAAGATAAAGACCCCGTCGCTGTCTGTTTTCCTAAAGCCTGAGGTGAGCAAGAAGAAAGAATTGGCCAAGAATGTCCAGTGTGCCTTGGAGTACACTACGCTACGTAGCGTGACCCATGCCACCGAGATATGGTATGATCCTGATCCTCTAGGAACCACCATTGAAGAGGATGTGGAATTTGTCAAGTCATATTATGAAATGCCTGATGAGGATATTGACCCGGATAAGTTGTCTCCTTGGCTACTGCGTATCGAACTGAACCGTGAGATGATGGTTGATAAGAGGTTGAGCATGGCTGAAATTGCAGAGAAGATCAAACATGAATTTGATGACGACTTGTCATGCATATTCAACGATGATAACGCGGATAAGCTCATCCTTCGTATCCGCATTAAAAACGATGACGAAGCTCCAAAACAGGATGAGGATGATGATGTCTTCCTTAAGAAGATTGAGAGCAACATGTTGACTGAGATGGCCCTTGGAGGCATTCCAGATATTAACAAGGTCTTCATTAAAGAGAGGAAGGTGAATAAATTCGATGAAAATGATGGTTTCACTCAAAAATCAGATAACAAAGATAAGAACAAAGGGTGGATGCTTGATACAGAAGGTGTAAACCTCTTGGCCGTGATGTGCCATGAGGATGTTGACGCTACGAGGACAACGAGTAACCATCTGATCGAAGTGATTGAGGTTCTTGGGATCGAGGCTGTCCGCAGGTCTCTCTTGGATGAGCTGAGGGCGGTGATATCTTTTGATGGGTCTTATGTGAACTACAGGCATCTGGCCATTCTCTGTGATACCATGACATACAGAGGTCACCTGATGGCTATTACTAGGCACGGCATAAACCGTAATGACACGGGGCCTCTCATGAGATGTTCTTTTGAAGAAACGGTGGATATCTTGCTTGATGCTGCCATGTATGCAGAATCCGATCACCTGAGAGGCGTCACAGAGAACATTATGCTTGGCCAGCTTGCTCCTATTGGCACAGGAGGCTGTGAGTTGTACCTGAATGACAAGATGCTGGAGCAGGCCATTGAGCTTCAACTCCCGAGTTTTGTTGAAGGCCTGGACTATGGCATGACACCAGCACCTTCACCCATCTCCAGAATGATGTCACCGGTGCCGAGTCCAAATTTCCGGGCTTCCCCCGTTACAGATCATGCTCTTCAGTTCTCGCCATATGTTGGGGGTATGGCTTTCTCACCCGTCCCATCAAACTACAGCACATCCTCTGGGCCAGGAGGACATGGCTACAGTCCCGTCTCTCCAGTATACTCACCACTATCTCCTATTTATACCCCCACATCTCTGAGCTACAGCCCCATATCACCCATCTATGGTCCAGAATCGCCAGTTTATAGTCCAGCATCGCCAGTTTTGAGACCAACATCTCTTCAATACAGCCCGACGTCGCCAGTTTATAGCCCGACATCTCTTGAATACAGCCCGACGTCGCCTGTTTATAGCCGGACATCTCTATCATACAGCCCAACGTCGCCATCTTATAGCCCAACATCTCATGCATACAGCCCGACGTCGCCATCTTATAGCCCAACATCTCATGCATACAGCCCGACGTCGCCATCTTATAGCCCAACATCGCCAGTTTATAGCCCGGCATCTTTTTCATACAGCCCGACGTCGCCATATTATAACCCAACATCGCCATCATACAGCCCCACTTCGCATTCATACAGCCCTACTTCGCCTCGTTACAGCCCGACATCGCCCTCGTACAGCCCTACTTCGCCGAACTATAGCCCTACATCCCCTGCATACAGCCCAACTTCACCTTCATACAGCCCTACGTCACCGAGCTACAGCCCAACTTCACCTTCATACAGTCCTACATCGCCCTCTTACAGTCCTTCGCGTGCTTATTCTCCAAGCAGCCCAATGATGATGAGTCCGTACAGTCAGCTTCCTACAAACTACAGGTATTCATTCTGTTCATAGCTTAGGCATCTGTTAATACATGCATGTCTATGTTTAGCTTGCTTACATCTCTATTTCCGCAGCCTTGCTTCACCGACTTACTCGCCCACCTCACCATCATATGCTGCACAACCAAGTCCATCATACAGCCCGACAAGGTGAGCCCATTCCAATTGAGCATCATCCTTGTTTTAACTTACAAGTATGCTGTTATTGTGACAATCAAGACATGGGTTTCCTAACGCATTGCCTGAGTGTTGCAGCCCATGCACTGCCTCTGGAGGACCTAGCCCAGATTACAGCCTAACTTCCCCCAATTACAGGTAATGTGCATCAAGTTAATCTCTCATCTGCCCATGACTGATGGAAGTGCACCATTTTCTCATTTGACAATTGCAACTTTCATCGTGCAGCCCCAGCACAAGCTACTCCCGGCCATCCACCGAGCCACAAACTAGTGACAAGGACGACGACAAGAGTGCTCCTTGAAGCCACTGGCTCGTGAAAATGGCTGCTGACTGATGCAGAACCACACACTGACACACTAACCTATTCTTATTTCATTGTATGTCTCTGAAACAAGCCTATTATTTCGCTGCACTGCTAAATGCAGCATTCCACTAGTGTTTATGTATGATCCATGTTACTATGAGTGACTCGGTGGACACTCCTGGGCTGTTCAGAATAGGCAAGTCTGTAATGATGTGTTCTCTTACAGAATTCAATGCTAATGTTACCATTAGAGCCCAGCCTTCTTATTTGTCAAAGCTAATGCAGTAACGAAGTGAGTTAATGCTAAGACACCGAATCATCCGTCGCTGCATTAACTTAGTTGTTGAATACTCCCTCCGTCTCAAAATTCTTGTCTTAGATTAGTCTAGATATGGATGTATTTTATACTAAAACGTGACTTGATACATCCGTATTTAGACAAATCTAAGACAAGAATTTTGGGACGGAGGGAGTACATCGATGTCAGGTAAAAGAGAATGAAAAGTGTACTCTTGCAAGAAAAAAATGGTACCTTGCTTCCAGCGTTAGCAGAAACAACTTGCAGGAGCAAGTCAGCGTATATGGCTGTCATCAACTGACAAAAAGGGCAGCACCGGCAGCCGCTGCTTCTTGTCCAATCTATACCTGACATACGCTGAGTTAACTCACTTTTTGATGCCACAGAAAATTACATCCATCGACTGCATTTGCTGCATCAGAACATAAGATAGAAAATTCAAATCATACACATATACACAGAGCTATGCTACTGTAATTTGTAAGACGTGTTATCGGCAGATGCATTCATATCATGGGAGAGGCTATTATGCCTTTTGACATTCCCATAGTTACGATATTTAGATAATACTCCCTCCGTCCCATAATGTAAGACGTTTTTTGACACTACACTAGAGTCAAAAAACGTCTTACATTATGGGACGGAGGGAGTAATAATCTAAATTAGATGTCCATGTGGGTCTTTGTTTAGCATGCTTCACCTTTTACTGACTGTCTTGCTTGTACCAGAAGTACATTCTTACAGAACAGAGCACTGCACTGGAAAATTCGTTGCTAGATTAAAAGAAATTCTTGATTGCCTGCTTAGTTTCATGATTGTACCAAAATTATACTTTCAGATGCCTTAAAGTCACCATACATTAAGAACTCAGATGTGTTAAAGTAGACCTGATCATACATAAAGTTGTCCAAAAGTTTCTGGTGGTGGTTATGTTACACAGGTTTAATATTTGTTAACATACATTTGTCAAAAAAATCTCAAACTGACGAGGTGGAACTGAATTCAAAATTACCTCTTCATCATGATGTGCGGTTGACGCTGCATTTAAACCTTCTCTCTACTACATTTAGTTAAGATTGACCACAGGTATCAAAAACACACAAAATTGGCAAGCAAGCACGACAGACAGTGAACAGAGCAGCAATTCCTCCAAATCAACAGCAATGGTCTAACTAGAAAATGGTTTATTTAGAGTCATCTTAACCAATCCTGGTACAGTCCTGCAAGGCTGCAAAGTTTAGGCTCATTTTTTGTTTTGTACTGCAAAAGAAAAAAAATGGGATCAGCAACATTTTTTTTACCAAAAAGTCAGTAGTGCATAGTACTAATGGGTAGCCAAATAAAGAAGTTCTACAAACTACCAACAAGTTGAAACATTGGAGCTGGACCATATTACCTGCTAAGAATCTCTGAAGCTTAACATTTCAAAAGCCTCCTACCACACCAGGCATAATGTTTCTTCAAAGGTACGGTCAACATAGCCATTGCAGACAGAACTTTAAAGATTTTAATCCTAGCATGCCCATATTTTCTGCATTGCACTACTACTTGTCAAGAACTAGTGGTATTAGGACTTGAAATATATACTTTCTGCATTCTGCAGTCACATGAGTCATAACTTCTCACGCCTTTGTAACCTCTCACGCCTTTGCATCCAGCTGAATCCCTCCTTTCTTCATCGGCGAAACCATGGAGCAAGCCTCCTTCAACCGCCCTGCTTGCGTCAATCCCGATATCATGGGAGAATGCATGACTGTGAGTGCCCTCCATCCACCATCTGATGGAACAAATCCAATCCATGGCTAAACCCACACATTGTTATTGTGGAGGAAAGCCCCAAGCAGAGTGCTGTAGCCTGTAGTTCACGGCATTGCCGCTGGCTTCAGGCCAAGCTGTTCTTTTCTCCTTGAGGAAGTCAGGAGCATCCACGACCGCGCGCGTTCAGCATGAGCGAGTTTGGCCGGGCATTCCATCGAGCGCCCTGAGCGCGGCCGGCTTTGCAGAGCCCGTTGGCAAGCATGCCATACCAGACGACGTCGGGCCGGACGGCGGCGTTGCGCGTGGAGGCAAAGAGCTGGGTCGTGCCAGGGAGGTCGCGCACGCGGGCGAGCGGGGGGTGAACGGAGAAGTGACCGGCGCGGAGGAATCCGGCTGCCTGGGCGGGGGAAGAGCAGGGGCGCGAAAGAAGCCTGGAGAGGAGGCGGACGGAGGTGGGCGGGAGGCGGTGGCACTCGGGGAGCGAGAGGAGGAGCGCGAGGGAGGCGGGGGGTAAGAGCGTGGGAGGGCGCGCGCGGTGAGGAGGAGTGGAGCGCGGCGGCGGGAGAGCGTGGTGGGAGAGAGGAGGCGCATGGAGCGGGCGCGGAACGAGATCGACGGCGATGGGGTCAGAGTCTGCTGACCGCCGATGCGAGACGCCGGACGGAGTGCGGACATGGTTGGCAGCAGTCAGGCGGCGGGGAGGGGCGGCCGGCCCTGGGAAGGGTAGGCCGGTAGGGGGCCGCAAATGACCAATGGTGACCGGGCTCCAGTGAGCTCGTTTTAAAACAAACATACTTCCATATCTCAAAAAAAATTGAAAAAAAATGTACATACAGAAATACTCCCTCCGTCCCAAACTAGAAAAGTTTCATGACATTATACTTTCACATTTTTTTTGAGACAAACATTATACTTTCACAGTGGTGTACAAAAAAATGACAAATATGTATTTTCGAAATGGGCCGACTTTTCTTTTTGTTGGGCCAGCATTTTGTGTTTTTTATAGAGCATACACATCATAATATTTTCAAACGATTTTCTTCATGTTCGTGCGGAAAACACATAAGTTTTCACGGAAATATCTTAGATTTTTTAGACTATTAAATATGTTTCTTTTTATTTTTGAAAAAAAAGCTCTGCCTCCAAAAACTCGCGCTCGGTAGGGGACCTCTAATATGGCGCGGTGTGTGCCATGGGTCATGTGAACGCGCACCCTCCCTCCCCTGGCGCGCCAGTTTGGGTCGGCCCATTTGTGGGGCTGGACGCCCCTTTTTTCTGTTTTTGTTCTATTATATATTAAAACAATTCAGGATTAACAAAAGGTTCTAAAATTTCAAAAATTATGAATTTTGATTAAAAATGTTCGTGATTTCAGAAGAACAGAAATTTTATGAACTTTAATGAACATTTTTTTTATTTTGATGAACAATTTTTATGAGCATTTTTTAACAATGAGGAACATTTTTGGTATTTGATGAACAAATTTTGAATGTAGTGAACATTTTTTGAACTTCATGAACAAAATTTGTATTCAAGAAAAAACAAAATTGATGTAAAATGTTGAATTCAACAAAACAATTAGGAAATTGATGGACAAAATTCGAATTTGATGAACATTTTTCAATTTGATGAGCAAATTTTGAATTTTGAAGAACATTTTTTAAATCCAATGAATAATAAATTGAAATTGATGAATATTTTTTGAATTTTTGACATTTTTTACATTGATGAACATTTTTTGAAATCGATGAACCAAAAATGTTCGCCAATTTGAAAAGAAAATTCAGAAAAAATGTGAAAAAGTAAAGAAGAAAAAAGTGAAAGTAAAAAGGAAAACATAAAAGAAAAAATAAAAAAGAAAGAGAAACGAAAGGAAAAATTCAGCAAATGGGTCAGCCCATACGAAGGCCCGACACATGAGGGGGTGCGCACCAGGTTGCTTGCGGGCGACCGGCGCACCGTATAGGATTGGATGGTAGAAGGTGTCCACTCCCACGGTAACTCTGGCACTCGGCAAGCGTGACAACGGAATCGCAGCGGGTTGGCTATTGTAATAATTCGAGATCGGGGCTTATTATGAGTGGATCATAAGGCCCATAGCTTTTTTAACAAAGGCCCATAGTTAGATGTGTGGATCTCGGGACTAACTAGCCGACGGGCACCCTTTGTGAGGGCCTTGCAGCAGGCACCACGAGTGCACCCTAGCGCGCCACGTCGTGCGTCCAGTTGCCATCATGTGTCACCTATTGGGTGCATCCAGGGAAACACGATTTTTTGTTCTCTGTATATGTTTTCAGGGTTTGTTTTTACTTTTTAGTTTTTGCTTCTCAAAAAAAAGGAAAAACACGGCATGTGGTTGCACGAGAAGCAAAGTTGTATTTCTTGTGGAAGCACAAATTTGATTTTCCGACAAGCACAACTATGCTTCCGACAGAAGCACAGCCTATGCCTTCACGGAAAGCACAGCCGGGCCTCTAAGAGAGCACATATTTGTTTCCACGAGAGGTATAACGGTGCTTCTCAGAAAAGAAAAGGCACAGATGTGCTTCCCTGTAAAAAGGGGAAAGCACCGGTTGTGCTTACGTGAAAAAAGAGAAAAGCACAGATGTGCTTCTACGAGAACCGCAGATATGCTTCTGCGAGAAGCACAATATGTGCTTACCCGAAAAGAAGAAAAGAAACACATCCTATGCCCCCCCCCCCCCATACAAAAAAAGGTGAATACCGCAATTGTGCTTCTGGGCTTCAGTTTTTCTCTTCCGTTTTGTTTTGGTATTCGTTATTCTTTGTTGCCGGTTATTTGTCTTAGTTTTCTCCGGTATTCTTTTTTTGGGGGGGTTTCTTGTTTGTTTTGTTTTTCCATAAAAGTTCATCGAAGGCTATTAACATGAGATCTAGTTTCTAATGTTTCGGAACGGTTTATTCTCTAGAAGGTTCTGGTTATAATGCTCAACGGAATCGTATACTAGGGACCATTAGAACAATCATCATACATAGAGAAATATCGTCATTACATGATTGCCTCAGGGGCATATGTTCAACATATTTTGTCACGAGTGATACTACTAGTGATGCTATTTTTTATATCAAATCCACAGCACACATTGTTAACTTATTGTTACTCAACCAACCATATCTTATAAACATGTTAGATCATTAGAGAGTCATGCCAGCTGTTCAATGTATACTCTAGAAGTTCCTACAATTTTTTTATCTAATCATACATTGCAAACTAGTATTGAGATATTGTTAGGTCATACACTTTAGAGATCCCTAAGGTACTAAAATTTACATGAAAACACCCACATAGACAAGCATATACATGTGCATAGGATAGTCCATGCAATTACCAAAACTAAATTCAAAGAGATGTTCAACTTTGTCATTTATTATTATTTCCTACATCTAATGATATTTGGTTTCAAGATCTTGTTAAGAGGCAGTGGCCTTAAAGAAAAAAACTAGCATGTCTTAAATTTACAACAATTCATGTGTGTTTTAATGATATACTATTACATATGTACAACAAATAATGTTATCACTAATACTTAGCAACATTATTATGTTGCACCAATGCTAACTATGTAATAGAAAATAACTAAATTATGTATAATTATTAAAGTTTTGTATAAACTATTTGTATTGTCATGACACCTTCTATGTCAGGAAGACCTTTTAACATAAAAGAATCTAAATCAAGTTGGCATTTCGCACTTAGCGAGGAATTGTCTTAACTTCCATCGAAGCAACATGTGAGATTAAAGTTGAGAAAATCCTGAACGATTTCATTCCAAAGGAGGATTCAACCTTAAGTGATATTTGATTGCAGGTTACACTAGTGCAGAACCGGGCAATAGCACTGTTCAGAGGTTTTTAGTGCGGTTCCATAACCGCACTAAAGTGTGGGCATTAAAGCCCCTCTTTAGTACCGGTTCAGACGAACCGGTGCTAAAACAAACCACGTGGCATGAGCCAGCTCCGGGCTCGAGTTTTAGTACCGGTTGGTAAGACCAACCGTACTATAAGGTTTAGGGGTTTTAGTTTTATGATTTCTTTTCATTTAATTTTGTGTTTCCATTTTAATTCTTTTTCGCTTGCTGGTATTTTACGATACTACACATTGTACACGTTATATATATATATATATATATATATATATATATATATATATATATATATATATATATATATATATATATATATATATATATATATATATATATATATATATATATATATATATATATATATATATAAATAGAATTTCTAGTAGAACCAATCATGCATATATATATCATCAATGTCTCACAAACCACCATATTAATTAATTCACACATACACACATGTATAGCTATATACAATTTCTCCTACATATGCATGTTGCCTTCGGAGCCAGTGGCATTAGCCTAATTGGTGCCTTCGGAGCATGATGACAATTGGAAGTGGTTTTCATGGGGGCGGTAGCGGGTAATAGTATTCTCCCTTCGGATTTATGACCTGGTCGAGCAAAAATCCCGCTATTTCCTCTTGAAGTGCTTCTACGCTCCGCTTTCTAGGAGCTTCTCCGCACCTCATTGAACTGTTAAGAAGGAGATCAATTTGCATGTGTATTAGTTGTGTGACTAGATATCGATAATGGTGTAAAAATTGTGAATAGTGTTCTGACAAGCGTACCCATTCCTGTCTTTGAGATCTGCTCCTTTCGGACGCCATCATGCGAATGTTCTCGCAAACGCAGAATGCACAGATCAGTCCCTTGCGCCGCTTCAGGCCTTTACGAGAATGGAATTTGATCAGATAATAATTAATCAAGCATGATAATTAAAGAGATGGCAGCTAGCTAGCTAGCTAGTACTACTTAATTACTTACCTTGGGTCGAAACCATTTAAGCTTTTTTTCATTCGCCTTCCGTGACGCTGATGAACCTTGCCCAAGCCCTGCCCGCCGACAAAGAAAATGAATAAAGGGGTTATTAAATAGTTCATATCATGAAATGACGAACTAAATAGGCCGAGATATATAGTTAATAATGATTGAAATTACCTGTTGACTACAAGATGTTATAGTCAGTATTTGCTTTGAGTAGTGAGTCCAGTATTTCAACTGTTCCAGCGTCAACTTTAATGATACACAAGATCCAGTGAAATCTGCATGCACACACGTTTGCATGTCTTAATTAAGCGGGCATATGTAAGCAAAAACATGTAGCTAGCTAGTAGGAAAAAACAGAGAATTTATAGTACAAGACAGTGTGACTCACTGGAAGTTGTAAGGAAGTAGTATATCTTCATTGTATTTGAGGCGCTTCAAGAACTCTAGCATGTTGTCCTCTACAGCCTTTTCATGATGTGGATTTATTAGCCATGTGTATTCATTAACGGTGTTTGGGTCAATGAACCCAATGCCAAAGCGTCCACCTTTTCTCATTTCATACATCTTCATCCTGCATAATACCACAGAAAAGAATATAGTGAGGATAATTACAGGTAATGATTGATCAAAAGGATCACTACAGCTAGCTTGAGACTTAAATTACGAGAAAGAAATCACTTACGATGACAGTAACCGATTTATAGATTTGTCGAAAAGTGCGTCTTGATTGTATAACTGAAACAGTTCAGAATACTCAACGGACAGAGCTTTCTCATGGAAGTAATGCTCGTCCTTGACATTCACCATGAGGGACAATCGATTGAAATCTTGGTAATGTTCATGTACCATTGATGCAATTCATACATTCTCGCTGGGAGGTTCTTGACCTTGTCCTGCTCGACCAAAGGTTGGCCCTGGACATATTTCCGTTTTATTTCATCCTCTGTAAGCACAGGCATGGGCTCGATCTCGAGGAGTTGTCCAACAGTGATGTTGAGAACTTCAGCCTGCATTATATGGTCCTTGGTTATTACCACATTGCCCACCTCGAACATAAACTGTTTGCCCACAATAATATTACGCCACAGATCGTCATCGCGTGTTGTTGGCACAACAAGCGAGGGATCGATTATACGCCTGTTCTCCCAAATGGGGAATGGTTTTCCGCATTTTTGACAGCTGCTTGTTGTTTGCTCGATCCCGAGCTCGCCTCCTTACGTAGACGTGCTCGATTTAACTTCCTGATGTGGCGCTCATAGTCTGTGTCAACAGGCTTGGGAGCTGGTGGTTGAGCCATATGAATGAAGTGGTCAATCGTTTCCTCAAGCACTTTCTCCCTTGGCGGCGGTGGCGGTTTCGGTGCAAAATGGGCTTCCACCTCGGCCTTCGATATGGCTGCGTTTTCCTCCTCGGACTTGTCATAAGGCCTCTGCGGAAGGCGTGAGGCTTGGACCATATTTATATCGCTTGCCTTCGCTGTATTTCTGTACTACCTCGACTCATACCGCTCACGCACCATAGCTGCGGGTGTCTCTTCTGCGATTGCCGAGGCGGCGGAGATGGCTGACGGGCTGAGTTGGACGAGGAGGAGGGCTGAAGCTGTGCTGACTTGGAGGAGGAGTGGCTGAGGTTGTGCGGACTTGGAGGAGGAGGGACGTCTGACGCTGTGGCGGACTTGGAGGAGGAGGAGGGCTCGACACTTTGCGGACTTGGAGGAGGAGTGGCTCGACACTTTGCGGACTTGGTGGACTTGCAGGAGCGGAGTCTGCTGACTCGGTGGCGGACTTCGACGAGGAGTCGGCCGACGCGTGTCGGTGGCCTTCAAAGATGATGCAATCCTTTTTCCATAGGATGATACGATGTTTGGCCTCTCCGAGAAAGTGCTCGTCGTCACCTCCGGGAATGTCAAGTCAGTAGCTCGAATATGGGTCCACCACCTCATCAACCAAGACACGAGCATAGCCCGCTGGAATCGGGTTGCAATGGAAGGTTGCCTCGGGGATTTGTAAAAGAAACGCGTCCGCCACCGCCATGGATATGTTCTTCATTTTGACGTGTAGCTCGCGATTAGTGTTCTCCGTGATGTCATCCACGGGTATCTATCCAACATTGCGTCGTCTGGGCGGAACCCACGCCGCTTCTCGGCATGGATGGGGCGGTGCTATCCAATGCTGGATCATTCGCTAGCTGCTGCAGCTCTTTGAGACCCCTTTGCCGGGTAAGTGAGTCGATCTGCTCCTGCTGCCGCTGGAATTTGACTGCCAATTCCGCTTGACTTGCTTCTAGGCCTTGAAGGCGTTCATAGTCCCGCTTCCTCTACTCCTCCATCTTCCTCTTCTTCTCCTCCACAATCTTATTTCTCGCACGGGTTCTGTAGTCGGTGTTCCAGTCTGAAAACCCCTCATACCACGGAATAGCGCCCTCGCCTCGTGTTCTTCCCGGGTGTTCAGGATTTCCCAAGGGCACGCGTAAGCTCGTCGTTTTCTCTGTTGGGCTGGAACACCCCCGATCGTGCCTCTTCTATTGCAACAAGTATCGCATCATCGGCTCCCTTCAGACTTGCCCTCGTCAAACATTGCTGTCTTGGGTCCAACTCCCCCATGCGCATAGAACCAAGTCCTGCACTGGGGCCAGCTCTTAGTAACCGGAGTGACACCGCATCCTCCATCTTCTCTTTCTCGACTTATCCCACTTAGGCATTGCCACCGCGATAGCCACCGCCCCACTTATGGAATTTATCCTTTTTTCGCATTCTTCTTGTTTATTCTCGACCGTTCCTTAGCTAATTCCAAATCCTTGAATTTCACGAAATCGTCCCAATGAGCACGTTGGTTCTCTAGTGTTCCCTCGAATCTGGAGTCTTCCTTCCTCCCTTGACGATTTGTCCCATTCACGATTCTTGTGGTTCTTGACCGCAACCGCCATCTTCCTAAGAGCAGCGCCCTTGACTTTCTGCACATCTCGCTACGTGAAATGATCTGGTAGGGTGAAATGTTCCATGAGAGTATCCCAAAGCAGATCTTTTTGTCGCTTGTACGGGTGGTGGCCCCTTACTACCGGTTTGTGCCACGACCGGTATTAAAGGGGTGCGGCCTTGCAGTCTTGGTCGGCAAGTTTAGTCCCACCTCGATAGCCGAGGGGCGACCCTGACCGGTTTATAAACCCCGCATGGTCGCTCTCTCGAGCTCCTCTCCAAAGCAGGCCCACTGGGCCTACGTGTTCTTTGTTGCCAGTGGGCCACTTGGCCTTTATGGGCCTGCATCCCGGCCCAACAACAGGTTGGGTTTCTAGTCGATGCAGGCCGCTCTGCCTAGTAGGCGGGCTTTTTATTTTTTGCTTTATTTTTTTGTTGTTTTTTTTTGTGTATTTAGAGTTTCTTTGTGAATATTTTTCTTTAGGTACAAAAATTACAAACTTTCATTAGTGCCCGTAGTTTTCAAATTTGAATAGTTTAAATTTTGAATTATTTGAAATTAGTGTGAATCACTAGTTTGTGAATAACTTAACTTTAAAAATCAGTAAAGGCATGAAAGAATTTGTTTGCACATAAAATTTCTTCGCTTTCAAATGCCAAAACACATAACTACCCTAACTATTACAGAGATTCCCCTCGGGTGTGAAACACGTAAGAAAGTGATGATAGTGAAGCCGATCACATCCCAGATCTTTGGGTGTGAAACTTTTTCTTCACGTGTGTCCCTTTGCGCCAGTAACCATGGAAAATCTTCATCATTTAACGGGATGCTCGGGTCAATATTCACTGTGAATGGAACAATTTCATCAAACTTTTCATAATCTTCCGACTTGTCTGTCTTGTCATCCACTCCCACGATGTTTCTCTTCCCGAAAGAACTATGTGCCGCTTTGGCTCATCGTGACGATGCATTCGCTTCCTTATCTTTTCTTTTTCTTGGCCCGGTAGACATGTCCTTCACATAGAAAACCTGTGCCACATCATTGGCTAGGACGAATGGTTCGCTCAGACACGCAAGATTGTTGAGATCCACTTTGTTGTCATTCCGCATCGCGGGTCTTCCATTACCCGCCTCGTGTCATATTGACCCATTTGCACCAAACAAAGGGACCTTTAAACCACGCCGATAGTCAAGTTCCCATATGTCCTGTATATAACCATAATATGTTTCCTTTCCGGTCTTGGTTTCTGCATCAAAGCGGACACCACTGTTTTGGTTGGTGCTCTTCTTATCTTGGGCGATCGTGTAAAATGTATTACCATTTATCTCGCACTTTTGAAAGTCATTATATTCAAGATGGTAATCGGGACAGCAAGTACAGGTCATCTTCAATAGAGGTGTCATGCATGGTACGTGTTCGCAACCAGTGGCGAAACTCCCGGTTTGTTCACGTAATCCAGTCATCGACCGCTCCGGTGTTTGGAGCGTAGCAAATTCTTTTGTTCATCCATATACGGAGCCACCAAGGCGGAATTCAGAGAACTGCGTGAGTGTGCTTCAAGAGAGAATGTCCGTCCATACATATTATTTGTTCCCCTCCTAGCGTGCCTTTTTCCATCCAGTCGCCCTTATGCCGCGATTCAGAACACCAATCGGCTTAAGGTCAGGAATAAAGTCAATACAAAACTCAATGACCTCCTCATTTTGATGGCCCTTGGAGATGCTTCCTTCATCCTAGCACGGTTATGAACATATTTCTTTAAGACTCCCATGAACCTCTCAAAGGGGAACATATTGTGTAGAAATACAGGACCCAAAACGTTAATCTCTTCAAGATAGGTGAACTAGGACGTGCGTCATGATGTTGAAGAAGGATGGTGGGAACACCAACTCAAACCGACAAGACATTGCACCAAATCATTCAGAACCTTGGTATGATTTCTGGATCGATTACCTTCGAGAGATTGCATTGAGAAATGCACATAGCTTCACAATGGCTAATCGAACATTTTCCGTAGAAGCCCCTCAATGCAACCGAAGCAGCTATGTCATAATCACGTGGCAGTCATGAGACTTTAGGTTCGGAACTTTTCTCTGCCATGTTTATTATTCCCTTATATTCGACGAAGCCGATGGTACCTTAATATCGAAAGGCATTCAAAGAAGATTTCCTTCTCTTCTTTGGTAAGAGCGTAGCTTGCATGACCCCGATGTATGCCGCCTTCTCCGTGCATACGTTGCTGGTCCTCCGTGCCTCGGTGTATCTTTTGTCTTCCCATACACGCCCAAGAAGCCAAGCAGGTCACGCAAAGATTCTTCGTCACGTGCATCACGTCGATTGCGGAGCGGACCTCTAGGTCTTTCCAATATGGCAGGTCCCAAAATATAGATTTCTTCTTCCACATGGGTGCGCGTCCGTCAACGCCCTTCGAACAGGTTGTCCGTCAGACCTTTCCAAATATCACCTTCAAATCCTTGACCATATCATGTACATCAGCACCAAGACGGTGGCGAGGCTTCGTCCGTGATCCGCCTCACCTTTGAAATGCTTGCCTTTATTTCTTACGGATGCCCGCTCGGAAGAAATCGACGATGTCCTGTACTCATTCTTCTTACAACTATTCAAATATATACCGTCGGTATCATCCAAATAGTGCGTGCATCCGCGTATCCCTTGTTTGTCTGTCACGAAAGGTTACCGAGAGCAGGCCAATCATTGATGGTCATGAACAACAACGCCTTTAGGTCAAATTCTTCCCCATGTGCTCATCCCACGCATGTACACTGTTCCATTCCACAGTTGTAAGAGTTCTTCAACTAATGGCCTTAGGTACACATCAATGTCGCTTGCCGGGTTGCTTAGGGCCTTGGATGAGCACGGCATCATAATGAACTTCCGCTTCATGCACAACCAAGGAGGAAGGTTATACAAACATAGAGTCACAGTGCCAGGTGCTATGGTTGCTGCTCGCTCCCCAAAAGGATTAATGCCATCTGCGCTTAGACCAAACCATACGCTCCTTGCGCCATCTGCAAACTCCTTCCGTATTTCTTTCGATTTTTCTCCACTGCGACCCGTCGTGGTACTCTCAACTTTCCATCTTTCTTACGGTCTTCTTCGTGCCATCGTGATCGCTTTGGCATGCTCTTTGTTTTGGAACAAACATTTCAACCGTGGTATTATAGGAGAATACCACATCACCTTGGCAGAATCTTCTTCTGGGCGCCGCCTCGACATCACCGAGTCATCGCGCCGATCTTATAGCGCAATGCACCACATACCGGCAAGCGCTCAAATCCTCGTACTCACCGCGGTAGAGGATGCAATCATTAGGGCATGCATGTATCTTCTGCACCTCTAACCCTAGAGGGCGACAGCCTTCTTTGCTTCAGACGTACTCTCGGGCAATTCGTTGTCCTTTGGAAGCATATCCTTTATCACTACCAAAGAACTTTCCAAATCCCTTGTCAGATACACCATTCTCTGCCTTCCATTGCAGCAATTCCAGTGTGGTGCCCAGCTTTTTCTTGTCACCTACGCAATTCGGGTACAACAATTTTTTGTGATCCTCTAACATGCGCTGCAACTTCTTCTTCTCCAAATCACTTGCGCAGTTTCTCTTTGCATCAGCAATGGCCCGACCTAGATCATCAACGGGCTCATCTGATGCCTCTTCTTCAACTTCTTCCCGCATTGCCGGCTCAGCTTCTTCCCGCATTACCGGCTCAGCTTCTTCCCCCATTGTTGTATCATCGTATTCAGGGAACCCATGGCCAGGATAGCTGTCGTCGTCCTCTTCTTCTTCATTGTCTTCCATCATAACCCCTCTTTCTCCGTGCTTGGTCCAAACATTATAGTGGGGCATGAAACCGACTCAAACCGTGGACGGAATGGTTCTTGACGAGAGTAATTGCAACCATTCTTACAGCCAGCACATGGACAAGGCATAAAACCATCCGCCCGCTTGTTTGCCTCAGCCGCAAGCGTAAAAGTATGCACGCCCTCAACGAACTGGGAGAGCATCGGTCATCGACATCCATTGCCGCTCATCTTCATTACACAACAATCGAATAGACCAAATTAATACAAGTTCATACATAAAGTTCATACAACACTTAAATGCAACAAACAAATAACTCTCTAGCTAAAGCATTTAAATGCAACAACAAATGCGATCAAGATCGCAACTAAGGTAACAATTGATCCAACAGCATAATGATACCAAGCCTCACTATCGATGGCATATTTTCTAATCTTTCTAATCTTCAAGCGCATTTTCTCCATCTTGATCTTGTGATCATCGATTTACATCGGCAACATGCAACTCCAATTCCATCTTCTCCCCTCAATTCTTTTCAATTTTTCTTTCAAGTACTCGTTTTCTCTTTCAACTAAATTTAACCTCTCGATAATAGGGTCGGTTGGAATTTCCGGTTCACATACCTCCTAGATAAAAATATCTAGTCAACTTGATGGGCATAATTTGTCATAAACACGAAATGCAACAAATAGTTTTAAAAGAGAATATACCACATCCGAATCATAACAAGGACGAGGGCCGACGGGGACGGATATCAAAACCATGGCACTATGTATAACAAACAACCTACGGGTAAGATAATTATACGAGTAACTATATATCCAAATCACACAAACATCAATTTTTTATATAAAATTTCATGAACAAGAGGCTCACCACAAGGTGGTGCCGGCGATCGACAGTGGTTACGACGGAGATTTAGAAGGCACTAAGTAAAACACACCTACATATGCAAACTAAGTGTTATTTTGACCTCAAATTGCATATAAATCAAATACTACCACATATAATTCCTCCCAAATTACTAAAACCCACAATTAATCACTATATAAACCAATGCAAGAGCTAATCTAGCAATGAGAGATGAAAGGACAAAGTTGCTAACCTTGGTGATCATTTGAATGGATGGGGCTCAAATCTTGACAAATTTGGGGCAAATTTTGTGATGAACTTGAGAGGAAGAAGGAAGAACAGAGAGAGGGAGAGGGAAAGGGGAAGAACATAGTGCGGGTGGATGAAGGGTTTATATAGGGCGATTTTAGTACCGGTTCGTGCCACGAACCGGTACTAAAGGTGCTGGAAGGGCCCCACTCGACAACATCCTCGCCACCACTTTTTTAGTACCGTTCGTGGCACGAACCGGTGCTAAAGGTTCGCCACTAACCGGTACTAAAGAGCTCCTCCCGCCTAGCCGTTGGAAACGGCACTAATGGACACATTAGTGCCGGTTCTGTTACAAACCGGGACTAATGTGTCTCACATTTGACCCTTTTTCTACTAGTGTTAGGATATAAAAACTTAAGGAATATATGAATAAGGGTGGGAAATAAATCAATAAAGAGAAGAACAATAATAGACAGTTCAGTATTAGTCTTGTTTTACTTTTGTTGTCTCGAGCATTGATTGTAGTTGGTTTGCTTTCCGAAATGACATTTTGCTAATACAACATCAAAATCGGAAATTGCTAACGTGTGTTGATTGTAACTAGACTTTTATTATAGCAAATTGTACATGGAATAGATGTACGGAGAAAGCATCGGTGCATCCCAAGACTTACAAACTTTTGCTCACAAAAATGTTGAAATAGGGGGTGAAGGGATTATATGTAATTACTTGTTAGTCCTAAAGGGGCTATGTGGTAAATACCATTGTTGGGTGTGTCGGTCTTCTTTTGCAAATAGCATGTAAAAGGTTGCGCTGACGGGAATCTAGTCCATACAAATTGCATCCAAAAGGTTGCGCTGAGGTTTCCAAAACTCCACTAAAGAGGTGCTTTTCACATGATATTTTCTCTTAATCATAGGCTACTGCAATGTAGCTAGGTTAAGGTATTGCATGGACTGACGGATGTGCACATACGCGTGTATATGGCCATTGGTTGCTGGTATGTGTGTTAGCCGTTATGTACTTATGTTAGTCGTCCCTTGATCAGATCAACATTTGTCTGCATATGCGAATCAGCCTTGCCTGCCACGCCGTGGCACCCCGATCCGCATGGAGCAGGGGGCCTTCAGACGTCACCTGTGATAACACCGACGACGACAGTCCATGATACAACATTCGTGTACAAGAATATTCATCAAATACCTATGTATATAATTACATCAGTGATGAATATAATCTTCTGGCATAGCCCTAAGGCTATTTACATGGCAGCGGAAGTCTAATTAAATGGCGGCGGAAGTCTTGGCAGCATAACACTCTGGCTGGGCTCCACAACTCACAGGACTACCAAGATTACGGCCTAGCACGACGGAACAACAAACAAATCAGGTACGACCTACAAAACTGGCATGACACGCCAGGTCAGTACATTGAATGTACTTGCAAGACAACCAAATACATAGCATCCAAACAAGCAGAAGACAAAGCAGGAACCAAGCGAATGGAACAACCTAGCTCATATCAGAAACTAAGCATGGCATAATATCAACCCAAGACATAAATCAAACTAACATCATGACATCTACTAGCATGGCAACAACATGGTATAGCAAGTTTATTTCTAACATGGCAACAACAAAACATAGCACATCATCTCAATCATATCAATCAAAGCATGGCATGGCATCATGAAACTATGCTGAAAATAAACTACCAATCATATCAAATGCAGACATAGCATGTTAACTGTATGCAACTGAGGGAGTCCTGGATTAGGGGGTGTCCGGATGGCCGGACTATAACCTTTGGCCGGACTCCTGGACTATGAAGATACAAGATTGAAGACTTCGTCCCATGTCCGGATGGGACTTTCCTTGGCATGGAAGGCAAGCTTGGCGATACGGATGTGTAGATCTCCTACCATTGTAACCGACTCTGTGTAACCCTAACCCTATTCGGTGCCTATATAAACCGGAGGGTTTTAGTCCGTAGGACGAACAACAATCATACCATAGGCTAGCTTCTAGGGTTTAGCCTCTCTGATCTCGTGGTAGATCTACTCTTGTACTACTCATATCATCAATATTAATCTAGCAGGAGTAGGGTTTTACCTCCATCGAGAGGGCCCGAACCTGGGTAAAAACATCGTGTCCCTTGTCTCCTGTTACCATCCGCCTAGACGCACAGTTCGGGACCCCCTACCCGAGATCCGCCGGTTTTGACACCGACATTGGTGCTTTCATTGAGAGTTCCTCTGTGTCGTCATATTTAGGCCCGATGGCTCCTCCGATCATCAACAACGATGCGCTCCAGGGTGAGACCTTTCTCCCCAAACAGATCTTCGTATTCGGCGGCTTTGCATCGGGCAATTAAGCAGGCCATCCGGAGCAGATCGAAAAGCTATGCCCCGCCATCGTCAGATTTGGAAGTTTGAACTACATCGCGACATCCGCGGAGACTTGATCTTTGACGGATTCGAGCCACAAAGCGCGCCCAGATCATCACGAGGTGCATGATCTAGCTCGTCGCGGACACCGCCCCGAGGTCGCACGAGTCCGCTCCGACCTTTAGCTCGGAGCCGACCGCGTCGATCGAGGAAGGGTGGCTGGACACCGCCTCGGGGGCTGCGATCTCTACGGCGATTGAGCCATACACCTACCCTGTCCTTTGCGAAGCTCGTAACTCCAAGGTGCCAGACTCCTCTCCAGACTCCGAGCCTTCCGCGCCCTTGCCAATCGAATCCGATTGGGCGCCGATCATGGAATTCACTGCCGCGGACATTTTTCAGCACTCGCCGTTTGGCGACATTCTGAATTCACTAAAGTCTCTCTCTTTATCAGGAGAGCCCTGGCCGGATTATGGTCAGGAAGGTTGGGATGCAGACGACGAAGAAAATCAAAGCTCACCCACCACCCACTTCGTAGCCATTGTCGATGATTTAACCGACATGCTCGACTTCTACTCCAAGACATCGACGGTATGGACGATTTATGCAGAGACGACCAAGAACCAGCACCCATGTGGCAATCGGAAGGCCACCTCATCATACGACATATACATGGTGGACATCCCAAAAGATGGGAATGGCGATGGAACAGCGGAGGATGACCCCTCCAAGAAACAGCCTAAGCACCGGCATCAGTGGCGCCGCTCTAAATCCCGCCACAACAAAAACGGTGATTCCGCACGGAGACAATAACAGCCCTGACAAGGCCGAAGACAACCCTCCAAAGCAAGATTCAGCGCAGGAGGATGGAGAAGCCAGCCCTCATGAGAGAGCGGCGTAAAAAGAGGTAGAGGACGATAATTACACGCCTCCCTCCGAAGATGAGGCAAGCCTCGACGACGACATTAAATGCTGTGCCCGAGGATCCCATCGAACAAGAGCGTTTCAAACGCAGGCTCATGGCCACGGCAAGCAGCCTCAGGAAAAAGCAGTAACAACTTAGAGCTGACCAAGATTTGCTAGCTGACAGATGGACTGAAGTCCTTGCGGCCGAAGAGTATGAACTCGAGCGCCCCTCCAAGAGCTACCCAAGACGCAGGCTGCTACCCCGATTAGAGGAGGAAGGACCCTAACCTACATCACCAGTGCATGATATGGCTGACCAGCCACCTCGTGGCCGCGACAGAGAGGCCTCTCGGCCCTCAACTCAAGCCGCATCCCGTCGCCGCTCAAAAAATACAAAGGCGCGGGGAAATGCGCCAGACCTGCGAGATATATTGGAGGACAAGGCAAGGCAGACAAGATCAATCTATGGATCGCGTGGGCGCCCCACGACACGTGACGATAACCGTCACGCCGGATATGGCAATTCCGGCCGGGCCGAACACAGTAGACAAAGCTCATTTGAGCTGCGTCGTGATATAGCCCAATACAGAGGCGCCGCACACCCACTATGCTTCACAGATGAATTAATGGATCATCAAATCCCTGAGGGTTTCAAACCCGCAAACATTGAATCATACGATGGCACAACAGATCCTGCGGTTTGGATCAAGGACTATCTCCTTCACATCCACATGGCCCGTGGTGATGATCTACACGCCATCAAATACCTCCCACTCAAGCTTAAAGGACTAGCCCGGCATTGGCTTAACAGCTTGCCAGCAGAGTCAATTGGTAGTTGGGAAGACCTGGAAGCCGCATTCCTCGACAATTTCCAGGGCACATATGTGCGACCACCAGACGCCGATGACCTAAGCCACATAATTCAGCAGCCAGAGGAATCGGCCAGTCAATTCTGGACACGGTTCCTAACCAAGAAAAATCAAATCGTCGATTGTCCGGATGTCGAGGCCCTTGCAGCCTTCAAACACAACATCCGCGATGAGTGGCTTGCCCGACACCTAGGACAGGAAAAGCCGAGATCCATGGCAGCCCTCACAACACTCATGACCCGCTTTTGCGCGGGAGAGGACAACTGGCTAGCTCGTAGTAACAACATGACCAAGAGCCCTGGTAATTTGGATACCAAGGACAACAATGGAAGGTCACGTCGCAACAAACACAAGCGTCGCATTAACGGCGATAATGCTGAGGATACGGCAGTCAATGCCGGATTCAGAGGCTCTAAACCCGGCCAGCGGAAAAAGCCATTTAAAAGAAATACTCCGGGCCCGTCCAATTTGGACTGAATACTCGATCGCTCGTGCCAGAAACATGGCACCCCCGAAAAGCCAGCCAATCACACCAACATGGATTGTTAGGTGTTCAAGCAGGCAGGCAAGTTAAATGCCGAAAACAATGACAAGGGGCTGCATAGCGATGACGAGGAGGAGCCCCGGCCGCCGAACAATAGAGGACAGAAGGGCTTCCACCTGCAAGTGCGGATGGTGAACATGATATATGCAACCCACATACCCAAAAGGGAGCAGAAGCGTGCACTAAGGGACGTATATGCGATGGAGCCAGTCGCCCCAAAGTTCAACCCATGGTCTTCCTGCCCGATCACTTTTGATCGAAGGGACCACCCCACTAGCATCCGCCATGGCGGATTTGCTGCATTGGTTCTAGACCCAATCATTGACGGATTTCACCTCACTAGAGTCCTAATGGACGGCGGCAGCAGCCTGAACCTGCTTTATCAGGATAGAGTGCGCAAAATGGGCATAGACCCATCAAGGATTAAACCCACAAAGACGACCTTTAAAGGCGCCATACCAGTGTAGAGGCCAATCAGACAGCTCGCCACACACTTGAAGTGGTCTTGGATCCCCGATAACTTCCGAAGCGAGGAGTTAATCTTCGACATAGTCCTGCTCATGCAGCGGCTATCACGCATCGCTTTCGGACGAACCGCATTTACCAAAGTTCAACGCGTGCCGACACGCATATCTCAAGCTCAAGATGCCAGGACCTCGAGGAGTCATTACGGTCAATGGAAACACGAAGCTCCCTCCGGACGGAGGAGCATACGGTGGCCCTCGCGCGAAGTACAAAGCAGCCTCTAAGGCAATTCTCGAGTCCGCTATTAAACGTCCGGACACCGCTAAGCGCCCAGAGTAACCTAGAACAAGACTGCTCGCACGCCCGAGCACGCATAGCAATGCGCCCAAGCCCCAGCCCTCGCGAAATTGCGAACCAGTACTACGCGTACATAATTACGCTCTTGAAATACCATGTGCATAGGGGAGGGCACGACCACGGCATGCCTGCACGCGGCTCAACCGCACTGTGGGCTCCCAATTGTGTCATTCTTTTCTTCTCTCTTTTTACTTTCAGGACTCCGCTCTCACGAAGCCCTGTCCGCATTAGAATCGCCAACACACGATGCAACAGCCAGGGAAGCGTAAAGCTACGCCGAGTGTCCAGGTGGTCTCTATTACGAGCAATATATCTGTTTTACACACCATCCCGCGGCTTACCCCTGGAGGGAGACATGTTAAGAAGTCCCATTCCTTTCTTATCGCACTATTTGTATCGTTCTGCTCTTACTGCAGCCCTTTAGAATAAACAATATATAGCTTCTGCCTATTATTGAATTCCCTTTTTCTATATATATATATGTGTGTGTGTGTGTGTGTGTGTGTGTGTGTGTGTGTGTGTGTGTGTGTGTGTTCGTTTATGACATTGTGCAACCGTACACTTTGGTACGGGCAATACACCAGGGGCTTAAGTACCCCATAATATGGTGTGATAAGTCCGAACACTTTCACAAGTGCGGCACCCTGAACTTATAGCATTATATGTATCGGCTCCGAATCATGTCTTGGGTCAATAGTTGGGTTTGCCCGGCTCCCATGTTTTGGTACCTTATGTTCCGTTATATCGGTAAGGTAGCGCTAGGAGAACCACTGCGATTGTGCCCCGGTTGAGCTGGGTTAAGCACCTCAGTGGAGAAAGCTAAAACTGACCGTCATGATAGGGCGAGAGCCGGTCGCTGTTCGAGAGGTTTTCGAGTCCCTAAAGACTTATGCCGCTTAGAGCGAGGAGCCGGCATTGTCCGGCCTAAGGCGTGGATAGCGCCCCAAACTCGGTCTTCCGAATACTAGGGGCTTCGCCGAAATTTAAAATTATAGAATTCTATGGCTAAGTGAGAGTGTTCAAGCATTATAGTCCGGTTGCCTTGTTCGCTGTGCTGAGCGCCTCCCTCGAAGGACCCAAGAATGGGAAAAAGAGCGCTCAAGTTTATCCCAATACCCCAAAGACTCGTGGCATGGGGGTGAAGCCGACGACTCGCCATCTCTCAAATTTAATAAACGGCCGCATGAAGGTAATATTTTAAATTCAACAGTGTTGCTCAAAGGCATATGAACAAGTTTTCAGCGTGCATGATAACAAATGCGAGTCTACTAAAAATTATATCTTTGGAGCATTCATCCGCTATAAGGCGGGCACCCTTCAGACGCCTCATAATACATTTTAGGCTTATGATGCTCCTTCTTCGGTGGTGGTCCGTCCGTCACAAGCTTCTCGGCGTCCATCTTGCCCTCAAAGGCACCTTAGCAAGGGCAAGGGCCCTACGGGCACCTTCGATGCAGACGAGCGCTGATGACTTCAACCCATGGATCAAGGCCCACCAGCCGCCTCACCAGCCCAAGTAGCTCCTGTGCATGGCTTCCTTAGGCCACACCCGAACTATGAGGCCCTTCATGGCCTATTCGCCACCTTATGGAGCTCGACCAGCTGCTTCAGCTGGTCGCTATGGGCACTGGTGTCCGCCTCAAGATACCGAGACCAAAACACCTTGTCCGTCGAGCTTCCCTCCTCGGCTCGGTAGAATGCGGCAGCATCAGCCACATCAAGGGCAGATCTGCGAATGCTCCCGGAGAGCTCCGGATTCGGTAAGTAATGATAATTCACTTTCACATGCTTGCTTTGCATATAGAATGCCTTACCCGCCGCTATCTTCTTCATCGCCTCAATCTCTGGAGGGCTTTTTGGGCTTCGCCTTAGCGGCCTTGGCGCTTTCAAGGGCGAGGCGAGCTCGAACTCTCAAGTCTTGAGTCACGCCCAAACTCTCATGTTTTTCCACGAGCCTGGAGCTCTTGCCGCACCTCCGCCACCCGCGCCTCCCCGCTTCTCTCGCTCGGGTGCCTCATGCTGCATTGCTTTCGCCTTGGACACCGCTTCCTTCGTGGTCGCCACCTCGTCGTGGCACCTGCAATATCCACGTTATTCCTATCATTTTTTGCAAACACATCTTTTAAATATTCCCATAAGGTATTACTTGCCTTCTTTATCCTCGAGCTGCTTTTTGGCAAGTCCGAGCTCGTTCTCGGACTGCTCGAGGCTCGCTTCAATGCACCAACCTCCGCATCGGTCTGGCAGAGGTCGATGCGCAGCCTGCATTCCCATATTGACATACTTATGTTAGACTCTCATATATCTTTTAGATCCCCAGCTCGCTATTTCTTTCCAAACACCAAACCGAGCATCGTGGGCTACCGTCTATGCGTAATATTTTACATATCTTAAATACATACCTCAAAGCCTGTTAGAAGGCTGGCACGAACTTCACAGCCCGCTCTTGGCGGATGAACTTCTCGGATCACCGCACTCATAACAATGCGGTGCTCTCGTCGATGGAAGCGCCGTTAAGCGCCTCCATCAAATCATTCGGTGCCTCCGGTTGCACGGAGGTCACCGGCGTCGCAGTCTTGCCCTTCTTACGAAGGGGTCGCCTGTCGGACTCCGGAACCACTGAAGGTTCCGGTACGGAGTCCGGCATAGGGCCGGACTTAGAGCCCTTTGGGGTTTTATCCCCTTTGATCCCGGGTTCCGGGAGGTCGCCTTGCGGCGCCTCCGTAGCCACCACCTCCTGGCTGGGCCCCTTTTGGGACTCCACCCCGGCGTCATCCGCGGCGGGAGGAGACGAGGCGGTTGGAAGTGAGGTGTTGTTCACCTCCGACGAATCCAGGGAGCCGTTCGACGAATCGCCGAGCCCATCCTTGGGCGGGCTGCATGGTTATATTCGGCGTTATAAGATGCTGTGCGACAAATGGAACGCTATGAGTTATTCTGGTGTCTGGACACTTACGATTTCGCCAGGGGCTTGGTCCTTGGAGCCCACCCCTCTTCGTCGTCGTTGGCGTTGGCGGTGTAGTCCAGAGGAAGGGTCCTTCCCTTCATGGACCCTTCGGCCTCCCCAGTTGGGGCGTCCTTCCTTTTCTTCTCTCCCCCCGCCGGGGGAGAGGCCTCTTCCTCCTCCTCGCTTGGCGGGAGGAGTCCGCCTCAGCTTCATCGGATGATGAGTCCGACAGCACACGCGCCGAACTCCTTCGAGTTCCGTGGCCTTCTTCTTAGCCTTCTTTTTCCGGCAACACGTGAGGTGCGGAACCAGCAGCCCGTCAATCGGGCGTCCGCTGGGTCTTCGGCAAGGGAGCCGGACAATCAATCTGTCTGGCGTCTTCACCAGATCTGTCAAAGGTGAGGGAGTTTTAGATCCTGCATAGAGTTAAACTATGAAAAAGAGTCCCGTAAAGGTAAAATAACTTACCTCGCTGGCTTGATGTTGTGAGCTGAATCCGCGATCTTGATAGCGGATGCGGAGCTTCAGCGCCTTGAACAACACCTTCCAGGCATCTTCGTATGTAGTGTCGAAGAGCCGGCTCAAGGTTCGGTGTTGTGCCGGATCAAACTCCCACAAGTTGAAGGCCCGTTGCTGGCATGGGAGAATCCGGCGGATGAGCATCACCTGGATTACGTTGACAAGCTCGAGATTCTTGTCCACCAGGTTTCGGATGCAGGTTTGGAGTCCGGACAGCTCTTCCGAATTACCCCATGTCAGGCCCGTCTCTTTCCATGAGGTGAGCCGTGTAGGGAAGCCAGATCGGTATTCGGGGGCCGCCGCCCATTGAGAGTCGCGCGGCTCGGTGATGTAGAACCACCCCGATTGCCACCCCTTTATGGTCTCCACAAAGGAGCCCTCGAGCCATAGGACGTTGGCCATCCTGCCCACCATGGCACCTCCGCACTCCGCTTGGCGGCCGCCCACTACCTTCGGCTTGACATTGAAGGTCTTCAGCCATAAGCCGAAGTGGGGCTGGATGCAGAGGAAGGCCTCGCACACGACGATAAACGCCGATATGTTGAGGATGAAATTCGGGGCCAGATCATGGAAATCTAGGCCGTAGTAGAACATGAGCCCCCGGACGAATGGGTGAAGTGGAAACCCTAGTCCGCGGTGGAAGTGGGGGAGGAACACCACCCTCTCATGGGGCCTGGGGGTGTGGATGAGCTGCCCCTCGTTGGGGAGCCTATGCGCGATGTCGCCTGACAAGTATCCGGCCTTCCGCAGCTTTTTGATGTGCCCCTCCGTGACGGAGGAGGCCATCCACTTGCCTCCCGCTCCGGACATAGTTGGAGAAGGTTGAGGTGGGATGTGCGGACTTGGGCGCTAGAGCTTGAGTGCGTGGAAATGGATAGGCAAAGGAGGAAGAAGGCGTGTGTGAAAAAGTGGATCCTTATCCCCTTATATGGACGGACAAAGCTATGCGTCCCCACCGGCCTGATAAAACTCGCTTATCTCCGGTGTCCGTAATCAATGGCGCAGTTAGGTTACCACGCCCGTATTGATGAGAATCCCGAATAAGGGGACACAATCTCTGCTTTGACAAGGCGTGCCAAGGAAACCGCCTCGCTAAACGCTACCGAGGTTGGACAAGAAAACGATTCAATAAAGGCTTGGCCGTGGTGTGATGTCACGCTGCGGAATCGTCGGCAGATTGAACTTGTGTAAATATTATTCTCTCTACGGTGGTATGTGGAACTTATTTGCGAGCGGACACTATCCTTGTGCTCAAAATCTTCTATGAAGTATTCGAGGAGGAACCCGCCTTGCAATGCGAAGACAATTTGCGCCGGACTCGCTCGTTGAAGCCTGGTTCAGGGCTCTTGAGGAGTCCTGGATTAGGGGTGTCCGGATGGCGGACTATAACCTTTGGCCGGACTCCTGGACTATGAAGATACAAGATTGAAGACTTCGTCCCGTGTCTGGATGGGACTTTCCTTGGCGTGGAAGGCAAGCTTGGCGATATGGATGTGTAGATCTCCTACCATTGTAACCGACTCTTTGTAACCCTAACCCTATTCGATGCCTATATAAACCGGAGGTTTTTAGTCCGTAGGACGAACAACAATCATAGCATAGGCTAGCTTCTAGGGTTTAGCCTCTCTGATCTCGTGGTAGATCTACTCTTGTACTACCCATATCATCAATATTAATCAAGCAGGAGTAGGGTTTTACCTCCATCGAGAGGGCCCGAACCTGGGTAAAAACATCGTGTCCCTTGTCTCCTGTTACCATCCGCCTAGACGCATAGTTCGGGACCCCCTACCCGAGATCTGCCGGTTTTGACACCAACAACAACCATCTCATGTTTTACCATGGTTCTTTAAATGCAAACATATTACTCATGCAATACCACCAAACTTTGTGCACTGAGTCCCTCAGACTCTCTTACCAACGGTGATCACCTCATTTCCTGATCACCAACAGAGACAAACTTGTGATCCTTACGGCGATCACAACCCGACCACATCTGGCCCGTGATCCTTACGGCGATCACAACCTGACCACAAAATGACCCGTGATCCTTACGGCGATCACAACCCGACCAAAAACTGGCCTGTGATCCTTACGGCGATCACAACCACATTAATCAACTTAATTATTTCTGGTTTATCCTCCATTAGTGTACCCTACTACGAACTTATGCCCATGACCGAGGACGCGGCTATCGATAGTTTAAATACACTCTGCAGAGGTTAGTACACTGTACCCACACTAGGGAACCCATGACCTCGCACTCCCATTTGGGTGGACCAACGGCGTTCCGACAAAACCGATCTACTGCCATGACACTCTCCCGGCCACGCCGACTCAGTCCCCATCGGGCTAGTCCTGGGTGGCCCCGTGTCTACCTCCAGACACAACGACCACTGTCGTGGCCCAATCCACTCTGAGATCCTCGCACAAAATCAAATC